>CM067303.1:13242835-13777982 GCA_034231615.1 Meghimatium bilineatum
TCTCTTTTGTTTAGTTCTCGGTTGGTATGGTCTTTGTCTGTTTTAATTTTGTTCCGTCAGTTACATCATCTTTCTGTTCGCTTCGTTTCCACATATAATTGCGTTTTTATGTATTTCCTTGGGTGCAAAGGGAACGCATTGCTCTCGGCGGACTCAGGGTTAGCAGATAACCAATATCCCAAATGTACCTCCTCGCGGTGCACCCTGGAAACAGAAATACAGCAGCTCGAGCTGATTCTGGCCAAATCATTTGGGGATTGTGTCCGAGAATGTGGATGTAGCAGATGGAAAGAGATTTGACTGCATAAGAGACAGACAATATCTCCGACACCACCAGCACCACCACATACATCGACACTGTCGACATACAGTGAAGCTAGTCAGTCCAGTACGAACATTGGAGGGGCTGCCAATGTAAAAGGCACGTAACGGTAGATGCATGGCGAAAGCCAAATAGATTTCATACTGAGTACAATGACACAATGCAAGAGCAGAACAGCGTCAGATTACAGCGCGAACTGCAAATAGAAAATGAAAAGTTCATAGAAAAGGGGAACTACAAGCTCTGTTAGTTTAAGACGAGCTTTTAGTTACCTGTGTTCCTTATAGGCAGAGACCCAGACCCAATCATGGGCGTTCGGAAAAGCAAGACGACCTGACCCAACTCTAATGTCAAGCCTTCCTTTACCGGAGACATGTTCGCGAAGAGAAAAGGTTCCGTACCCGATGGGCTCAGGCACAAAAGGGACAAAGAATTTAGCCCTGGCCCAACTCTTCTGTCAAGCTTTCCTATACCGGAAATACACTTGCAGAGAGAAAGGGTTCAGTACCTGATGGGCTCAGGTGCTATTGGGACAAGGTCGCTCAGCTCGAGAACGCCTTGCTATACAACGCGTGGTGTGAGACTTAAACTTGGGCGAGGGTTTCACGATGTCTGTGAACGACACCTCGGTTAAGAAGGCGGAAGAGCCAGGGTCCAACTCTACTGGCGAGTTCTTCCTCATATGGAACCAGGCTCGCAGATGAGAAACGATTCAGTACCCGATGGGTACAGGTAGAGTACGTCAATTGCACGACATGGGTTCATAGACGGTGGAACACATCGTGCGAGATAGACGTGTTCGACAAGCGTCTTGGTTAAGAGGCACTACATACCAGCGTGCCCGGCGACAGATAGACAGGCTGTCACGGACTAGGGAAGTCTACCCAAATTAAAGGCATGACGAAAACGGATGTGCTGGACCTCGGACGTCCAGACTACAAGTGGCCAACCGAGGTGCAAATAACACAGTTCTACTGTGGAACTTGCCGCACAACGTACTTCATGCTTCCCGGCGGCAGGGCCGGCCCTAACAATTGAGGGGTCCAATGCGAAACGGGTTGCGCGGAGCCCAGTCTGGGTAGGTAAGAGGATAATAAAATAAATTCTAATATTAATTTATGGGCCTATGAAGTGCGGGGCCCAATGCGGCCGCTTAGGTTGCAATGGCCTAAGACCGGCCCCGCCCGGCAGAAATCACACGATATATTCGTTGTGGTTGTATGAGAGCGAACACAGAAGAAGAAGAATGTATTTCCTGTTCATATTCTTTCGGCATCCCGCATCCACATTTCACACGGACACGTGTGTGTGTGTATTTAGTTGTCATTTCTACTCATCGTCTTTTGATGAAATATGCTTATCTTGATAAAAGGCGTTTTAATTGAAAGGTCGATTATGTCCTGTATATTGTTATTTGTATGATTATATCATAGGCATTGTTGTGTGTATTCTTTCACGTGATCATCCGACAGTGATAGTGTGTTAGTCATCGTTCAGTAAGACTTCAATAACCTGTATCCTACATCAGTGCCATCTTTTTAATAGTAGGTTGGATTTCATTTAGCTTACGTTACGCCAAGATTTAAAAAAAAACACGAAGCGTCTGCTAGCGCTAAAACGATTTTTGCTCCCCCCCTCCAATGCTGTTCCAGTGGAATCTTAGTGCGTTATGCGCAGATCGATTGATAATGTGTTGCCTGCACCTTTAGTGAAAGTTGGTTTTGTTAAATAATGTATGAGATTAGTTCCGTAAAAAATAGGCCACATGTGTTTCACATCCGTATTTGTATGTTTGAGCTGTTAGGCATATTGAAGTCCCTCTTCAAATATAGTCCTGCGAACTTAGGACCATCCATGAAAACTTACACTATTTGAACTTTTGTAACGCAAAATGAGGTAAACAGGTTACTAAAACACTTACCTAGCCTATTAATAAAAATATATTTAAAAAAGTATATATAAAAAAACATACAATAAAATTAAACAGGACAATTCTCCACGTATCGGCTCAAATTGAACCTTTTTCAATTTGATCCCCACCACCACACAACCTCATCATTACTCATCTATCATTGTCATATGCCATTCTTGTTGGCGTAGGTGACCATGGTTCTCTGTTCACAGTATTGTTATCAGGATCGTTGTTTCCAAGCCTTGCTAGGTTGTCACATGAATATTTTCTCACGTCCCCATCTGTCTCTGTTCCCTTCAGTCTTGCCTGTTGTGACTATGTTCTTAAAACCTGCCTGTCTGATAAAGTGACAAAAGGGGTATTTTTCTTATCTTTTTCTTTTATTATTCTTGCACTCATCTATAGTGTCTCTAATTTCCCACTTTCGGTTTGTTTATAATGAATGCACGCATTTTCACTTTTACTAGATGCGTTGCCATCCCTGCGCTATGGAGTCGGGGCTTGATGAAATATAGACATCTATTTTGTTTTTTATTTTGTCGTTTTCTGTTGTTTGCCTCTTGAAAAAGGTTCAATTTGAGCCGATACGTGGAGAATTGTCCTGTTTAGTTTTATTGTATGTTTTTTATATATACTTTTTTAAATATATTTTTATTAATAGGCTAGGTAAGTGTTTTAGTAACCTGTTTACCTCATTTTGCGTTACTATTTGTTCATTAGGTTACTGCGGCACCATCCACTTTGTCGGACACCCTCTGACCATTTGGTTATTTATATTGAACTTTTGTGTGTTTCCATTGGTCATTTTGTGTCGACAGCCAATGAAAATCACAGGAAAAGTTTCCTTTTTTGTTCTCAAACTCCTGCAGATTAGCAGGATGTATTCCAGAAAACGTAATACATTGTGTCATAGTTTACAGATTAGTTTACAGATCCCTGCATCTTTCGGCACTGCACATCCGACTTCAGTATAACTTTTGGTTCACTGTGACCGTCTATGGGATGGGGCAGCCAAGTTCATTCCGAAAACCACACTAGTTGCCTCTTACGATGCGCATGGCTGATAACAGTGTCCCTATTCATCGCTCCCCTTTCGGACTTCAGCAACACACGGTTGTTGGGAATTGTTGAATCAGTGTCACATTTAGTAGATGAATCAGATGAATCCACATGACTGTATTATTGACGAGGTACTCGACTTAGCTTTAAATACTGCTACCGAACGGATGGTGTTTGTCTTTTCAACATCGACTCATGTCTATCGTCAAATATATAGTCCTGCTGGCTCATCGAACAGATCCTTCTAAAGTGACACATTTTGACTTATTCTGTGATTTTAATTATTCACTTTGTGTATGCTGTATTTTGTGTATACTGTACTTTGTGTATACTGTACTTTGTGTATACTGTACATTGTGTATACTGTACATTGTGTATACTGTACTTTGTGTATACTGTACTTTGTGTATACTGTACTTTGTGTATACTGTACATTGTGTATACTGTACATTGTGTATACTGTACTTTGTGTATACTGTACATTGTGTATACTGTACTTTGTGTATACTGTACATTGTGTATACTGTACTTTGTGTCGACAGCTGAGGAAAAATAAAGGAAAAAGACAAATGAGTCACTTTGAAATGATTATTCCTGATTTTAGTGTGTCTTACATTGTCAATGGTCAATTTCTACAACCTACCAGAAGTACGAAATATAAGCTGCATGTGGCATAATGACTAGCTCATCAAATCAACAGTCTTCTTGTTTTATAGCCAACAGTAGACATGAGACTCGACGAGTTGAAACCAACTCATAATCGTAATAGATGTTTCTGTTTGTTTACAGCTGGGTCGTAGATATGGGGAAGTAGTCCGTTTTAACAGATTCGTAGCGTTCTCAAGCTACCTGACGCATGAGTTAGAGGAGGTAAATACAACAAAGAAGGGAACTGACCACCCCACCTAATAGTTGCTGCGGCTTAGTAAATCTAAAGTTGTCTTCATCCCCGACGGCAGGTTGCTGCCATGGGTCATATCTTTGCATTTAACGTTTTGTAAATACGATTGTAGGACAATTTTTAATTGACCAACGGCAAACTAACGATGATGTTTTCAGCACCACTTTGATTTCTGCTCTTTAACAGAAGATCTGGTACCCATTTCCTTGCATCGCTCGACTTAGATCAGTGGGTCACATGCTAATATTTGGAAATCTAACAATGGACTTCCCAACTAGGAAACTTCTGTGCACAAAACTAGACTACTACAACTGCATACGAGAAATAAAGAGAAAGAGTATATTGAAAGCCAGGTTTTATACTTCGAAGAATACAACATTGATAAAACACAGACTTAAAAAATGACCGGATTCCAGTGTATAAGACCTGGGCGCAGAAAATGTAAACATAACCTGAAAGGCGGATGTTGGTTATTTCCGTGATTTTCGTTGGTTGGCCTTGGCTATTTTTGGCATGCGTCTTCGTATATAGAAATAGTGACCAACGAAATCACAACAATAATAAAAAAAACGTAACGAATGAAGTCCTAACTAAGTCTGTAAAGAGGGCTTCTTATTGGCATCGGTCTCTCTTAAGATACACCGAATTCCAATTTCTAGAAAAACTATGGTATTCAATTCGCTTGTAGAAAATGTGAAGTCCTGAATATTCCATAGTGTTGCACTTGCGACTAAAGACATGAACACGTTCCAAAACACCTTAGCCAAGCCTTATACACCTTAGCCAAGTCTTATCAACGGCTATGACCTACTGACGTTGACACTATAGCAGTGTGGGAATTTGAAAGAGAATGGGCACGTATGCCCTTAGACTTCGATTCTAGCCAGCCTGTTCTGGAATAAGAAACGTGATAATTCCTATAGCTGATGGGATTAATTTGTTATCAACCCGACGAGTACTAGCCTCCACAAAGACCAAATAATTTCCGTGTTAAACTGGGAGTCTTCGTTCGCACACTACGTCCGTGACAACAGATAAATGACATCGAAATTGCTGTCATTATCCTGTGTCATATACTATTACAGTGCTGCATTGCTATAATAGCATATTGAATATCTCAATTGGTGCTTTCTTGATAGCAAACTTTATATTTCTCGGTAAGTATAATGTATACTTTTTTTTCTTTTTTGCGTTCTTTCAAAATCCCACTGATCTCTCATGTAGGACAGTGGTCTACCTATATTTCTAGCAGAATATATTCTAGAGAACGTAGAAGCGTTGAATACCCATTTTTTTGCGGGAATGACCCAACACGTCCGACTTAGGCAGCGATAATACGTTCAGTATTTTTACCACATTCACTAAACATCTGTAAGCATATCGCTAGTAGATCAGCCATACCAGGGAACTGGTAGCGGTACTACACACTGATCACAAACTCAAAGTTATTCACGATCACACTTGCGTGACTTTTATACTTCTTAGACACTACTGCTATTAATATTCTGTACCTCATAAGATAGACCAAACGGCATAGAGGATTCACTTCGTTGTACGCTGATTTCCCCATAGGTACTTCGCCACTATCAACGAAACAGCACGCCGCCTGCTAAGAGTATCACTCATTTCTAAGTCAGATTCTATCCCTTGATCCGGATCTTGTGCAACTTTCGCGACACAAAGTACAAAACATATGTAGAAACTCCTTCAGATCTAAGCAGAAAATTGTGAACAATGTTACAGTAAGTTGAGGACTGTGAAAAATGTTACAGTAAGTGGGAAAAAGACTGAACAATATTACAGTAAGTAGGAAAAAGACTGAACAATGTTACAGTAAGTAGGAAAAAGACTGAACAATGTTACAGTAAGTAAGAAAAAGACAACAATCTTACGGTAAGTAGGAAAAAGACTGTACAATGTTACAGTAAGTGGGAAGAAGACTGTGAACAATGTTACATTAAGTGGGAAAAAGACTGTGAACAATGTTACATTAAGTGGGAAAAAGACTGTGAACAATGTTACATTAAGTGGGAAAAAGACTGTACAATGTTACATTAAGTGGCATGAGCTCTGTCGTAGCACTAGGAATCCATTATCTGTCTTGAGACAAGTAATAGAATATGACGAGCCAGCACTTCGTCTAATAACTCAATCTCCTTATCTCCATAAATTCGAAGAGATGAAGATTGTTCTGGCTTAGCTTACCATAATTTGTCGACAAATTACTCATATTTGAGCTCAGCCCTGCTGGTTTGTATAGCAGAAGAGAATGTAGCCCAAATAAAAAAAGATCAGATCACGTACCATCTCCGCAATGAATATTGTCTGCAATTGATATCAAACACTGTCTGCCTCTATTCTTCTCTGACTATAATTTGTCGCTTCTGATATTTACCTCTCATATGTATATTTGTCTACCTCTTTGCTCAACGTCTTTCAACATCCCCAAAATATTTTGTTTTTCTGGTTTTCATTTCTGCTTTCCGTTATTTTCATTCCTGATTTTTCCTTGTTCTCCTTAATTGTTTATGTCTCTTTCCATGAAATTCGATCTATTCATCTATTCTTATGTATGTTCCCATCTCAAATATGTGAATATGATATAAACTATTACTCATGTAAAAATACCAAATCCCTACATTAAGTACGAATGATGTGCACAGATACCGTCTCTACATTAATTATGAACGATGCCCAGATACCAAGACCATACATTAAGTACAAATGATGTCTAGATACCAAATCCCTACATTAAGTACAATTTATGTCTAGATACCAAATCCCTACATTAAGTACAAATGATGTCTAGATACCAAATCCCTACATTAAGTACAAATGATGTCTAGATACCAAATCCCTACATTAAGTACAAATGATGTCTAGATACCAAATCCATACATTAAGTAAAAATGATGTCTAGATACCAAATCCCTACATTAAGTACGAATGTTTAAATGAGTAGTAAGAAATACGGGTGTTACAAGTAAAATGCAAATATTGCTTCTATCTTTACGAAGATATTTTGGTCGAAACGTTGGACTATATTTTTTCCATTTATTTTATAAATGCCATTTATTTTATGTAAAATCTATATTGCTGATAAGGTCTTCTGGCTTTGAAATGCAGTTCTAAACAGTCATAGAAGAGAGAGAGAGAGAGAGAGAGAGAGAGAGAGAGGATGACTTAGAGGTGCAATTTCATATTAAAGATTATGTGGAGGAACGAGAAATACAATTTTACATTGCTGGGTCGCTGAAAATTGACAAAATAAATAAACATGTGTAAGAAAGTTTTGTGTTTGAGGATATGAAATTACTTTCTTGGATCTGACATCTGGTTACTTCTTCAATTTCCTACTCTGAAGACTACAGGATATAAAAAACTTCTAATGCTGGAATAATGCCTTACCTCGCTCGAGGAAACGAGGACGGTTTTATGCCTCAGGCGATATTCTTGAAACCAAAAGCACATTGAAAGCTTTCGTTGAATTTGGTTACCAAGCACTTCTTTTCAACAAATTTCTTGTGCGTCTAATGTCTCAAGGATCAGAATACTGCAGTTTTATGTTTGAAATATAACTCTAGCAAATTTATCACATAGAATTTGATAATATATCTACCGCAATATTACACTGACTTTTAGAATCTATTTATCACACTGACTTTCAGAATATATTTGTTTAGTCCTTCCTCCACTAGAGTTTATTTAGTTCTTCCTCCACTACAGTTTGTTCTTTTTTTTAAATTCTTCCCCCACTAGAGATTGATTAATTCTTCCTCCACTAGAGATTGATTAATTCTTCCTCCAATAGAGATTGATTAATTCTTCCTCCACTAGAGATTGATTAATTCTTCCTTTACTAGAGTTTGTTTAGTTTTCCTTCCACTAGATTTTGTTGAATTCTTCCTCCACTAGAGTTTGTTGAATTCTTCCTCCACTAGAGTTTGTTGAATTCTTCCTCCACTAGAGTTTGTTTAATTCTTCCTCTACTAGAGTTTGAGTAATTCTTCCTCCACTAGAGTTTATTTAGTTTTTCCTCCACTAGAGTTTATTTAGTTCTTCCTCCACTACAGTTTGTTCTTTTTTAAAATTCTTCCTCCACTAGAGATTGATTAATTCTTCCTCCACTAGAGATTGATTAATTCTTCCTCCAATAGAGATTGATTAATTCTTCCTTTACTAGAGTGTGTTTAGTTTTCCTTCCACTAGATTTTGTTGAATTCTTCCTCCACTAGAGTTTGTTGAATTCTTCCTCCACTAGAGTTTGTTGAATTCTTCCTCCACTAGAGTTTGTTTAATTCTTCCTCTACTAGAGTTTGAGTAATTCTTCCTCCACTAGAGTTTATTTAGTTTTTCCTCCACTAGAGTTTATTTAGTTCTTCCTCCACTACAGTTTGTTCTTTTTTTAAATTCTTCCTCCACTAGAGATTGATTAATTCTTCCTCCACTAGAGATTGATTAATTCTTCCTCCACTAGAGATTGATTAATTCTTCCTTTACTAGAGTTTGTTTAGTTTTCCTTCCACTAGATTTTGTTGAATTCTTCCTCCACTAGAGTTTGTTGAATTCTTCCTCCACTAGAGTTTGTTGAATTCTTCCTCCACTAGAGTTTGTTGAATTCTTTCTCCACTAGAGTTTGTTGAATTCTTCCTCCACTAGATTTTGTTGAATTCTTCCTCCACTAGAGTTTGTTGAATTCTTCCTCCACTAGAGTTTGTTTAATTCTTCCTCTACTAGAGTTTGAGTAATTTTTCCACAACTAAAGTTTGAGCCAGACATGGTATCATTAACACTGAATTTCTAAGGTTTACTTGGTTGACCATTGATCATTAACCGTTGACCCAGGATTTTATTATCCTACAAAACCCATATCATCCTCAACATCATCAGGTGCCATGCCGGGTGGCGTAGGCAGTCATGGCTCTCCACAGCTATCTGTCCACAGTATTATGTATCAAAGTCGGTGTTGTTTCCTTGCCGTGCCAGGTTGTCAAACTGTCTAATATTTTCTCACGTTGTCGCCCTATGTCTTTGTTGCCTTCAATCTTGCCTGTTGTGATTATGTTCTCTAAACCTGCCTGTCTCATGAAGTGGCCAAAAAAAGAAGATTGCCTTTTTCTTATATTGTTGATTAAGGTCTGTTTCGCATTTAACTCTTTCAACACCTCTACATTAGTTTTTCTGGCAGTCCATGGTATTCTCAGCATTCTTCTGTAGAACCACATCTCTGTTGCCTCCAATCTCCCACTTTCCAGTTTGTTTATTGTCCAAGACTCGCACCCATATGTTAGTATAGGGGTTATATAGCACTGCATAACTCTCTTTCTCACCTCTAATGACAAGGTCTTATTACACAGTAAATTTTTCATTTTTATGAATTTTTTTTTTACCTGTCCTATTCTGCATCTTATTTCTGTTGAACTTCTTCCATCTGCTGTAATCGTTGTACCTAGATATTTGAATAGGTGGACCTGTTTTAATACTATATCATTCACTATGATCTTGCAAGGTGTGTTATTTTGTTTCTTTGAAATAACCATTACTTCTGTTTTCTTGATATTTAGGAAGAGGCCTTTCCTTTTACTTTCTGTGACTACTACATTAATTAAATCTTGAAGGTCTTCCTCACTTTTTGCAATCAGAACAGTGTCATCCGCATATCTCAAATTATTTATGTTATGTCCTCCCACTGATATTCCTGGGATATCTACTATTGCACGCAATATGTTTTCACTGTATAAAGAGAACAGGTCTGGTGAAAGCACGCATCCCTGTCTGACTCCTTGTTTTATTTGTTGAAAAGGGCCAAATTGATTTCCTACTCTTATTGCTGCTGTTTGTTGCCAGTACATGTTCTTGATTATTCTTAAATCCTTGCTGTCAATGTTCAGATTCTCTAGCATGTGTATAATTTCGCTATGTTTAACTTTGTCAAATGCTTTAGTGTAGTCTATAAAACAGAGGTACAGATCTGTTTTTACCTCTATAGACCTCTCTATTAGTGTTCTCAATATATAAATAGCATTGTTGGTGCCTTTGCCTTCTACAAAGCCACATTTTTCTGGACTTATTTCTGATTTTATTTTGTTTCTCACTCTCTTCATGATGATTCTGAGAAGTATTTTGGTTATTTGGCTCATGAGGCTGATTGTACGGTGTTCTTCACATTCGGTGGTCCCTGGTTTCTTAGGTAAGGCTATAAATATGGACCTCATTAAGTCATTGGGTATGTTTCCGCTGTTATATATGTCATTCAGCAATTTTGTGATTATTTCAACTCCAAAGTCATCTAAAGCTGCTAATTCTTTGAATTGTGATATTGTCTGGACCTGGGGCTTTGTCATATTTCATGTGTCTTAGTGCCTCCCTTACTTTTGCTGTGAGTATTGATGGACCCTCGCCGTTATCTTGTATGTTTATTTCTGGTCTATTGTCACCATAAAGTTCTTTGATATATGCTGACCATCTCTGTACTATGTGATCTATTCCCATTAATACCTGCCCTGTCTTAGATTTTTGAAAACCCTGTAACTGTTTGCGTTCTCTTTCCTGTTATCATCTTAATCATATCATCCTACCCAACCCCTATTCCCGACCATGCTTCCAAATAAACTCTAGCACAGCTAGACAAAAATATTAGCACTACTAGCGTATACCCACTTCCATTTCTTGACTGCCTCCCATTTAAACGTAAGATGCAGTCATCATTCAGTGATACCTAAGACCTCTTAGAGCGGCGGAATCCATTTCAAACAAGGCTTTCGGGGAAAGCACTCATGTTTTGATATTTGTGATATTTCAAGGAGAATAAGACATCAAGATATGTATGGAGACAAGAGATTGAAATCAATTTCAAAGAAATGGAATCAAAATGGCGGTGCATTTAAAGTTTCTACCTTGGTTAAACGACACCAAAACTGACATCTTGTCTTATTTTGTTTGCTGCCAATCGTAATTTACTATTTATGATAGTTTGGCTTTCTCTCTCTCTCTCTCTCTCTCTCTCTCTCTCTCTCTCTTTCTCTCTCTTTCTCTCTCTCACTCAAGAACATAGGGCCTACACTCTTTCCCGCCCTCTTTCTCTTTATCTTTTCTGTAAGAAATTTGGGGCATAAATTCAATTGTCGTTGTCAGACATTGCCTGGAAGGCATCATTTTGTAAGAATTGTTTTCTGTTCGGCTAAATGTGTGCAGTAATGACAAAATATAATGAAAAATAAAAGTGAGATCAAAATAACACAAGATCTAAAAAAAAGTCATACATCCGTGTAGAAATAAGGAAAGAAGTATCTGTGTGAGAGACATACATCCATGTAGAAGAAAGGAAAGAAGTATCTGTGTGAGAGACATACATCCATGTAGAAGAAAGGAAAGAAGTATCTGTGTGAGAGATATACGAGTGTGTAGAAGAAAGGAAAGAAGTATCTGTGTGAGAGATATACGAGTGTGTAGAAGAAAGGAAAGAAGTATCTGTGTGAGAGATATACGAGTGTGTAGAAGAAAGGAAAGAAGTATCTGTGAGAGACATACGAGTGTGTAGAAGAAAGGAAAGAAGTATCTGTGTGAGAGACATACGAATTTGTAGAAGAAAGGAAAGAAGTATCTGTGAGAGACATACATCCGTGTAGAAGAAAGGAAAGAAGTATCTGTGTGAGAGACATACATCCGTGTAGAAGAAAGGAAAGAAGTATCTGTGTGAGAGACATACGAATGTGTAGAAGAAAGGAAAGAAGTATCTGTGTGAGAGACATACATCCGTGTAGAAGAAAGGAAAGAAGTATCTGTGTGAGAGACATTGTTGTAGATATTGATAGCTGACAAAAATATCTGTACTACTAATTGGTAAGACGTAAGACTGCGTAAAAATGTTGTCCATGTTTACAGGTATAGTTTTTTCCCCATTCAGCACTCATTTCCTGTTTCTTTTTTTTTAATTACACGCCTCTATGACAATACTAATTTTGTACACATAGGTCAGTGTCACTTTGAACGTCTATGCTGTTCAATGTCTGCCCTTTAGTGCTTCTGTGGTAGTAGAATTGAATACTGTTGTATTGTCTTTTATTATTTGCTCACTGTTTTTTTTCTATATTTTCTTGAAACGACACCAAGGTTGAAACGTTACAAATGTCTGGTATGCTGTTATTTGTATGTTTTCGCACCAATACACCGTAGTCTGATAGTCTGGTAATCATGATAAAACTTCAACAAAACGTGTGTCCTACATAGGTATTAAGGAACTACTAAACATACCGACAAAAGAGTACATGTACTACTAAACATATACACAAAAGTTTATGTACTACTAAACAAACAAGAGCAGGTATACTGTTTACTAAACAGACAAACAAAGATCTATATAATAGAACTACGATAGAGTACTAGTGTGTCACTTTTGTTCTTTGTGTCAAGTGACAATGTTTTCATTTGTGTTCAAGAATGATATTTCTCTTACAATCTTTTATTGATATCTTTTTTTGTGACTGGTATGTGATTGTTATTCTTAGTCACATTAAGTAAACAATCACAATCACATTAAGTATAACAAGACTGTTATACGTAATGTCCCCATGGAGGTCAATACTATGAAGTGGGGATGGGGCTTAGTTTAGCCATCAGGGGCTGGAAACTAAGACTGGTCGAGCAGTCCCACTCGAGTAGGATCATAGTCCTACCCAAGTAAGCAAAGTGCTGAAGACGGAGGCAACCAGCCAAAAGGCGCACAATTAATCAGGATGCCACGCACAAAGCACAATGGTTATAGTTAATAATAATTACTAACTAATAATAGTTATGGTGCCTGCCCTGTGGCGGATTTTCAGGCAGGAATGGTGTCGTGCCCTATACCTCGATAAGGCCCAACCTCAATTACTGGAAGTCCTTCTCAATTGCCCAAGGAGCCAGGAGGTAAGGGAATAGAGCTACTGGCCAAACAAACCAACGACCAATAAAATAATGCACTTGAATGCTGAGGGTATTAAAGGCAAAAGAGATGGATACAGTAAAAATTGGATCTTAAAAATATCCTATAGAACAAGTTAATGTATGCTGTATTCAAGAAACACGCCTCAGCAGCGATATAGTCTTTAAAATCAGAGGCTACCAGTGCTACCGATCAGACCGAAAGGACAGACGAAAGGGTGGAATTCTGAATACCAGATGCTCCACCTAAAGACAGAGTACAGAATTCCATCTCCTGAACTACTACTGTCCAAATGATAGACCATTGACACTAGACCCAATCCCAGAAAAAGAGAGACTTATGGTGTGTGGTGACTTCAACAATCACTCTCAGAGCTGGGACTATGGTCACATGGGCAACAGAAGTGAGGAACTTGTGAGCTGACAGGATGAAAATAATATCATATTTATTAACCAGCCAGCAGACTCACCAACCTTCTACTCGAGAGCATGGCACACCACCTCTACACCAGACCTGGCATTCCACTCACCTGGCCTTGAATGGAACATCACACGTGTCGCTGGAAAGCAGCTTGGAGGTACTGACCACAGACCAGTATTTTTGGAAATAATTAATGTGACTGCCATACTTAATGTGACTGCCATACTTAATGTGACTGTCATACTTAATGTGACTGTCATACTTAATGTAACTGTCATACTTAATGTAACTGTCATACTTAATGTGACTGTCATACTTAATGTAACTGTCATACTTAATGTAACTGTCATACTTAATGTGACTGTCATACTTAATGTAACTGTCATACTTAATGTGACTGTCATACTTAATGTAACTGTCATACTTAATGTAACTGTCATACTTAATGTGACTGTCATACTTAATGTGACTGTCATACTTAATGTAACTGTCATACTTAATGTAACTGTCATACTTAATGTAACTGTCATACTTAATGTAACTGTCATACTTAATGTAACTGTCATACTTAATGTAACTGTCATACTTAATGTAACTGTCATACTTAATGTAACTGTCATACTTAATGTGACTGTCATACTTAATGTAACTGTCATACTTAATGTAACTGTCATACTTAATGTAACTGTCATACTTAATGTGACTGTCATACTTAATGTAACTGTCATACTTAATGTAACTGTCATACTTAATGTGACTGTCATACTTAATGTAACTGTCATACTTAATGTGACTGTCATACTTAATGTAACTGTCATACTTAATGTAACTGTCATACTTAATGTGACTGTCATACTTAATGTGACTGTCATACTTAATGTAACTGTCATACTTAATGTAACTGTCATACTTAATGTAACTGTCATACTTAATGTAACTGTCATACTTAATGTAACTGTCATACTTAATGTGACTGTCATACTTAATGTAACTGTCATACTTAATGTAACTGTCATACTTAATGTAACTGTCATACTTAATGTGACTGTCATACTTAATGTAACTGTCATACTTAATGTAACTGTCATACTTAATGTGACTGTCATACTTAATGTAACTGTCATACTTAATGTAACTGTCATACTTAATGTAACTGTCATACTTAATGTGACTGTCATACTTAATGTAACTGTCATACTTAATGTGACTGTCATACTTAATGTAACTGTCATACTTAATGTAACTGTCATACTTAATGTGACTGTCATACTTAATGTAACTGTCATACTTAATGTGACTGTCATACTTAATGTAACTGTCATACTTAATGTGACTGTCATACTTAATGTAACTGTCATACTTAATGTGACTGTCATACTTAATGTGACTGTCATACTTAATGTGGTACAATACAAGAATCAGTGGATGAATCACTTGATAACAAACCAACTTTTTAATTTAATATGCTATTGCACCATCTCGGAAACTTAAAAAGTCGTAACTTAATATACCTATCTTCGATTTTCGCGAAATTAACTGGCCATCCACCTTCCACTCAGTGTGCAGTGCTCATGTCGAGTGGTCAGGGGTTCTCACTGCGCAACGTGTCGAATATTGGATGCGTCGGTATATGCGTGTTTATCGGAATTTCGTTCCGTTTAACTATATTAGAAATTTGTTCCGTAAAAACATGTCCACTGATGCTTGTATTGTACCCTTAATGTGACTGCCATACTTAATGTGACTGTCATACTTAATGTGACTGCCATACTTAATGTGACTGCCATACTTAATGTGACTGTCATACTTAATGTGACTGTCATACTTAATGTGACTGTCATACTTAATGTGACTGTCATACTTAATGTGACTGCCATACTTAATGTGGTACAGTACAAGAATCAGTGGACAAATCACGTGCCAACATGCCAACATTTAAATTTCATATGCTATTGCACTATCTCGGAAACATAAAATGTCGTAACTTAAAATACCGATCTAGCGATTTGAACGCAATGAACTGGCCATCCACTTCCCACTCAGTGTGCAGCCCTCATGTCGAGTGGTCAGGTGCCCTCATCGCGCAACGTGTCGAATATTGGTTGCGTCGATATATGCGTCTTTATCTGAAGTTTATTCCATTTAATTATGTTAGCTATTTGTTTTTAAAAACCTGTCCACTGATTCTTGTATTGTACCCTTAATGTGACTGCCATACTTAATGTGACTGCCATACTTAATGTGACTGTCATGTGACTGTTATACTTAATGTGACTTTCATGTGACCTTAATGTGACTGTGACCTTAATGTGACTTAATGTGACTTAATGTCATGATATACTTAATGTGACTGTCATGCGACCTTAATGTGACTGTCATGTGACTGTTATACTTAATGTGCCTACCATACTTAATGTGACTGCCATACTTAATGTGACTGTCATGTGACTGTTATACTTAATGTGCCTACCATACTTAATGTGCCTACCATACTTAATGTGACTGCCATACTTAATGTGACTGCCATGTGACTGTTATACTTAATGTGCCTACCATACTTAATGTGACTGTTATACTTAATGGGACTGTTATACTTAATGTGACTGTTATACTTAATGTGACTGTTATACTTAATGGGACTGTTATACTTGATGTGATATGTAACAGTAATGTGCGGTGTTATGTGTTGAATAGTTGTCTACTTCAGAGGGGAATGGGATGAATTATTCTGTGACGTTCTTGCAATCTAGAGCCATGTTGTTGATACATGGTTAATGCCGTCCCAGTTTTCACTAGTTGGTTTCAAAATTCAAAATTTTGTTGTCTCAAAATTAAGTGGAAAAAAAACCACCAAAACAATAATTGTTTTTCTTTTTTTATATTGCAATGAATGAATATTTATATTTTTCAATAAATCTTTACATTCAAAGACTGAATATTTATTTCAATTACATTTATATTCTTCAATAATATTTTCTATTTTGTATTAATTTCAGACATTGCACTTCTGGCCTCATGAAACACACAAGTGTTGCCGGTAAATTGGGCATGTTCTTGCAACTTTACCATTACAGTATGTCACGAAATCGATACCATTCCCCCGGCTACAGTTACAGAGAGTACGTTAATCGAAGCGCTCTAGAAATCATCACTGAACTAGGTTCTGAAAGTAACGCCCATGGATTAGCAAAAATCGTTACATCACGTCACACGAAAAGGAAGGTCATTTGGGCTTTGCTAGTAATAATAGGCTTCACTGCAGCCACTTTACAACTATCTCTACTTGTCAGGAAATACTTGCAGTTCCAAGTGATTGAGCTGTCTGAGATTAAAGACAGTATGCCTGTCGAGTACCCATCAGTGTCTGTTTGTAACATCGAACCTATTTCTTTAAGATCAATTCGACGAATGTATTACAACAACGAGAGTCAGAACCTGATTAACTGGTTATACTTTATTCAAACATTTCGCTTCCAACAGGAGTCATTTATGAACAGTATGCGAGCATTCTACGAGAATCTGGGGGATGACGCCAAGCGGGTTAGCCATGACCTCCAGGACATGTTGATGCACTGTAGGTTTAACAAAGACAATTGTAGCGTGTCCAACTTCACAACTTTCTTCGACGGCAACTATTTTAATTGCTTTACGTTCAACAGCGGAAATTTCAGAGACCATTTACAAATGCATGCAACGGGACCAGAAAATGGGTTGTCTCTTATTTTCTCTATAGAGAAAGATGAACCTTTGCCCGAAACGTATGGTGTTTACAACTTTGAAAATAATATCCTACATAGCGCAGGCATTAGGATTGTTGTACATGCCCCTGGCTCCATGCCGAGTCCGGTGGACCATGGTTTTGATGTTCCACCTGGTTATTCATCATCTGTTGGTCTTAAGGCGGTGTTGCATTCACGTCTGCCGCAGCCTTACGGGAATTGTTCAGATGAGTCACTGCAAGCTATTCGGACGTATAGAAATACTTTCTTCGCCTGCTTACAAATATGCAAGCAACGTCTGATCATAGATCGTTGCAACTGCAAGTCATCAGCACTTCCTGAGATTCCAAGCTATAATGTGTCATTTTGTGGAACCATCAAAAATTGGCAGAATATCTTTCTGAATCATTCAAAAGAAGAGGTCAGTCGGACATTTATTGAAAATCAGGACCTAGCTTGTGAAGAGCGAGAGCAGAAGAAACTTAACAATGACCGAGCTTACGAAATCGGCTGCGGATGTTTCCAACCTTGTAGCGAGACTTCGTATCTGAAGTCTGTCTCATTGTCTTACTGGCCCGTGGAATTTTATCAACTAAGCGCATTGGAGGTACCATATAGTGACAGTTTTATCCATGTTTTTTGTGTCTTTTCTTCCATGGAAATAGTGGGAACCATCATCATCAAACCCATAACACTTCATGGTCGTAGGGGTATCACTCTTGACACATCAACACAAAAATGTCGCCATGCATCTTTGCTGTAATTTCTTTGTTTGAGTGTCAAGAATGTTATTCATGTCCAGTCTTTAATATTATGTGCCTTTAATATTATATATTTTATAACAGTTGGAATAATGTTCTTATAAAGGATATATATAACACCGTGAATATATAATATTACTTTGGTAGTAGTGGAGGTATCGTACAGTGATATTAATGTTACTCTGGTAGTAGTGGAGGTACCGTACAGTGATATTAATGTTACTCTGGTAGTAGTGGAGGTACCGTACACTGATATTAATGTTACTCTGGTAGTAGTGGAGGTACCGTACAGTGATATTAATGTTACTCTGGTAGTAGTGGAGGTATCGTATAGTGATATTAATGTTACTCTGGTAGTAGTGGAGGTACCGTACAGTGATATTAATGTTACTCTGGTAGTAGTGGAGGTACCGTACAGTGATATTAATGTTACTCTGGTAGTAGTGGAGGTATCGTATAGTGATATTAATGTTACTCTGGTAGTACTGGAGGTACCGTACAGTGATATTAATGTTACTCTGGTAGTAGTGGAGGTACCGTACACTGATATTAATGTTACTCTGGTAGTAGTGGAGGTATCGTACAGTGATATTAATGTTACTCTGGTAGTAGTGGAGGTATCGTACAGTGATATTAATGTTACTCTGGTAGTAGTGGAGGTACCGTACAGTGATATTAATGTTACTCTGGTAGTAGTGGAGGTATCGTACAGTGATATTAATGTTACTCTGGTAGTAGTGGAGGTATCGTATAGTGATATTAATGTTACTCTGGTAGTAGTGGAGGTACCGTACAGTGATACTAATGTTACTCTGGTAGTAGTGGAGGTACCGTACAGTGATATTAATGTTACTCTGGTAGTAGTGGAGGTACCGTACAGTGATACTAATGTTACTCTGGTAGTAGGGGAGGTTGAGTTGATAGTTAGGGATACAGCAGCCTTGTACTTAATTGGTTTTTATATGCGAAATAGCACATTTCGTTTTGCTTTTACTAGTTTTCTCACTGTTTTCATATTTATCTTACACATATTCTTCCTACGACAAGTTAGTGAATTTTAATGACAAGTTTACACAATTCTCATTTCTATCATATATCTTGATGATGATGACGATGTTACTCTGGTAGTCGTTGTGATGACGAAGAATAGGACCTCGAGCAAGTGCGCGTGTGTCAAGATTGTTCACATCAAGATTTTTTGGCATCAACGATAGAATTTACTGTAAACTCATATTCGTATATCTTTGTCAATTTTAAATATAATTAATCAAAATATCGGAGTAAGTCCCACAAAATGGAGAGTGCCGCAGTAGTCAAGCAAATAGGTAGGAAATGCTAAATAAGGTAGAAATGTTACTAAAAATGATTAACTATGACGAATAACAAATTAATAACTAACAATAAAACATGGAATAAATACACTTTTTTACGTTGCGGTCCAAGTGGGACCTTTTTCAAGTACAAATACCAACCAAAAGCACAAAAATGTAAAAATATTGAGAACTTGGACTGGAGCTGTTTCCCTTCATTCATTCATTCATTTTCCTTTTCACTGAAGTTAGTGCATAGGGCAGAGGTCAGATCTCTCCAATTCTGTATGTTAAAAGCTATTCTGTGTAGTTCTTGAATAGTATGAATATTGGTTGTTTTACTTTCTCTAAGTATTGTTATTCTGAGTGTTTCTTTTGGTCTACCCCTTGCTCTTTTTTCTGACATGACATCACCGTCGAGTGTTAATTTGCTTCCTAGATAGGAGAATTTGTCAAGTACTTTTAAAGTTGTTCAAATTTCGTTAGGTGAATTGGTGAAGTCCATAATTTTTGTTTTTGATGAATTGATTTGGAGACCTATTTATCCTGCAATGATTTTGAATCTATGAGTTTTTGTTTGTGCATCTTGATGGTTTTCACTCAATAGTGCAAAATCCAGGTCTTCTAATGTTGTTTTATTTGTCCATTTCCTAAATTTGTGTTGGATTTGCTTTTGCTCATAGCCCAGTCAATTGCGATATTGAATAGTAATGGTGACATAGGGCAGCCTTGTTTAACACCAGTAATCACAGGGAACCATTCTGAATTGCCTTTTTCTGTTCGAACACAGCATTTTGAGTTGATATAGAATGATTTTATCACATTTATATATTTGTTTTGGAATCCGTATATTTTTAAAATTTCCCAAAGCGATGGTCGATGGATGCTGTCGAAGGCTTTTTGAAAATCAACGAAGTTTATTATGAAATAGATCTAAATTCTAGACATTCTTCTATTATTGTTCTAAGAGTGAATATATGGTAGAGACAGGAACGACCTGGTCTAAAGCCTGACTGCTCTTTTCTAAGTCTTTTGTCTAAGGATGACTTTAATCTTGCAAGCATCATATTACAAAGAATTGTGCCAGGTACGGATAGCAGTGTGATTCCCCTCCAGTTATCACAGTTACCAAGTGATATATCCATATCCAAGTTTCTGGTAAGGGAAACAGCTCCAAGTCCTAGTTCTCAATATTTCTTTTTACAGTTTTGTGCTTTTGGTTGATATCTGTTCATTGAAAAAGGTTATGTTTGGACCGCAACGTAGAAAATTGTATTTGTTCCATGTTTTATTGTTATTTTCTTATTATTCATAGTTGGTCATTTTTAGTAACTTTTCTACCTTATTTAGTATTTCTTTGTCAATTTTGTAATGGGTGAGTTTTACTATCAATTTTAAAAGAAATTATTGTCAACAGTTGTTGGCAAGGTGGAAGGATCTTTGATAAAAGTTGATGTCAACAATACTGCTTTTATGTACACAAATTACATTATTTAAACGTGAAATTTATCCAAAAGAACTAAAATGGCATGTGTTTGTCACTTTTTCAGCTAATAAAACCATTGGGGGTGGGGGGTTAAAATTACTGACATGGAGAGGGATCCCTTAATTTTAAACATCGTAGGCAATAAAACAATGAAATGGTGGGGTAAAAAATTTGCAAAATAACGTTGACATTATTTTGTGGACCGCCTCTATAGCTGTTGTGTATTACTTTGTAAGTCTTGTAGTAGTTTTAGATGTTAATGTTAACATTCAGATCTTCTAACATGTCGATAACTTGGTCATGCCTTAATTTGTGAACTGTTTTCAGTTTATAAAGCAAAGGTATAGGTTTAATTTTACTTCCAGTATCATTTTCTATCAGTATAATGTTCTATCGGTGTTTCTTTTCGAACATTGCTTAAATATCAACAAAACACGGACACATTACTTAATATCAACAAAACACGGACACATTACTTAATATCAAGAAAACACGACACATTACTGAAAAGGCTACAAAAACACAGATTTCTTAAATATCAGCAAAATACGGACACATTACATGGACACATTACTTAAATATTAACAAATCATTTATACCTTACTTAAAAATTAACAAATCATTGATACCTTACTTAAATATCAACAAAACACGGACATATTACTTAAATATTAACAACACACGGAAACATTACTTGCACAGAATATAAACATACTCTAACGCACGAACTATTATTTGTTTTTTTTTTAAGCTGTGTCGTTCATTTGTTGGCACATGTCATTCAAACAGAAATTTTTTAAGCAAGACAGACATGCTGGCCAGACCCACTTTATGAATTCTGCTTATGAGTACCTGTACAAGTTGGCACATCCTCGGCAGACAAAGATGGCCAAGAACGATAGTAACATTAACGACATCTTAACTAAGAGTTACTCGTTGACTGAGAAGGAAATGGCCAAGGAAGCATCCGACTTGTTGCGTCAGAATATGCTGAGGCTGAATATTTATCTGGAGGTAACATTGTTGTCTCTCTCTCTCTCTCTCTCTCTCTCTCTCTGTCTCTCTATCTGTCACAGACATGCAGATCAGGAGTTCCCAAGCTGGGGATTTGGGGGTGTGGGGGTTAATTCATTTTTAAAAAGGTGCGGTGTTAGGTGATTGGGGGGGGGGAGAAAGATTTAATGTATTAAAGTAATACTTATTTTTCTTTCGATTAAAAATGCAAATATATTCATAAAAGTTATTTTGTAAAATGCGACAGAAATAATGGCTATTACTTCAAATGCAAAATTATTTTGTTAGCCATACTTAATTTGAAAGCGAACTCCATAACAAATAATATTATTTTTTTAATGTCCGACGTTTGAAATTTTCGAAGTATGAAATTTTCGAAATGTAAAATTTTCGAAATGTGAACGAAGTTACATATTATGCACATATTTATTCCAAATTGTTTACGATGCTCGTGACGTCAATGAAATTACGTTACTAGGAGACCGTATTATCACCCCCCCCCCCAGAAAAAAATGTCTAACAAAGATTAAATTAGGCCACGATTTAATACCAAGACTGCATCGGAGAAGAAGGGAAGATCCTAGAGTTAAGGAGGGGATGGGTGTTAGGGGTAATGTTAGATCTAACTCTAACACAACCTCTCCTCTTTCCTACACTCTATACCTCTCTGTGTAAATGGTTATCAGCTTAAGGAAAGTTTTAATACGACTGCGCATCGGGGGGGGGGGGGGGGAATGAGCGAAAATCCTAGAGTTTAGAAGGGGCGGGGGTGTTAGAGGTAGTTTTAAACCTAATTCTACCCCAAAACCCCCTACCTAAACATACCTCTCTACCTCAAGGGTTATCAATCAAAGGCAAGATAGTTTATATACGGCAGTCATTTCGCTAATACAAATTGAGAGTGACGTCACAAACTACTACAAAACTTGCAATCGGTTACTTAAAACCTGTGAAGGGGTAGAACGCGGTAAGCACCTGATTCGGGATTGGACCTAAAATAAAATGCACACTGTACATGACAAGAGCATGCGACTTTTATCACAAGCTAAAAAATACCATCTTCCTGAAACACCCTAACTGATAAATATGCAGTATTTGACAGTTGTTTTTTTCTTTGACAAACAGTGAATATAATAAGTATTTTAGATTAATTTACTGTAGGCCAATAGTTGATTGTATGAACCCTAATTTATTTACATATTGTGGTAAATTATATATAATCTATTTACATAATGAAATGTGAATTATATATTTACATAGATTACATAGAAAAAAAGCGATAGAACTTGACCAAGACCTATGTTTGGCTTTCGTGGACCAAGAGAAAGTTTTTGACCGAGTGGATAACCAACTATAGATAACATTACAGACATATGGAGTTCCACAACATCTGATTATGTCATAGCATATACGCCAAAATAACACTATTCAAACGAATATTATGTCAACGCTGTGCTACCAATGCCAAACATGGACGACAGCACAAGACAAACGTAAACTAGTGACAGCTGAAATGGCATGCTTACGCAGAATCCTAGGAATATCACTAAGAGACAGAGAGAAAAATGAAGACATTAGACAAAGAACTGGTACCACTCCAATCTTGGAATATATTAAGAGGCAACAGATCAAATGGTTTGTACACATCAGCAGACTACCACCAGACAGCATACCACAGCAAGCTATGCTACACATATACAGATACCAAATGGCCGACCACGAAAACGATGGACCACAGAAATAAAAGAGGCAACACATTCCACAATATACTCAGCATACACGAGGGCCATCTCCAGAGAACTCTTCTGCTCCTGACGCTGAATGCAAATAAAAGGTTTAGCGAATAGATAGATAGATAGATTTACATATTGAAATGTGGTGAATTATATATAATCTATTTGTATATTTCAAGCCAGCAAAATACTACTGCAGATCATAATGAAAAGAATACAACGCAAATTAGAAACAGAAATTCATGAAGTTCTAGCCGGTTTTCGAGCAGGAAGAGGAATAAGAGACCACATATTCAACATGAGGAATATAATTGAGAAATGTAGAGAATACAGCTTAGATCTACACGTGTGTTTCATAGACTTACACCAATGTGTTATATTATCTTAAACACCACCAGCTATGGTCCATCATAAGAGGCATGGGCTTCCCCAAACATCTAATACATCTTATTGAAACACTATATCGTGAACAAAAAACAGCAGTTAGAGTGGAGGGAGAAACATCTGAATGCGAGACTTGGACTAAACAAGACAATATCCAAAAGAATAAATTCATTTGAAATTAAGGGCTACAGAAAGATCTTACGAATATCATGGACAGAGATAAAGAAGAACGTTTAAGCTTTTAAATTACTGAAACTACATGAATAAATTCAAGTAGGAAGCAAGAGGATAAATTAAAAAATCTTGAGACCAACAGGAATTGAACCAGTCCGTTCCGACGGCACCAAATCGTCTGGCAACTAGAGTAAACGGGTTTTTACGTACGTGACTACGCACCTCCAAAAAAGATGGGTTTTTTGCAATTGGCAGACGCCTATAACTTTATTAGCACGATATTTCACAGAATTGCATGTAACAATGTTTACACGGAGCTGTGATTTTAGCTTCACATTCTCGTCATATCAGTGCATAGCAGCATGTATCAGAAATGTTAATAGCACAGTTATCGTATAATGATATCTTAAACACCCACAATGCAATAAGCTAATATACTATTATATGAATAACAAACATTCAGATGTAAGATTGTCTGTCATACTTGCAGATGACATCTGAAACACGTTTTATATATCTTTTCGAGACTGGTATACTGCACGTGTACAATTGCAATTCTGGGGGGAAAAAAGTCTGCATCTAAACAGGGTTCTTTCGGTAATGATCGTGTTTAACTCCTAATTTATCAGTGATTGCAAGAGACAGTCATATAACGAGGAGGACAAACCCCACTTGATTCTGTAGGTGACCAGTTTCTTCATGGAAGACATCTCTTCCATCTTGCCCTTATATTAGAATCTCAAGGAAATCTACATACTCACATATTCCATGGTTTTATTGTAGTACGACTTGGCATCAAGTAACACAACGCTATCTAGACATCAAGTAACACAACGCCATCTATACATCAAGTAACACAACGCTGTCTATACATCAAGTAACACAACGCTATCTAGACGTCAAGTAGCACAACGCCGTCTAGACATCAAGTAACACAACGCTGTCTAGACATCAAGTAACACAACGCTGTCTAGACATCAAATAAGACAACGCTGTCTAGACATCACATAACACAACGCCATCTAGATATCAAGTAGCACAACGCTGACTAGACATCACGTAGCACAACGCTGTCTAGACATCAAGTAACACAAAGCTGTCTAGACATCACGTAACACAACGCTGTCTAGACATCAAGTAACACAACGCTGTCTAGACATCAAATAACACAACGCTGTCTACACATCAAGTAACACAAAGCTGTCTAGACATCATGTAACACAACGCTGTCCATACATCAAGTAGCACAACGCTGTCTAGACATCAAGTAGCACAACGCTGTCCAGACATCAAATAACACAACGCTCTCTAGACATCAAGTAACACAACGCTGTCTAGACATCAAGTAACACAACGCCATCTAGACATCAAGTAACACAACGCTGTCTAGACATCAAATAACACAACGCTGTCTATACATCAAGTAACACAACGCTGTCTATACATTAAGTAACACAACGCCATCTAGACATCAAGTAACACAACGCTGCCTAGACATCAAATAACACAACGCTGTCTATACATCAAGTAACACAACACAGTCTAGACATCAAATAACACAACGCTGTCTATACATCAAGTAACACAACGCTGTCTATACATCAGGTAACACAACGCTGTCTAGACATCAAGTAACACAACGCTGTCTATACATCAAGTAACACAACGCTGTCTATACATCAAGTAACACAACGCTGTCTAGACATCAAGTAGCATAACGCTGTCTATACATCAAGTAACACAACGCTGTCTATACATCAAGTAACACAACGCTGTCTAGACATCAAGTTGCACAACGCTGTCTAGACATCAAATAAGACAACGCTGTCTAGACATCACATAACACAACGCCATCTAGATATCAAGTAGCACAACGCTGACTAGACATCACGTAGCACAACGCTGTCTATACATCAAGTAACACAAAGCTGTCTAGACATCACGTAACACAACGCTGTCTAGACATCAAGTAACACAACGCTGTCTAGACATCAAATAACACAACGCTGTCTACACATCAAGTAACACAAAGCTGTCTAGACATCATGTAACACAACGCTGTCCATACATCAAGTAGCACAACGCTGTCTAGACATCAAGTAGCACAACGCTGTCCAGACATCAAATAACACAACGCTCTCTAGACATCAAGTAACACAACGCCATCTAGACATCAAGTAACACAACGCTGTCTAGACATCAAATAACACAACGCTGTCTATACATCAAGTAACACAACGCTGTCTATACATTAAGTAACACAACGCCATCTAGACATCAAGTAACACAACGCTGCCTAGACATCAAATAACACAACGCTGTCTATACATCAAGTAACACAACGCTGTCTAGACATCAAGTTGCACAACGCTGTATAGACATCAAGTTGCACAACGCTGTCTTGACATCAAGTAACACAACGCTGTCTAGACATCAAGTAGCACAACGCTGTCTAGACATTTTATAGTCACAAATCAGTCAAAATCAAAGATTCAATATGTCGCATGCGTACCTGGTGCACATTAAAATTTATATTCTCTGTGTAATTCTAGTTGAATTTGTATTCAGGAAAAAATACTTTTGAACATTTTAAAGCAATCACTCCAGAGACACAATATGCTCACTGTGAATAGGAAGATTTCAAATCGCTGCATACCGCTGAGATTTCGGGGCATCTGAATATGAAATAAAGTTCTGTAAGAACTCTCATTCCTAACTGAACATAAGAGAAAAGAGATTCGTTCCTAATACTGTCCACCAAAGACGGATGTGTCTGTCCATTGGCGCAAATAAAACGACGACACAATGCATGTCCATTCTCTGGACTACATCCTGCTGGACAGCTAGGACCATTGTCCTAATACAAGAGAACCAGTGGATGTTTGAGAATGAACTCTGAAGAAGAAGAAGAAGAAGAAGAAGAAGAAAGAAACACAATAAACAAGCATATTAATTTTATGAGAATGCATTTTTATAATAATCATGTTTATTCTCTAGGACTTGAGCGTGGTTGAGTACCGTCAGCTGCCAGCTTATGGTCTTGCTGACCTATTTGCGGATATCGGAGGAACTCTGGGATTGTGGATGGGCATTTCTGTTCTAACCGTCATGGAGCTGATGGAGTTGATCATCCGTCTGATTTGCCTCGTCTTCAACTCAGAGAGAGAACTTCCCAACCGACATCAAGACAAATCTATTAATGGCACTCTTGCGAACCAACAAAAACTGACTAACGGAAGTGCGGAATATGATACTTGTTGTCAGGATTCTGCTTTCGATTTTCGTAAATGCACAGATTCCGTGGTATGACATACATTTGTCAGAAATGTACTCTACGACTGCAGCACAAATAAATATATGTTATGCCTATGTACTAAATTTTCTTTGGTTACATTTCATTTGGGTACGTCATTCATATTGGTTGTTCCAACTGAACCGTGCTTTTCATTGGTTACTTTGCGTCTATTTTCAGTAGATAACCTAGTATTCTGAACTAAAAGGACTAACAGAAGTGCGGAATGTGATAAATATTTTCATTGATTATGCTTACAAATTTCCAAATTAACGGATGAAAATCACGGAACAGTCAACACTTAACCAACTGGTGTAACATGTCCGCAGAATCTAACTCATGAGAAGGAATTGTATGTGCTCATTTACTAAGCTTTCTATTGCGTTTTGTTTCTCTTGTTTTTCATTTTTCTGTGTAACTACGACGATATCTCATTGATTAAATTCTTGTATACTATTGTCCGCATAGAAAGGATGTACAAACCTGGGTCTGTCCATAAATTATGTCAACACTTTTTTAAAAATTTAAACCCCCCCCCCCATTTCCTCTGCCAACAACTTGTCAAGAATCATGAGATTCACATCCCCTTTTAATTAGTTCAAACAATTTTGCATCTCGTAAAAAAATATTTGCAGAAAAGTTGCGAAAAGGAAAATACTACATTATTTTACAAATGTACAATTTTTCAAAGTCACAAAAATTTAATTGTTGTATAAAAAACGTGTAGTCTCAGAAAGCAACTTTCCTTGATTGTCTAGCTACTCTCTGCTGTTGAGCTGCTGCATTATTTCTTTTCTCACAAGATGCTGCACCTTTGTATAGTGCCATGTAGCTCTATTTTGTGCTAGTTCTTCACATAAATCTTGATCTAGTTCAATGGCTTTCAGTGAGATCTTTAACGAGTCCTTGTATACAGCGCTTCTTTTGACCACCTTGATAATGTATCCCCTTGATTCTTAATTAGGAACAAGTGTGACATCACTGGGGACATTCCCATATATGCTATGCGTGCCGTTCCGTCAGTCATCTAAAAGTGTATAAGCTCAGGGTCCCAGTCAGTTGCTGATTACGCGTTCTTCTGATCTTTCCGAAAAAGGGAGCAGTTTCTCATATTTTCTCTAGTCCCTCCCATTTCTAGCATTTTCTGAATATGTACATTGTCTCGTCGTCTTCTCGAAGGGTATCCATGACTGCTCTAATAAATTCAATCATGTCTCTGTTTATCTCATTGTCCAGCCAAAACATCGGCTCTTTCGTTTCCTCTGACCCCAGCATGACCTGGACAGTAGATTCATGTAATGCTCTGCGCTTTTTTGAGAAGAGTGACCCATTCAGTTGTGAGCATACACTTCTCTATCTTGCACATATGATATCTCTATCATACTGTGAGTCGGATAGATCACTGAGTCTGTTGGTGGTTGCATCGACAGTCAAGTGAGAGCTGCTGTTACCGTTTCTATTTCCATTCTCATACTCGATGTTCTAGTGGGATAAGCAACTGACTTCTCAGCTAATTTCACGCCATTTTGGTAGATGTGATATTTTATATATATATAAAACTTATCTATGGATACATACAGGCAAAAGAGTCAGGGGTAGACCAAAAGAAACACTCAGAAGAACAATACTTAGAGAAAGTAAAACAATCAATATCCATACTATTCAAGAACTGCACAGAATAGATTTGAACAGACAGAATTGGAGAGATCTGATCTCTGCCCTATGCGCTAACTTAAAGGAAAATGAATGAATGAAATGAATATATAAAACTTACGAGCCACATAATCTGAAGTCAAAGCTATTCGTACATCTACAGACAAACTGTTAGCATCGGACAGGACCTCACACCTTATTGTAATACATACAGATGCAAGATCAGTACTAGAGGCACTATAATCCAATAAACGTACCAGAGTTTTGTATTGTCCATAGTGCATAATAGGTGTAGCATTATGCTGCAATGGATTCCATCACATTGTGGAATAGCAGGAAATGAGAGAGCTGGCCAAGAAAGGTTCTAACATGCGACAATCGGATGTACCAATCAGCTATCAGCAAAAGAAATCCATGATAAAGGAGCAACAAAAGCCTAACTTACCTTCACGGGACAACTACCACCTACTTAACAGACAAGAACAGGCCATCATATTTCGACTCAGAACTAGACACAATAGACTAAACCGCCACATATATACACAATTTAAAATTGGCACCACAACAAAGTGTAAATGTGGGCACGCCAACCAGACTTCAGAATATATCCTTCAAGAATGTGCAAACTATGACACATTAAGATACACATACTGGTCTTCTGATACACCTATGATTGTTAAACTGTATGGTACAAATCAAGAAATGAAAAATGCTGTCCAATTTATATAAGAAACAACACCGCAGATATAGACATTATTAGCCAACGAAAGAATAGTAATAAGAAGAACGCACAATGTATAAAATTATACTATAAATGGAAAACATATAAAAAAGCTGAAACATTATTCTTCAATGGATACCAGCCCATTGTGATATCACTGGAAATGAGAGAACTGATATCATGGCAAAATCAGGAGGTAAAATATGGAACAGTTTAGCCATCTTTTGCCGAACAGTGAGGCCAATACACTAATATGCAACAAATATACATCACAGTGGAAGAAAGATATGGATATTGATCAGAGACTAGACGTCATACAACAACTTCATAATCAACAACAGACCATCATCTTTCGACTTAGAATTAAAAATAATTAAGACCCATACCCCGTCAGGGTCGTAGAGGTGCCATACTGGATACGTCAGCACGAAATGCCCTTCAAACAGCTCTGTCCTTTGTCATTCGGAGAATTTCAGAAAAATCATGCCCAGACCATTCCTTGTTGCTATCAATCATGATGTTCTCTTTCCTCCTCTTCTCCTTCCATCCTTGACTGTTCTGTGCATAATAATTTCAGAGAGATAGAGATAGAGAGACAGAGAGAGAGAGAGAGAGAGAGAGTCGTATCTCGTTATATGTCCAAACCAAATAAGTTTACGCTATTTCACCATTGATAAAAGTGGTTCTTGATAAAACTGCACTTTTGTTGCTGGACAAATATATTCTGTACACGACTTAGAACTAACCACTACAGACTACAGGACCAGCTGTACCGTATCAGGGTGGCTCTCACAAATGAATGCCCATGCGGAAGAGACATACAGACTCCTTAACACATACCAATACTGTTCGGATTATAAAGAACTGCGAGGTAAGACATTGCCACACTGGGACATACGCTATGACCTAGAGAAGACGGAGGCTCGTCCTGGCGATATACCTGGAAGATCTAGCAAGACCTACAGAATCCAGAAAGCAGAAGAAGAATAAGAAGGCAGCATATCCTTCACAGAACTTAGCAATCTATCCACCATCATTTGACCTGTTATTTTCTAAGCAATATAAATACTTTCTGTTATCATTGCTTTCTGATCGTTCCTGGGGCACAGTTGTCTGCAGCGGAGACAGAACATGCTACATTCGTCGTTTATGACGTGACTTGTGCCATACATCCACAGAGCCCAACTATTATTATATGTTATATACATATTATTTGTGATTATAATATGATATTCCTTGTATATATTATATGAGCCGCACCATTAAAACACATGCGCTATAACGAGCCGCAGACTGAAATCAAATTTTGTTGCTCTCTCAATGGCCATATGCTGCAATGGGTTGTGTAATAACACTAGTACTTGTTTTTTTCATAACCTTGTTTCAATACATCCAAGACTACTATCGTTATTAATGTACTCGATAATGTACTTTATTATTCACTTATCAACAAAACAACATCTCATCTGTCAATTTCTATAAACACGTTAAGAAAATTACAGATAAATTTGAGCGCACACCGTCAGACAGGTAATCAAGCCCAAAAATGTTTCAGGCACTGTTTGTTAAATTAAAATTTTTTTAAAATTATTATTATATTTTTAGGGGAGGGGGGGGGGCTGAATTATTTCTACTGAAATTAGTTTTTTTTTAAATTGTCTGGGTCAAAGGGCATGAGCACATGGACCGCTGGGTCAGCAACCAACCAACCAACCAACCTTTAAATTGTTTATCTGACACGATTATTGACAAAATAACTATGGAAAAGTCTAGAATGGATGAATATAAACATCTATGCATATAATTCTCATGTTTACATATACGCCTATCACTCGTATATGCTGATATAAGATGTATATACTATAACTGTTATATTTTGAATATATACATGCTTAAACATCACTGTTTTCTCATATCTAGATGTATAAGATACAAGGTTGAATACCCGGCATTGCCCGGAGTAAGAATAAGAAAACAAAGAGTACTTTGTTATGTAATGATTGTTAAGAATAGAAGAGTTGTGGACTACCAGAGAACTGACGGCGTAGATAGTCTGATGTTATGAAAGAATACTCATAGAATTAGTCAGAAAGAAGACGACACCTGAATCATTCTGGGTGTTTATTCAGGCCGGCCGACCATTATTAATGAAAAAATTTAAAACAAACAAACAAACAAACAAAAACGCAAAAAAGAAAATACCCGAATTATTCTGCAGATACGACAATTTTTTTTCGGCTTCTACAGATTAAAGAAAACAAATGAATTACAGTCTCTAGGATCGATCTCCGAAAACTATATTACTATACATAGGACGTGCGTATTTATCAACTTCGCTAACCGAGAAACAAGAAACGAGTTGTAACATTTAAATATATATATTTAATATATATATTATAATATAATATATATTTAATAATGGTTATGAGCCAACGCCACTGCACTCCGGGCAAATCCATAGGTTTTCAGTCTCTCCCCAAACAAATTTGAAGTGTATGCATATGCATACTGATGTTCCCGTAGCTCTCTGGTTGAACACAATCTTCATTCTACTCCCTGATGATCAGTCCCAAACCAGCATCAATCGTGATGTCTCTTACGCATATATATATGTGCGTAACTTGTGACATAAACATTAAACATAAACAGGGAAGGATATCAGTATTTTTGTTTGTAAGAAACGTGATAGATTGTAACACAGATGTGAAATGTCTCAATTGATGGACTCTGAAGAAGAATATTAACCTATTAATGCATATTAAACGTCGATTAGAACAGAGTAAACGTTGATTAAAAAAGCAATATTAATTTATAGTGTTTAGTAGACCTAGTAGACATTTACCGACATTAGTTTACATATTTTTACCTTTGTGCATCGGTCAGAGGTAAAAAGCTTACACAATCAACTTTGTCGGACCACAGGAGAACGTTTAAGATTTCTCATATCCTGGACGGAGATTATAACCCAATTGGTCACCGTAACAAATTTCACTGCAGTCGGTGAAGCAGTCGAGATTTTCAATTAGGACAGACAGAACGTAGAGTTATGGAGCGTATCCATCTATATATATCGATATGTGAAGAAGACTAACTCCTTTAAATAATAAAAAAACGCAAACCTTCATATTTCGGACATATAAAGAGGCACAATGATTTAGAAATATGAAGGCAAGTTCCAGGAAAGAGAACAAGAGGCAAATCAAGACTACGACGGACACATGCCATCGAAGACCTCAACATGACAATTGAAGAAGCTGACCGGCTTGTACAGAACCGAGAGGCTTACAGAGGGACAGTGAGAACAACTTTATGTAAAGAACACACCACACAGAGAGATATATATAAACACCATTGTTTTCTCATATCTAGATATATAAACACCAATGTTATTATAATGTTATTTTCTTCAATGATTCAATTCAAGCTCCTGCGGATTAACAGAACGTATTCCAGAGAACACAAAGCCGAATATTATAATTTACAGTTTAGCAGCGATATCTGCAGCTTTCGGCCTGATGCATACTACGTAACCATTTTTGGGATACATGGATATTTTTATGGATGAAGTATTCAACCCACGATTACCATTACTGAGTCTTCTTTTATGACTTGAATGGCAGGCCAGTATTACTAATCATTTCAAGCCCTGGCAGCGTACATTCATTGGATTATAATATCAAAATGTCATAAACGCCTGATTATGTTAGGATTTTACAATCGTATGTTGATGTTATGATGTCACAAGTTTCTGATGATAACTGTGGGTATCACAGGTATATGGTGAAGTCAAGATAGCAAAAGTGCCCGATGATATCAAAATGTAACACAGGTATACGGTGATGTCAAAATGTCACAAGTGTACTTTTTTCCAGATTTCAAAAGTGTCTTATGATGTCGAGATGTCAGAAGTGTTCAATGATGTCAGTGTGTCAAAAGCATATGATGATGTCAAAATATATGGATGTCACAAGTGTCTGATGTCATCATATATCAGTAATGTCATATAATGTTAGAATATCACAGGTATAGGTGATGTTAAGATGTCAGAATTATACGATGGTGTCAATATATATATATACTAATTATAAGGTGATGTCAAGATGTCACAAGTGTCTAATGATTTTAAGATGCTAGAAGTATCCGATGATGTTAAGATGTCACAAGTGTCTGATGATTTTAAGATGCTAGAAGTATCCGATGATGTCAAGATATCACAAGTATATGGTTATGTCGAGATGTCAGACTTGTCTTACAATGTCAATATTTGTTAATGTTTCTAAAAAAATGGATGATGTCCATATGTCAGACTTGTCTTACAATGTCAAGATTTATACATGTTTCTAGTGTGATGATATTGAGATATCAGAAGTGTCCTATGTGATATATGCTCCAACCTCTTGGGTATCACGTGAATATATTACCCATGAAATGATGTACTCGTGAAAAGGAGTGTGCAGCAGATAAGATTGCGTAGATTACGTTAGATATAGTCGATAAATTGGGAATGGTTAAATGAGACATTTTGAAGTTGCTTGGTGAGCGCCTGTTGAGCGCTGCCACTAATATTATGCAGCTAGGATACTATTGGGAGAATATGGTTTTCGGTGTGGTACGAGTAGGACTGATCATCAGGGAGTAGAATGAAGATTGTGTTCAACCAGAAAGCCACGGGAACCATCTGTATGCATATGCATACACTTCAAATTTGTTTGGTGAGAGACTGAAAACCTATGGATTTGCCCGGAGTGCAGTGGCGTTGGCTTATTATTAATAAAATATATCGTGTCACTGTAATGTTATGATGTTATACATTATTGTTCATGTGATTTTATGATGCTAAAACATGCTGGTTACTGTGATGTTATGATGTATAAATGTTACCGTGATGTTCAGTTGTGTGAGTACTTTTAGTGTAGTACTTCTGTACTATAATATATCTAGTTTTAAGATTTATTAATGATAGTAGTATGCTAAGATATTTTAGCGTCACTGATGATAATGATGATAAGATGTTTTAGCGTCACTGATGATAATGATGATAAGATGTTTTAGCGTCACTGATGATAATGATGATAAGATGTGTAGAACCACTGATGATAAGGAAGACACAAGATGAACACTGGGAGGGAAATCTATACATATATAACCAGCCCAAATTCTAAAGACAAAATCAACCTCCTGGGAAGGAAAGACCATAGCATCATTTTCCGAATTCGCACACAACATGTACACCTTAACAATCACCTGAATAGAATACAACCCAAACCCACTCCAGGTTGACGACTGTACACTCATCGCTATGAAACGTTTGGTCACGAGCTTTTTTAATATCCAGCTTTTTGAAAATGATGTCAGAAAAATGCTTTTCCCTCCAGGGCCAGATAAATGGAACACATTATATGGAACGAAACAACAGCTCACGAACAGATGCATATATCATACAGTGGCATTGAGTGAAAGGGCATGAGCCCATGGACCACTGCAACAGCACCCAACATCGATGTTAATTTACAGCCTTAAAAAAAAGTTCAGGACCACTTATTTTAAAGGAACTTAGTCAAAAGAGACGGAAAAAAAATAACAGAACGGCATTTCAAGATATAACATGACAATCGTATCAGTTACAATCAACACTATGTCATGACGCTTGCAATAATGTGTACAAAGTGACAGCACAGCAATCAACAATCATCGTTTTCAAAATGAATGCTAATAACAACAAAGGTCAAAATTGTCTGTACCGTGGGTGTCCTTTATTATCTGCAACACATTCAATGCGCCGCTGTCGCAAATGATGAGCTCGAGAATAAAACGTTGGGGCTCTGCCTGATATGGAAGTACCAGAAACAGTTTAGGCAGAGTTTTAGGATGTGGCTGATGTTGCTTAACTCGTGGCCAAATTCATCCCACTGATGTTCTATAGATTTCATATCGGGACTGATTGCAGGTCAAACCATTCTATTAACACCCGTTTGTTGCTGGAGAGTAGGACTTATTCCAGGTCAAACCATTCTATTAACACCCATTTGTTGCTGGAGAGTAGGACTGATTGCAGGTCAAACATTCTATTAACACCCGTTTGTTGCTGGAGAGTAGGACTGATTGCAGGTCAAACCATTCTATTAACACCCGTTTGTTGCTGGAGAGTAGGACTGATTGCAGGTCAAACCATTCTATTAACATCCATTTGTTGCTGGAGAGTAGGACTGATTGCAGGTCAAACATTCTATTAACACCCGTTTGTTGCTGGAGAGTAGGACTGATTGAAGGTCAAACCATTCTATTAACACCCATTTGTTGCTGGAGAGTAGGACTGATTGCAGGTCAACCATTCTATTAACACCCGTTTGTTGCTGGAGAGTAGGACTGATTGCAGGTCAAACATTCTATTAACACCCGTTTGTTGCTGGAGAGCATTTACTGAACGAGAACGGTGCAGTTTTGTATTAGCATCTTGAAGAACTGCATTATGTCCAATAACTTGCACTGATGATCCCATTGTATTTTCCTGAAGCATCCAATGTGATACGGGTTTCTACGGGTAAGAGACAGAAGAATCTCATCACGATAGCACTCACCATTCAGATTCCCAATCAAGTGATAGAGAAGGGTTCTGTGAACGAATCTTTTCCTTCATCATCACTGTTCCCCTACCATATTGGTTACATTCGAGGTCTGCATCATCACTAAATGGTTCGCCATACGCCTCCATATTCTGATTCGTGCTCATGTAAGCTCACAGACAAATTGGTACTCATCCCTGAATATATCGTTAGCCCACTCTTCATATCGCAAGTGATTGTGCTGAATACACCATTCAAAAAAGAGCTGATGTGTGCGCAGTAGTCAAGTGTGGTCGAATGGACTGGACGACAGGAACAACGGTTGGCATTGTGAAGAATATTCCTAATGGTCTGATCAATGACTACAGTGTTGGCCCGCATCCCTGAGGAACTATCTGATAGCATTTGCAATTATTTCTTGCACTGTGCTTGTCGTTGAGTTAAGCGATCTTCTCGAGGTGTAGTGACTCCACGACGGCCTGTGCGTTGACGTACGATCCCAGCCTGGGCAAAGTGCCGCTGCAATCTAACAATAACTGAATGAGATTCTTCAAGCGACTGAGCCATGTTTCGAATTTAACACCTTTCTGCAACGACCTAATGTCTCTTCCTTTATCCACAACACTCAGATTTCGTCTTCGAGGCAAATTGTTGCGCTCTGGTTGCGTAGGCGTTGTGCTGTTTATAAAGACAATTTTGTGCTACACACACTATGTCTCCCGAATATATCACGATTTTTGTGTGGATTATCACGTTTATTTCATGCTCAGATATCATAAAAACACCCACACGTTGACGTCACGGCTGCATTTTTGCAGCATGTTTACTAATTCTTTTGTATTCAGACTTCCACCGGATTTCTCTTATAGCAGGACAGTGGTCCTACAAGATCTCCAGCTGGATGTAGTCTAGAAAACGGAAATGCAAGGTGACGCCGTTTTATTTGCAAAACAATAAACTTCCGCTTTGGTAACTAGAATGTATGAGTTGATTGGATATGTTGTGCCATCGGCGCATATTAAAAAGAAAGTGTTTTTAACAACTTTCATTGAACAGTATTATTCTTGAACCATATCGATAGTACAGTCGTACAAGAGAGCTGATGTCTGTACTGAAACGCTGGTCACCATGTTTAAAGCTAGCAGTGGTCACGGATACTTAATCATGTGTTGCTATCTTGAGCCTCTATCTTCACAGATGCCACATTTGCTACACTCGTCACACGCTCTACTGGTGGCCCATGCAGTAAGTGTTTAATGGGATTGTTGTTCGATAAATCAATCTCAGATGATTATAGACGGAATATTACTCAGACGGAATATTATTTTCATTATTTTTACTTTTTTCCCAGCTATTGGTCCTTAACTTTTTTGAAGAGTATTGTAACCATTATACATCAGAAAGACGTCATATCGACAGATGGCAAATAATGTGAGAACCTTATGGAGTTCAGTTGCAATGTCGCGAATCAAACGGACTACTAAAAAAAGGGCAAAAGCTACGCCCTATTTTACACAGAAAACTACAAGCGGTACAACCAGTAAGATTGCAATAAAAATGATCTGACAGGCAGAACGTACAAACACGACGAAACGAAGTTTTACGAATCACGGAAAGCACAGAAGAAAATACAAAAATCGACGTTTCGACTAAAAACCATTTGTCAAAAACAAAGCAACACAAGAAGAGTAAAACACAGCACATCAGTTATAGGAGTATTTCATTATTTATATTCTTCTTCTATCAGCATGGTTTGGACATGTATGCGGACATGATTCCTTATTAAAAGCAATACTAAAGGGAACCATCGAAGGTGGGAGAAGCAGAGGAGGATTAATAAAGACATGGAATCATCAAGGAATGAACAGGACAAAATTTGTCCTGAAAAATAAACCGCTGAAGATAGAAATCGCTAGAAGACTCTGTTCTGAAGCATCCAATGTGATACGGGATTATTTATAGATTCTTCTTCGGCCTTTGTTTTCAAATTCCCGCTGGATCTCTTTTGCAGCAGGGCGCTAGTTTTTCAGCAGGATGCAGTCCAGAGAAACGAAATGCGTTGTGTAGCCATTTTATTTGCGCCAATGACCCGACACATCCGTCTTCATTAATACAAACGGAGGAAATATTCGGGTGATAAATCCTTTCCAGAATATCGTCTTTTTTCACGAACACTCTGAAATCGACACTATTCTAGACCATCTATAGACAAAAATCATGTCTAAACACTATGGAATATCTCTAGTCCACCGTCGTCTTATACGCCTATTATCATGTTACCAACAATCATACAATACCCTCCATTGTTAATTTTTCCAAACTTTTATGCGATAAACAGATGAATATTGTCACGAGGTACTGGATGCTAAAATTGGTAGCATATCTCCTATTCAGAACGTATCCATCAACCCAACTTTTTTTGGCTGTAGTGGTTTTATAAGCAATAAAAATACGTGCAGTAGTTTGCCATTACGTTCTGAACAGTCCGGATGGACAATTGTCTGCGGTGGGATTTGTGATACCTTGACCTTCACAGTCTTTACCTCACCGCCACAGAGCCAGGCGAATGCTAAATAGTTATATAAAAACTGCAAGAAATAGGAAGCAAACGGTAGGAGGACCACAACAGAATGTCTGTATGTAGAAGTAGAGTGTGGTAAGAGACATACGCTGTAGAATATTAAACTACCAGATATAAAAAAATCTTAAGTGCAAACTGAGTTCGAGCGTTAGAGAAGCACGATCTTGTAGACGGAAGATAAAAAATAAACAATTGGCTTGCACAAGATGTTATATTGATATTCATAAACGATTACGTTGTTATTACCATATCATGTAAACATGATATACAGTATTAAAGAGTTTTTATCTGGGGGAAGAAATGTCTATGTATCTAAGTGTGTGTGAGTTATATAAGTTATATTCAGATGATAAAGTTAGTAGATTACCATCGATAGGGATAAATGTTGTATTCTACCTCAGAGCCAAACCTCTGATTTCGTTGAAGTGAGAGGGTCAGCATCCTTCCTGTTTGTAAACTGTCTGCTACCGAATATCATATAGACATGTGGCCTGTCATGATAGAGGCGATTTGTGAGGTTTTATGGATGGAATTTGTTGACTATCCAATAGAACATGGGCAGCAATTTACGGTCCATGGATAGATTGCGGCCCGACTGTCCAAATTACCAGACCAGCCAGGCTTGAAAGAAAAATTGTAATTGCTGACCCGCGGTGGTCCTGTAAAATAGTTGTTTACTTCAAGCCTGGTCTAGATTTAAATGAATAGTTTATTTGTTATCCCTCATGCGAGCACCTTACTCTTTCTCCATATGTGCACGGAGGGGGAGGAATTGTTCCTCCGAGATTTCTTTCATACTCAGGAGAATTCAGCGTTTGGCTTAATGCCTATTGAAGAAGCCTTCTACTCGGAGGGGATATGTCACGAAACAAGCTGATAATTTCCCTAGTCACCCACTCTTCATCTTTCCTCCGAGGAGGCGCTTCGCTGCTCGGCCAGTGAACTAATGCTCATGTAGAAAGACGATTCCATTACCACACCCTGTGTCCTTAGGTTCTAGAATTTCTTCTGTATGATCCGTGTTGGATAACGGCAACAGTCGAGTTAGACTTAGGGTTGATACACCTTCCTACGCGAGGTACTACTTCGTCAAACACGTCAGGGGTCTAGGAATTGGCATGTACATTTCTCACGTACTCGCCTCGTCGACTTGTGGTGGCCTTCGTCATTGCGTTTATCACCCAAAGTAGTAGGTAGATTGCGCCTATATTCGCAGGAGCTTCGTAGTAAGCGAACAAATCTAGTGTAAGAAAGACATTATTTCCCTCTGTGCCCTTAGGTACTGAGCCATATTCTCTCTGTGTAAGCCGTGTAGGGCAACAGTGGCAGTCAAGTTAGACTAGGTTTTCTATGACCTCAAAGACATGGACTTGCTTCCCGTCTACGTTACCCACATCGTCCAGAGTCCGAGCCTCAACACTTCTACGATCAGATTGTTTTAAACAACATGTGCTCCCCCGACATTTATTCCATGCTTTTCATTTGTGCAATGGGAAACTGTATTCAAAGTATTTGTCCCCCTATACCCAGGGATACATGTTGGCGTATTCAATAACTGAGTCATGGCTCCTACTTTGAATGGAGTCAATCGTAGTGGAACGTGTGGTCTTCTGCATGTTCTTGACCATAAACAACACTTCCGCCGATTGGTCTCGGGCTGGACAATCGTAACTTCGTTGCTGCTCTATCGTTTCATACACAACGATGTCATCTGGCTCGTGTTGCTTCTTCAGGTGCAATATGTATTCTCAGCACCGCCATATCGCAATGCATCTGCCCATATCAAGACTTCGACATTGGTCGAACATCCATTGTATCTGCATTTCTACTTAATGATCTGCGTCACTGTGTGTCGACAGTGCTGTTGCATGTGATGGCGTAGAGGTTCCGATGATATTGCTTGTCTTTTTGCAGCCAATCTCATTCAATCTGCAACCTCCACATCCACGGACATAAAAGTGTTAGCCAAGAACAGCACGATTGGTGGTGTATTCTGTTATTGTCTGAGCGTAGGACATGCAATGTAGGACGAACGGCGTTTTCTATAATAACATCTGTGATGAAGTTTTGATGTGCCTCTTCTCTGATTTCATCATTTGATTTGAATTCACTCTAATGGGTGTTAGTTATCCAACGAAGACATTTGTTCTCGAAACTCAGTAGTTTCTGAAGATAAAGAACTTTTCCAGTTCTCACATCCATAGCACCAGTATAACTCAGGAATTAAATAAGCGTATGTTCTGTTAATTAGTTTTTTAGTTAGTTAATACTTTAGGGCCGAATACTTTAGGGGTTTATAGATTTCCATTTCTCTCGTTTTATTGCAATTTGCTTTAGATCTTCATTGTTTCTGATACCGATGGTGAAACGTTCTCTTAAAATAATTCTACGTAAAGTTTCTTTTGGTCTTCCTCGTTTTCTCTTGTCTTTTGGTGACCACATCAAAGGTTGACAGGGGAGTCTTTCAGTAGCATTCGTAGCAAGTGTCCGATGTAATTCCAGCGACGCTTTCTAATATAGGTGGATACATATTCTTGTTTTGATTCTTGTCTGACAACTGTGTTTCATTTGAAGTCTTACCAACGTATGTTCAATCCTGACACTGGTCAGAGTGGCTTCCGATCTGCGCCTGCTATGTCATACCGCCTCGCACGAGGATTACGGGGCATAGGAGAGCTGCGTAGGAAGTGCTTCGCTCGACTTTTTTGTCATTTATTTTTACTCTGTAATTAGTATCCTTATATTTTAGTATTATTTGTTCTACACGGTTATACAACGTATTTTAATGTTTAGTCAAATTATTTCATTTGGTTTTATGGGAAAGAATACTTTTTTGATAAAAATTAAACAAAAAATAGTAGAAATAAGTTTGATATATATACAAATGTATAGTTTTTAATGACTCAAGTTCTTAATTATCACATTAGGATTTCGTTAATTTAAATGATTTTTTAAAATTTCTGAGTGAAAAATTGGAATTGCAATTTATGAGATTTAAAATCTTAATGGTTGACTTTTTTTTTACTTTCAACAATAACGCAAATTCACAATATAAAAACATATATTGTGTTGGTTCAATTTATTAAAAAAATGTAAACTCAAAATATTTTGACTTGAAATACATATTTCTCACAAAAATAACGGAAATATCCATTTGTTTATGTGGATAGCAGATATTTGTGTTAGTCACGTTCTCACGGGAATTGTGTTGGTTTTTATATCGCTGCCTGATATCTTGCCTGATACCTTTTTATATCTTGTCCTGTTTTGACGTGTCCCAGTTTCTATCAGTTTACTAATATGACTATAACGAATGTGTCACGTGTTCAAATCAACACATTTCGTATACCTTCGTGAAAACGAGAGAAGTGTGATCATGTTTACAAGGTTGGCACGCTTTTTGACAGGGGTGCTTTGTAAAACTAAGCGATGGCGAGTGTAAATGCTTAAATATATTTATTCATAGATCAGTGGTCATAGCGTATTTTCTGTAGACGTATTAAATTAACTCAGAATATTATGTGAAGCAAAAACAATAATCTGTAACACATACACAGCAAAGTGGAAGAAACAAATGGAAGTGGAATACAAACATGATGCAATACATATCCTCCAAAGATATCAACAGACCACAATATTTCGCCTTAGAACAGGCCACTGCAGACTGTTGGGTCACCTTTACCGATTAAGGATCTCATACACAGATGAATGTCCATGTGGATCCGGAACCAAAACCCCGGAACACATACTTCAGGACTGCCCAACATACAAAGAGCAGAGACAGCAGACCTGGCCAGAGGAGATATAGACTTGAGGCAAAAGCTATGGGGCAGCCGCTCTCACCTGGAGAAGACAGTGGACTTCGTCTTGACGACAGGCCTGACGGTATATCATGACTACTGATGCTGAAGGCAGAAGAAGAAGAATATTATGTGAATGTCAGGGGTCTTCTGTCAGGGGATCATCCAATGAATAAATTACATTTCCAACACAGCTAACCTGTGTTCTTTGATACAATTAAGAGGAAAGAATGTCTTTGATAATTTGTCTCTAGTGAACAATCTGAAAGCAATGGTAGTTAAATAATCTTAATTTCCTATAGAAACTGCCTTGTGTTGACGGGCCCGGGTGGGAGCAAAGGATAGCTACACTGTTTCCTGTCAAACATTTCGTAATCAGCAACTAAGAGGATTTAAAGTGGATTTCGTTGTTCTATAAAGACCCATAGATAACTATCAGTGCCATAGAGACGTTTACGGCGTGGAAGGGGTTTTACCTAAAAAACTAATGTAAAAAAGGCATTCGTCCTGTGCTGTATGAAATAATTCCATCTTTGTCATGAGAAAGGCGATGCCTTTTTGTAAAGGGAGGGGTGTCACCCCCATTTTGGCTAAATTCCTAGCAATAAAACACATTTTATAATTTCCCAAGAGTGGGACGGAGTTAACCACCCCAAATCTTATCAATAGATAAACCATGCAAGTAGATATATTTGTCGATTTAATATTGATATTAACTGATTGATTCAGAACCCCAGGAATTGCGAGCTATTAGCTCTTACATCCTATGTGCAGTGGGGTGGGTTTCTGAGCTACATTTAATGCCCAGGAGACTTCAGCTTTCGGCTTAGTACAATACCTATTGAAGGAGCTTTCTACTCAGAGGGGTATATAATTATATAGATGACATGCTACAAGCTTCCATAAGAGAGCCTCAATATAACGGCATGTCATCTATTAAGGTTTTCTGTTGCATGGGTGGTTTGTCTAGTGGGAAATATGTGGAATCCACAGATGCAATCACATGCGTTTAATATTGAAAGTAATGATTCTTGTAGACATGTATGAATCTATAGCATTGATTTTGTTTTTCCAAATGATAGTTGGCCTTGACATATCAGCTAAAGCCATCTCCAGCCTTAAGTTACACTTTTGACTAGGAAATTCTTTGACTTCTGGATCACTTGACCGTCTATGGAATGGGTCAGCCAACTCAACCCTCAAAACTTTCTTAGTCACCATTTACGATGTGCGTGTCAGGTAACAGTGTAAGTAATGGGGTGCAAAGGGAACGCATTGCTCTCATCGGACCCAGTGTTAGCAGATAACCAAGATCCCAAATGTACCTCCTCGCGGTGCGCCCGGGAAACAGAAATACTGTGTCCTAGATAGTAAATTTGACTTTACATAATGCTTTATATTTTTTTTAAAACTAATTTAGTCACAGTAAACAGAACACTTGCATTTTATAAAAGGTGGTTTTACGATTGCAATCAAAGGGAGATAATAAAAACAATTGTCAATAAATTTGTTTTAACGAATTATTGTCCCCTTATTAGTTATCATCCCACTGTGAGATACCAGGAAATGAAGAGGAAGATAGACTGGCACAGGTGGAGCAACACAGGAACAAAAAGACCAAGAAATCACCTACCAAGAAAAGAGGACACTCATCAAAACTATAAGGAAAGTTGACCACCTAAAAGACAATTACCATTATCTCGAAAGAGCATAGCAGGTTATTATCTTCCGCCTCAGAACAAGACACAACCGATTAAACAGCCACTTAAATAGACGAAGACTAGCCCCATCACCTCTGTTCTCTTGTGGGCAGGCAGCACAGACAGCTGAATATATCCTGCAAGACTGCAATACACTAAACTAGTTAAGGGAAGAACACTGGCAAACAGACCAGTTACAGAAACATCAGTGCTGTCATGATGTGAAGGGCTGTTGAAATGAATGTCCAACTGGTGAGTCACGATGATTCGTGATATCTCTTAAATGTTCAGCGAATCTAGCCGCCAAACGTCTACCTGTTTCACCAATATACTTCATATCACAACGCTTACATATGATAGAGTATATTAAATTACGGGACAAACATGAGAAAGAGCCTTGGATCTCGAAATTTGACTTAGGGAACTGAAGCATATGTTAGAATAACAAAAGGGCAAATAAAACAATTACGGGGACAAGGAACAGTTCCTAATTGATCTACAGATGTGCGCAGGCTAGAATGAACCAAGAGATCACGAAGGTTCCTATCTCTCCGAAAAGCGACACGGGGAAGAGAGGGAAATGCAGGACTAGAGATGGGATCTAATTGGAGGATAGAGAAATGCCGTAATATGATACTTAGTGCCGACATATTATGTGGATGAAAAGTAATAGCCAGTATAGGGCGGTCAGGTGTGTGTTTTGTAGATGTTAAAGGGCATTAGAACGGGAAATAGGTAAAACACGTTGCAAAGCTGAACATAGGATATCTTCAGGATACAAGCGACGGCGAAAAATATTCAACATTTTGTGAGACTGACAGAAAATCTGCGTCGTCTTGGCACAGACGACGAAGACGAAGTAGCTGAGAACAAGGGAGGGAATGGCGACAAGACCTAGGGTGAGATGATGTGTAAAGAAGAAAACTATGGGAAGCAGTGGACTTAAAATGAACAGACGTGGTAAGGGATGTGGATCCTATGGAAACACAGATGTCAAGGAAGTCAACAGAGGTGGAGGAAATAAGAGAGGTGAATTTAATAGATGGATAGAACCCACTAACAAAGTTTATGGAAATGTTAAGGTCATCCAGAGAAATATCGGTAACTCCAAAACCATCATCTGTGTAACGACGGAATATGTTCGGGATAGGGCCTTGAAAAGTAGAAAAGATAAGATGTTCAAGGTGACCGATAAATAAGCAAGCATAACTGGGTCCCATCTTAGTATCCATTGCTACACCGCTAATTTGATCCAAAAAGTGTCCATTGAATTAAAAAGAAGTCAGGTGTCCCCTACACAGAACCAGTGATCACAGTAAAGGGACAAAAACTTAATACTGCCAATAAGTTTGTATATCTCGGCAACACACTATCACAAACTGCGACAATTGATGAGGATATTGCCCTGCGTATTGCTCGTGCCAGTGCAGCATTCGGGAGCCTTCGTGCCAACGCTTGGATCAGGTGTGGTCTCAGCCTGACAACTAAGTTGGACGTGTACCGCACAGTGGTTTTACCAACACTGCTTTATGTTGTGTCATCCTGGACTGTCTATGCGAGACACGCTCGGCAGCTTAACTCTTTTCATCTTCGGTGCCTACGAAACCTCATGGAAGTACGTTGGCAGGATCGTGTACCAGATACAGAAATTCTTCAAAAGTCCCGTATACAAAGCATCCATGAAATGCTGACTAGGTCCCAACTCCACTGGACTGGCCACATCGTCCGTATGCCAGACAGGCACCTTCCAAAGAGATTATTCTATGTGGAGCTGTGCGAAGGTAAACGTTCAAGTGGAGGGTAGAAAAAGCGCTTCAGGGATCACCTAAAAAGCTCTCTCTCAAGCACTGCAGCATCGATTCTAGCTCCTGGGAGACTACAGTACTTGATCGCTCAGCCTGGCACACACAGATCACTGCTGGCATCACGAAATTTGAAAAAGGTAAGAACACTGCGGGCAATCCACAAGCGCAAGAAGCGGAAGGATAAATCCGAAAATTCTCCTACCCCGAACGTTCAGCACTCCTGCATGCACTAGAATAGAACTTTTCGTGCACAAATCGGACACATCTGGCATCTACGCACTCACAACCCAAATTAGTTAATTACCAATTTTATTTTTTTCCCCCATCGCATTTAATGTTTTTCATGCCATGCTCATCTTCGCTTGCGAAGGAGGAACACCATCATCATCACCATCATGAGTTACATCTACAAGACAACAGCACGCAATTTCTCTTCTGTCTTGGTGACTAATCCCCCGTGAATTACAGAAGCCTTCACATCTTCTATACATCGGGTAGTTTAATTGGTAGCACATTTTACTGTATGAACAGTTCAGCTATATTTTACAGAGCTATATTTCTCTCTTTCCTCTCTCTCTCTTTCTCTCTCTCTCTCTTTCTCTTCTCTCTACATGGAGCGACGTAAGCTCAGCAGTAGAAATAAAAAATAAAAATAAACATTGGACACGTGATTATAAAACGTCAGAAAATGATATTGTTTTTGCTAAATATAGCCTGGACCTCACGTACAGTACTGCCAAGTCCGCTTCCAAAATAGTAATGCCTGCTGATTTCACACAGTGCCACTCTTCTTTGCAGCCACTCATCATTTGTCACTTTGCAGCCACTCATCATTTGTCACTTTGCAGCCACTCATCATTTGTCACTTTGCATATAATTTGTCTAAATTATAATATTTGTAAAATTATATTTTTGTAAAATATATAAGAACAGGGAGAACATCATAGAAAGAGAAGAAAACAAATAAAGAGGTGCTAAAAACACTTAATATGAAGAAAGAATTACTAAGAGAAATAAAGATCAGGAAAATAGAATATTTTGGACACATTAAAAGACATAACACCTTGGTGAAGAGCTTACTTGAGGGTAAAGTCAAAGGGAAGGGAGTAAGAGGTAGGCAGAGATACAAGTGGGAGAGTAACATCACAAGATGGACAGGTTACAGTCTAGCAGAGTGCACCACCAAAACTTGAGACAGGTATGTTGGAGGTCTGTTGCATCCAACCTTCGTTGCGAAGACGGCATTTGATGATGATAATGTATACTTGGTTATTTGTTACCTTGCGTATACTTTGAGTCGCTGTCAATGATAAGAAGCATAAACAAGTCAGATATCTCATGATAAGTAGCATGAACAAGTCAGATCTCTCATGATAAGCGCAACATGAGTTCAGCGCACAACATTCATTCAAAACCAGAACCTCCGAAGGAAATATTCTTAAAATTGATACGTTTCTATGTCCCCGTGTCTAGATGTTCCTGTGTCTAGATGTTCCTGTGTCTAGATGTCCCTGTGTCTAGATCTTCCTGTGTCTAGATGTCCCTGTGTCTAGATGTTCCTGTGTCTAGATGTCCCTGTGTCTAGATGTTCCTGTGTCTAGATGTCCCTGTGTCTAGATATTCCTGTGTCTAGATGTCCCTGTGTCTAGATGTCTGCGTCTAGATGTCTGTGTCTAGATGTTTCTTTGTCTAGATGTATGTGTCTAAATTTCTGTGTCTATATGTCACTGTGTCTAGATGTCTGTGTCTAGATATCCATTTGTCTAGATGTCTGTGCCTAGATGTCTGTGCCTAGATGTTTGTGTCTAGATGTCCCTTTGTCTAGATGTCTTAGTCTAGATGTCTGTGTATAGATGTCTATGTCTAAATGTCTGTGGCTCAACACAATGTCTCGCAATTTCAATCATCAAGCTCGGTTTTGCTTGTTTGACCTGGAGTCCTTCTCAGCTTCTTATTCTTCCTTCATGATTATTTGCTCCCGCTCGATCTTCACTCGTCAGGATGAAGCTCATAGTCTTCTCCAGGTCGTAGCGGCGGCCTTAATGTTTTTGCTTCATTTAAGTCTCGTGTGGTAATATATTGTCTCGCAGTTCTTTGTAATCTGGGCAGTCTTGAAGTATATTTTGAAAGGGTCTGCATTCCTGTTTCAGAGACATTCATTTGTGTGGGCCACCCTGATCCAGTACAGGTTACTATGTAGTCTGCAGTGACCAATTTTAAATCGAAAGATGATGGTCTGTTGCCCATGAAGATGGTACACAGGATATAGTTTCTGATCAATAGCTATGTCTTTCTTTCAATGTGATGTATAATGGTTACTGATTAGCGTTTGGCCTCACTGTACGGATGAGGATACCTGAATTATTTTGTTTCTTCTCCTGCATTTGTCATGGCACCAGCTCTCTAATTGCCAGTAATACTACGGAGGGTCGGCAGACATTGAATAATGATGCCAGAGCATATATTTGTATGTATTTCAGTTCAAGTCTAATTGTATGCTTGTGCTTGAATTTTATTGCTGTGCAAAGATCTCATCATCTTGTGAATAGAGGGGAAATGCTACGGCCCAACAGCGGAGAGTAGCTAGAAAGTCACGAATAGACCAAAATCCGCCTACAGTCGTCATTCTATATCGGAACTGTCCAAGAACATTTACAGCTCGAAGAGGCTCATTAGCTATCTACGAACTATTAGGCATGGTCATAATTCTAACTTAATTTTCAAAAGTGGATGTAAACATGGTCATTATCACTTGTGATGGACGAACACACACACACACACACACACACACATTGCTGTGTAATTCTTCTAAGAAAGTACTGCAGACCGTGAATATTACTACGTTATTTGATATTGACTGTGTTAGCAAATGACCCTCGTCAATAAAAGACTAACAAGCAGAATCGAAAGAATCCTTCAGACGTGACGACATTGATTATTGCCGTACTTTTCGTTAGTCACTATGTATATAATTTGTGTTGCCTGCACATGCCGACCTACAAAGTGCACGGAAATGCAAGTGTGACATAAAAGACATGTTTTTTTGCGTTCGTTATCAAACTCCCATCTGGTCTCTCTTGTAGCAGAATGTTCCTACTAGATTTACGTCAGGACATGCATTATGTTGCCGCTTTATTTGCTCCAATGACCCGACATCGGTAACTAATACTTTCAGTGTTTTAGCACTTCTACTGAACAGTGGACATCGTCAACCATATTGCCAGTAGAACATCTATACGAGAGAACTAGTTTTCGTACTTACATGTTGGTCAGAATTGTCAAAGATAATAACAGTCAAGTATACTTGACATTTTTCCTGCCGTCTGTATCACTATATGCCACAGACGCCCATGGGCTTATTTTAATTCTGCTCATCGGCCTTTTATTACCGAGGTTCACGGCTAGTGAGATCTCTCGGTCATTGGATGAAATCCCTCGGCTTCGACTCAGAAGCATGTCCTACATTTTAGAATCTTATACTGAGATTATTTCTACTACCAGCAAATATTATTATGAGTTTTCTAAGACATTTATTTTCACATGAATATAATTTCTCCTTCGGTGCTTTTATTATTTTCCAGCTTTCTCTGGAATATATTAATACGGATATTACATGGGAGTTAACCCGATGTAATTTGGTATATGTACTTATTGTTGTATATATATATATTCAAATATTTTAACAAATATTTTCAGATGTCTGTGTTAGGTGTTTGAATACACTGGATGTCAATGCAATTTTGGTGTAAATATCTGTTGTTGTTATCTCCATCTTGTGTCATTGTGCTGCCAAATTAGGAAAAGTTATGAACGCTCTGAGTTGCTTTCAGTTGAGAGTCATGGGGGTAAATTAATATTGGTAAAATGAACGATCTTAGTATTGGACGCTAATTTATTCTGAAAGATGACAAAGTCGATTCAACATTGCTTGGGAGTCTTATCGGGAGATAGATTTAACGCCAAGGCATCAGTTAAATCAAAATATGGAACTAATAGATTTTATACATTTTATACAAAAATGTTCATTTTCTGCGTAATGTTTCATAACACAATCTATAGCTAAGATAAACATCATTCATGACATTATGCAGCCTTGTTTTACTCGTCTTTCTAGGTAAAACCATTGTTTTACTCTTGTTTGTTCTGATAATGCTGTTCCTCCTTCGCAAGCGACAATGAGCATGGCATGAAAAAGAATAAACACATGTGGCGGCAAAAATAATAAAAAATACAAATAATGAAAACAAAGCTTGTCTATTTCGGTTTAGGTTTTTGTGAGTCCCCGCAGATACCCGAGGAGACAGGTTAACGGTCTGTTGCACGGTGTGCATGCGTGAAGACGATCCCGAGTAAGAACGTTTTCATATCTTTTCTTCCATTTCTGTCTCTGGTAGATTTCCCGCAGTATTCTTTCCTGTTCAAATTTGTGATGTCAGTGATTAACTGAGTGTGCAAAACTGATCGATCAAGAACTGTAGTCTCCCAGAGGCTGGGATAAACGCTACAGTGTTTGAGGGAGTACGTCAAGTAATCCTTGAAGCGCTTCTTCTACCCTCTGCTTAAACGTTTACCATCGCACAGCTACCCATAGAACAATCTCTCTGGAAGGTGCTTGCTTGGCATAAGGACGATGTGGTCGATCAAGCTGAGTTGGTACCTAATCAACAGGGCGTGGATGCTTTACATAGGTGACTTTTGAAGAATTCCCTGTTCTGAAATTTGATCCTGCCAACAAATACCTAAGAAATTGATTTTTAATAGAAATAAATTCGATTTCATGATCCCATGAGATTTCTTAGGTATCGAAGGTGGAAATAGTGAAGGTGTCAAGCGTGTCTCATGTTTCAGACAGTCCAGTATGACCACGCATAAAGCAGTGTTGGTAGATCCACTGCGCGGTAGACGACCAACTTAGTTGTCAGACTGAGACCACGCCTGATCCAGACGTTGGCATAAAGATTCCCAAATGCCGGACTCGCGCGAGCAATACTCAAGATCCTCGCCAATTGTAGCAGTTTGCAAAAGGGTTCTGCCAAGATATACAAACCTGTCAGCAATATTGAGGTTTTGTTCTTTCACCGTGAATACTGTCCCTTTGTAGGGGACACCTGGTATTGATTGGTATATTGCTAATGTCTTCGAGATGCTGATGGTGAGACTGAACGCATCATAGGCCGAGGAAAGAGGTTCATACTATTCTGCATTTCTTTCCGATTGGTAGTGTTAAGCACACAGTCGTGTGTGAACAAGAGATCGCGAACAATGTCCATCTGAGTTTTGGTCTTGGCCTTCAATCTACTGAGATTGAATCAGCTTGATAACGAAAGCGTATTTCTACAGTTATTCATGAAGGCATTATTTAGCATAGCAGAAAACACCATATTAAAGAGCGTCGAAGCGCAGTCACAGCCCTCTTTGAGACCGTTATTTACTGGAAACGAGTTGCAGTGTGCGCCGTCATCTTGCACACAAGCTGTCATGCCATCATGGCACTGGCGAACAGTATTGGCGAATTTTTTGACACAACCAAATTTGAAGATAATCTTCCATAGACTATCGCGATTCACAATGTCAAAGGTCTTAGTTATGTCGAAAAATGTGGTGTAGAGACCGATGTTCTGTTCGCAATACTTTTCCTGCATTTATCTAACAGTGAAAGTCATGTCAAATGTGCCTCTGCCTTGTCGAAAGCCACATTGGCTCTCGGGGAGGAGACTTGTTTCCAGATGAGCTTGCATTCTGTTACATTCTCTCCCCAATTGTTACATTCAGATAAATCACCGTTCTTTTGTAATTTAACTATAGCTTAATTTTTTACATTATTCAGGTTTTTTTTATTGACTTCATATCTCATTTATAAAAGCAAAAATCTTTAAAAGATTTGTATCATCGGTTGCTTTCAGCATTTCATAACATCGTCGTTAGCAGTTTTCGTATTCGTTTTCGTAAATGTATTTGTTTTCTAACAGCTGGTCTGTCCGTCATCACGTGTAAATTTATATCATGAAACAATGTTATGTTCGGTTCGTTCTCAAAGACTGGGGTTAATACTGGTGATGGTTCATTCATTGTCTCTGTAAAATGTTCTGCCCACCGCTGTATTTTTTTCTGCAATGAGAAGGTCTCCTTGTCTCTATATTTGCAACAGATGGTCTGTTGCATAACTGTCATGTGACCTGGTAAAGGCATATTTACTTCACAACTTTGCTAACATTTTCAGCTGTTGCGACTAATTATATAATTAATATATGAATAAGGGGATTCTTTCAACATTTTTCTCCAGATTTTGACCACCTCACCTGCTCTGTCAACAGGTGTCAAGAATTTAGGGATCCCTTCTTGAATGATTATGTCAAAAACTGGTTCTCAATATAAATTCATAGCGGGTATATATTGTCTTAAAATCTTTTCACCACACATAACACCACACATAACACCACAGAAAACACCACACATAAAGCTGACTGGTTTAGATCACGTATACTTTCTGGTAATTATGATTAATAAATTGTGATGTACTTTAATTCACGTTTTCAATCACTCAAGATGACATTATATTTATCACATTGTACAATATCTGGTGCCACAACTTTGGCCATGCTCAGATTTATGAAACAATGAAACAAATGTTTTCACAAAGTGTAGACACATTATTTATTAAAAGAACTAGTGACACAATGAAACAAATGTTTTCACAAAGTGCACACACATTTTTTATTAAAAGAACTAGTGACACAATGAAACAAATGTTTTCACAAAGTGCACACATATTTTTTATTAAAAGAACTAGTGACACGATGAATTTGGCCTGTCATGAACATCAACTCGTGCACGTACAGTCGAATCACGTGTACACTCATACAATTATAAAGTAATTGAAGCATGCCCTGCACAGAACACTGCTTCATAATAATGTTTGAATTCTTAGATTTATGTTAGTTATTTAGTCGTCAGATCATCATCATGGCACCTCAGACAAGTCCATAGGTGTACCGGTCTCATATTCAGTATGTCGTTCAGCATGTGGTAACTGACTGTTCCAGTTTCTGTGTTGGTTGATAGCTTTTCTGTTGATTCCTATATGCCACTCATATCTGCAACATCACGCTTCACTTCCATGTCCTGCATTCTAGCTATAGGCTTGGAGGAAGAAATACACCCCATATCTTCCATCTACTCTAACTCCTTCATTGCATTAAAAACATCAGCAAGGAGTCCATTGAACTGCCACTAGTCACTGTGGCCACACTGGTAAGTCTGTCTGCTCTTTCATTTTCCTCAACACCCACGTGCCCATGTACAAAAATGAAGGTAACTGGCCCCATCAGAGATTTCATCATGGACACACACGGCTTAGATTGCCCGACTGAATATTTCATAGAATAAGTAAGAAAATAAACATAGATATCTCACAACCATATATCACTCGGACACGTTTGTTGTGGTGTAGTAATTTCTACTCGTCGTCTTTTTATGTTTTGTGCGTATCTTGACAAAGGCCTTTTGGTTCGAAACGTCGATTATGTATTGTCATCTTGTTTATTGTCATGTGTATGATTATATTCTGTGTTTTGTTGTATATATTATTTCACGTAAGTATCAGACAGTGATAGTATGTCAGTCGTTATCCAGTAGAACGTCATAACCTGTCTTGCACGTGAGTATTATTTTCATAATAGTTCTACTAGCAGTGCTACATTTTATTGATTATCATAAGAAAACAAACACACGTAGCACTCTGGGACTCTAACCACAACATTTCCTTCGTCCCACTAAGTGTGATTGTATAGAAAGCACTACTTCCTTCTCTAATAAGCTTCCCTCAACATAGAGCCGTACATGCCCAAGCACTGTCCACGTGCCGAAGCACATGCCCATCATTCTATCTCTCTATCTATTTATCTATTACCAAACCATTTGCTGTCTTTCAGCGTCAGGGGGAAGAAGTTTTCTGGAGATGGTTCTCGTGTGTGCTGAGTAGATTGTGGAATGTGTCGACTCTTTTATTTCGGTGGTCCATCGTTTTCGTGATCGTCGTCCAGGTCTGCCTTCACTGCATCTGTGTAGCATATCTCATAAGGAACAATGAATTTAAATGAAGGAGATATAACAGAAGGAATATTCGAGCTCCAATCACTTCTACGCTTAACAGCAAGAGTGGATAACAAACCATCAGGCCTGGGAAAAGATAATAGACAATAGGAGACGCAAGACAACCGAAAAAAAGTCAATCAGGTTACAAAACAATATCAAAATAAATTAAGAAACGAATTAGGCACGATAAAACCACAATAAATGATGAATGCATACAGAGAAATCTATTAGCAATAACAACTAGGAAATGGCTAAATGGAATATGTTCAATGGTATAAGAACATTACAATAGAATAACTTCAAGCCCACACTTTGAGTACTAAAGGATAATAAAGGGAATATCTATCGGTCTGTCTATATATATATATATATATATATATATATATATATATATATATATATATATATATATATATATATATATATATATATATATATATATATATATATATATATATATATATATATATATATATATATATATATATATATATATATATATATATATGTGTGTGTGTATATATATATATATATATATATATATATATCTGTCTGTACTCTGTGGCCATTGTTTTACCTTGCGGTGTCATGGGTAGAAGTGTTCTCTGGAGATGGCCTTCTTGTGTGCTGTTTGTAAGCTTGTTCCTATGGTTTCTTTGATTTCGTTGGTTCATCTTTTACGTCGCCTACCTCTGGTTCTATAGCAGTAATGTATATGTGTCATGGCCATTTGTGGCATGCTGTCTGTTAGTGGCATGCTGTCTGTTAGTGGCATGCTGTCTGTTAGTGGCATGCTGTCTGTTAGTGGCATGCTGTCTGTTAGTGGCATGCTGTCTGTTAGTGGCATGCTGTCTGTTAGTGTGTCTTGAGGCGTGTGAAAACCACTAGATATGTTGTATTTTGATGTGTTCCAATACAGGTATTGTTTTGGTTATCTGTATGATGTTATCGTTTATAATTATACCTTTTAAATATACCTCTTAGTGTCATTAAGACTTCGTAGAATTGTTATTTCTGCTGTCACTATTTTTCTTTTTATCTTGTGCTGTCATTGTCCAGGTTTGCATTGATATCACAGTGATGGGATAATAATACTCCTGTATAATGCAACTTTAGTGTCTATGTTGACATTTTTGTTCTTAAAATTAAATGTCATCTGTCCTAGGATCTGTTATGTTTTGTTGCTTCTATTTTGTATCGCTTTACTGTTTTTTCTTTCACAAGATATAATGCTTCTTAAGTGAACTCCTTTACCTGTTTAAGGTGTTAGTTATCGCTGGATCTATATCTAAACGCACAGAAAACAAAAATTATTACAACAGCAAAACAAAAAATCACATCAATAATCAAATTAAACAATACAGAATATAGAACTAGAATGTGTAAACAAATTCGAATATCTGGGAGTAAATATAAACGATTACTGCGACTGTACAGTCGAGATTAGAAGACGACACTCGCAATTGCAACACACAAATTAACATAAACGAGAAAGATGTGGCAAAGTAGTAAAAACGACACAAAAATAACCTTTCAAGATCATATCTTAGACAAGATCACAGTGGCAACATTGATGCGAGTCTTGGAATTTATCATTTTCTTATCATGTTCATATTAGTTTTCTGGGCACAGTACAAGAAGAAGTGTCTATATTTGAACGAAAGAAATCTTAAATTTGAATAGAACTAATCTTACACTATTTAGCGAAATGAAATATCAATAAAGTCGCACTTTACAGCGGTTAGATGCATCGACGCACTGATCTACTCTCTACACACAGAGAGCTCCCCCTGCCTCCTTTGGATGACCCGGAGGAGGGAGGCAGGGACTCTCAGTGCGTAGAAAATTGATTGATTCATCTGTCATAGATGAATAGCGACTATGTTCTCGGATTATATTAACATTTTGACAACACGGTTTACTAGTGACGTGATTACAGTGGCGATATTGAAAGCTGTGTGTACTATACCATAGTTGAAATGGAACTGCACATATTTATAAAAATTAGATGTAGGCACTTCTTCTAGTAATGTACCATTTCTGTAACATACCTTGACTTATGTATATCATATATTATCGAATCTGTGTTACTTTGACCCACGCGTGTTATATCGTCTCGATTTTTCCGGTAATTATAGATCTCATACACAGATGAATGTCCATGTGGATCCGGAACCGTGACCCAGGAACACATACTTTAGGACTGCCCAACATACAAAGAGCAGAGACAGCAGACCTGGTCAGATGATACAGACTTGAGGCAAAAGCTATGGGGCAGCCGCTCTGACCTGGAGAAGACAGTGGACTTCGTCTTGACGGCAGGCCTGATGGTATAGCATGACCACAGATACTGAACGCAGAAGAAGAAGAAGATACCTACATACATTTGCGGACAAAATCCTTCACTAGCACAAAAGGACTGAGAAAGGTGGGTACACTTAATCTTGTGTTTGACAAGGTGGTTGAAGAACTACAAGCAGCAAGTACTAGACAAAGGTGAAGTAGATATGGATGGGAAAAATGAAAAGAAAGAATTGTATAATAAAAAACAATAATAAAATATATCAACAATGTTTTAATAGAGAACAAGAAATTAGAAAGTTAAACAATGTTCTAATGGAGAACTAAAAACAAATAATGAACAATTTTCTAATAGAGAACAAGAAAGTTGAAAAGTGAGCAATGTCCTAATAGAGAATACGATATTTTAAAGGTGAACTATGTTCTAATTGAGAACCATAAATTAGAAAGGTAAACAAATAGAAACAAAAGAAATTAGAATAATAACCAATTTTCTAATAGAGAACAAGAAATTAGCAAGACAAACAATGTTTTAATAGAGAACAAGAATTTAAAAGGTGAACAATGTTCTAATGGAGAGCATGAAAAGAGTTTTGAACAATATATTTCAGAACACTCAGATTTTTTTTAATACGATTTATACTATACAGTGCAAAAGAGTGATTGGGAGATTTCCGCAAAATTAACAACTTGCACACTGCTTGAACACTGGTACAGTATTTACTTAGATAAAAACTAGGAGGCATTACTTTTTGACCATATGTAGTTTTTTGACCATATTTTTGACCTCGTAGTATATGAAGTCCAGGTATCAAATGTCGTCAATCTTCTGAAAACCAATATGAACACACAAAGACTGACAGAATAATTCGGGTAGTGATTAACAAAAGTGAAAATAAAACTTCAAAAATTATTGACAATAAATTGATCTCAAGATTTATCATTGATTTCTTGCTTTAGCCCTGATGTGGGCTATTAGTGCAATCAAGTTGGTGATACAAGTGCAATCTTTAGAATTGCACGAATGGTACAAGGTACAGCTTGGCTGTAGTGACAGTGACAACAACTATGATGACAGTGACGACATCTATAATGGCAGTGGTGGCACCAATGGTATGTGGTCAATGACTGGGCTGTATAGGATTGTCGTCTTTTTTCCTGCATACTAAAACCGGCACTGGAGAGTGATGGAGAACACTATCACTGTGGAAGACATCAAATGTGGGTTAACATTAGATAGTGGCACAGTAAGATATGTATACATGCAGAGGTGATACAGGTGACTATGACATATGGTGATGTAATGCCATGGGGGTGCGAGTTTGTCACTCCCCTAAGCTGGAAGGTGCAATTTTGTTTTTAACATATTCAGTGATCCGACAGCTCATGGGCTTCTCCGTTTGGTACAATTCCATGTAGTGATATCAGAAGAGATGTGTGAACATAGGTTGGCTGGCCAAGCACACTTCACAATCACAACTGCTGGAATGTTCATATATTCATGTAAAAAGAGAAAGGTGGACTCAACGGATTCGGTATTAGTTAGATATTCCTCTAGGGCCAAAGACGGCACATAGCGCGGATGTCATAGATTTCCATGTCTCTCGTTTCATTGCAATTTGCTTTAGATCTTCATTGTTTCTGATACCGATGGTGAAACATTCCCTTGTAATAGTTCTACGTAAAGTTTCTTTTGGTCTTCCTCGTTTTCTCTTGTCTTTTGGTGACCACATCAAAGCTTGACAGGGGAGTCTTTCAGTATCCATTCGTAGAGCGTGTCCCATGTAATTCCAGCGACGCTTTCTAATATGGAAATCCTTTAATCCTTTTCAGTAACACATGTGTTTAATTTTTATGATATTAATTTGTTAAATTAATGACAAACAAGTTCTTGATTTAGCAAGAAACAATAACAATATTTTCCTCCATTAATTGCATCGGTATATTCGGTATATTACTATCAAAAGATATCGCCAGAACACTTTTGGAATACAACACAATCAATGATCGCATAATGACAATAAGACTAAACAGAATATCCAAAAAAACATCACCATCGGCAACAGAAGATGAAGAAATATACCACATTATATGGTGATCTACAAGAGACAATAGATAAAACACCGAAACAAGACATTATAATAGTGATGGAGGATTTAAATGCAAAGGTTGGACCACGATGCGCATGGCAGGAAAAACATGCAGTAGGAGATTTCGCTATAGACCAAAGGATCGAGAGAGGGGAACGACTAGTAGATTTTTGCATAGACAACAACTTGACAATCATGAACATTCTTTTCCAACAACATCTTAGGCGACTTTTCACGTGGACATCACCAGATGGCACGACAAAAAAATAAAGTAGATTACATCTTATTGCAACACAGATGGTGATAAAGCATTCTATACGCCAAGTTCCTTAAGAGTGCAGACTACGGCACGGACCACCAACTTTTCATGGCGAATGGAAAAGTAAAGCTTAAAAAGGTTATAAAATGTGCTAGACTCATCCGCTTTGACACCAGGAACTTACCAGAAGAGTATAGCATTGAAGTTCACAACAAATTTGAAATACTTCTGGCAGTACAAGAAGAATTAACACCCGATGAACTGGACAACAATGCAAGAAATATTCTTGTTTCTACAGCACAAAATCGTATACCCATAAATGTTACCAAGAAACAAACCTCCAAAGGCGACTTCTAACCTCATTAAATTATCTGGCCACTACACTTTTATGGTCCAGTCTGTGAGCATGCAATAATGATGGGTTCTTCCGTCGCGCTATGAGTCATACTTGTGCATTTAATTTTCAACTCAATTTGTTTGATGACTGTTAATCTTTTATAAACATTCAATAATATGCTCAGAGAGTTTTGTGTTAATTACATTTCACGGAATTCGCATGACTCTGTCCCGAATTATTGTAAAGAATGTTGTTTTGACCATGACCTCTTTGAAACCTCACGAATCATGAGGTGAGTACAATTCGGGTAAACACGAGAAGGTAATGACCATGTGGACACAGTTGATAGGTGGAATGATGTCCAATCAACGAATATCTTTTATAAAAGTGACTTTAAAAAGTAGGGTTTTTTAACAGTATGTATGTACACAAGACAGTAGATGCATAGCTGTCAATGTTATATGTCTCCACGGAGCAGCATCGACATACATGAAATGACCAGGTTATTGCCAGACTTCCAACTGTTTAATTTGATGGTAATGGTATTGGTTGTGGTGTTGATGGTAGTAGTGATAGTCCTGACGATGATGATAATGGTGGTGGTAATGAGGATGAAGATGACGATTAACGACGATCATAACGATGATGGTGGTGATTAATGTGGCAGTAATTGTGATGGTGGTTCTGATGAATGTGGTAGATGGTGATGATGATGGTCGTAGTGGTGGTGGTTATGATAGAGGTGATGTTGATTATGGAGGTTATCTTGGTGGTAATGTGATGATGATAGTTATAATTACTCTAGTATAAATACTTATGAAGAGTTCAAGGATATATTTATCAACTCTAGAAGTATGTAAGCTCTTGATGTCCTACCTGACGCTACCCATAAATGCTCTCTTTAGCTTTCCCTGGCCTCTGCTGCCAATCACAATTAGACCTGCTCCAACCTTTTCCGCATATTTAATGATTTCCTGCCATTCTTCCTTTCCTTGTGGGTGAGCAAACTTGGCATCTGGAATCTGAATACAACGGTGAAGATATACATAATTAGCAGATTGTGGTTGAAGTTAGGAGGAAAGTCAAGTTTAATTTTTGTATTTGGAAATACTCATCGAGATAAGTTCCTTGGTGAGGAGATGGGGCGTAGTCCAGTCAGCAGAAGCTGGACTTTAAACTGGTCATGTCCTACTACATTCTGGCAGGACCACAGCATTAAAAATTGACAAAGAAAACTATCCGATGTCAGCGCATCTCGACCAGAAGGCAACAATCGAAATAACATGGAGTATAACATTTGAAATGTCTATATTTGCACTACCATTATCATATGAAAACTCCTCAGGTAGAAGTCCAATGCGATTGGATGTTCTCTTTGGTAGATTTGTGAAAGCAGGGGTCACAATTGTACCCCGGGTGAAACTGACTAACAAACATCACTAGCCAATGAGACACAACGCAATAATGCAATAGAATTGTTTGTTTGTTTGTTTTTCGTTCGCTCCATTGTAACCATCACGGATATCCGTGCGATTTCCGCCGGAAGCGTGATTACGTTGTGCCACCGTTATGCGCCTTGTAGGCCTAGCACATCCGATTTCGGCATGCCTTGACAATTCGGGTGGGCTACCCTTAGCCTGTGACAGCCTCTATATCTGTCTCCAGGCACGCGTAGTGAAGACTCTTCGCCCAGACGATTTTTGCTCTCGTCTGACTCGCACGAGGTGTTCCACTGTCTATGAACTTGCCTCGTGTAATTGGACGTGCTGTGCCTGTGCCCATTGGGTACTGAACCGTTTCTCATCTGTGAGCCTGGTTCCTTAAGGGGAAGAACTCAACAGAGGAGTTGGACCCTGGCTCTTTCGTCCTCTTAGCCGAGGTGTCATTCACAGACATAGTGTACCCCTTGTCCAAGTTCGAGTCTCACACCACGCGTTTGAGAGCAAGGCGTTCTCGAGCTGAGCGTCCTTGTCCCAATAACGCCTGAGCCCATCAGGTACTGAACCCTTTCTCTCTTCAAGTGTATTTCCGGTGTAGGAAAACCTGACATTAGAGTTGGGCCAGGGCTAAATCGTTGTCCCTTTTGTGCCTGAGCCCATCGGGTACGGAACCCTTTCTCTCTGCAAGTGCGCTTCCGGTATAGGAAACCTTGACAGTAGAGTTGGGCCAGGACTACCATCGTTGTCCCTTTCTTGCCTAAGCCCATCGGGTACAGAACCCTTTCTCTTCGCGAGCATATTTCCGGTTTAGGAAGGCTCGACATTAGAGTTGGGTTAGGTCTTCTTGCTTTACCAAACGCCAATGGATGGCTCTGGGTATCTGCCTGTAAGGAATACAGGTAACTAGAAGCTCGTCTCGAGCTGACGGAGCTTGTAGTTCCCCTTTCCTAAGCAATTTTCACTTTCTATTTGCAGTTTGCGCTGCCCTCTAGCGCTGTTCTGCCCTTTCATTGTTTCATTGTACTCGGTATGAAATATATTTGTCTCTCGCCATGCATCTACCTGTACGTGCATTTTACATTGACCACCATTTTACATATGTGGTGATGCTGGTGGTTTCGGAGATATTGTCTATCTCTTGTGCAGGCAAATCTCTTTCCATCTGCTACCTCCACATTCTCGGACACGATCCCCAAATGATTTGGCCAGAATCAGCTCGAGCTGCTGTATTTCTGTTTCCAGGGTGCATCGCGTGGAGGTACATTTGGGATCTTGGTTATCTGCTAACCCTGGGTCCGCCTAGAGCAATGCGTTCCCTTTGCACCCCTGCAATAGAATGATGTAAAAATATTTTTTTTAAACGGCTTTAGCAAGAAAGTAGAATTAGAGACTACCCTTTTTAAGGAACAGGTCAGCATTTTCTGAATACAAGAGACAGTGTGAGCATTTTCTGAATACAAGAGACAGTCTGAGCATTTTCCGAATACAAGAGACATGCCTCAGCATTTTCTGAATACAAGAGACACGCCTCAGCATTTTCTGAATACAAGAGACACGCCTCAGCATTTTCTGAATACAAGAGACACGCCTCAGCATTTTCCGAATACAAGAGACACGCCTCAGCATTTTCTGAATACAAGAGACAGTCTCAGCATTTTCTGAATACAAGAGACACGCCTCTGCATTTTCTGAATACAAGAGACACGCCTCAGCATTTTCTGAATACAAGAGACAGTCTCAGCATTTTCTGAATACAAGAGACACGCCTCAGCATTTTCTGAATACAAGAGACAGTCTCAGCATTTTCTGAATACAAGAGACACGCCTCAGCAAAGGCGTATCCTTTAAAATACTATCCTTTACGAGTTGTCTTTAACATTTCACGTTATCAGTGCGTTAGAGCTGATCGAATACTTATATGAAAAGGAGGGATACGTATACTATTCTTCTTCTTCTTCTTCTTCTGCGTTCGTTCTCAAACTCCTGCAGATTAGAAGGATGTGGTCCTGAGAACGGAATGCGTTGTGTCATGGTTTACAGCATTGCTGCGATATCTGCGCCTTTCGGCATGACAGATCCGACTTCAACATGGCTTTGGGTCACTGACCCTATATGGGATGGGACAGCCAACTCCATCCCATAACTCCTTAGTCACCTCTTACGACATGCATGGAAGATAAACAGTTTTGCTATTATTTCCTCACCTTTCGGGCCCTGACAGCACACGGGCGATATACTACTCAAAAATTATATCAGCGCATATCAAACTGAACTATACATGGAACGAGAAGAATACCAGGTCCTTCATATAAAGACTAAAAATACAATCCCCTGACTACGATAGATCAACAAGCCAAGAATGGTCACGAGTTCCATAAAGAAAAGTAGGTTCTGGTAGGGAAATATCACATGAAATATTATATATATATATAAGCTCCAACAACAGCGACAAATGAGCAGGAGGTAGATGATTTATACGACGATGTAGAAGTAACATTGAACGAAATAAACAAACAAGATATACAAATAAGATATACAAACAATATATACAAATAAGATATACAAATAATTGTAGGGGATTTTAATGTCATAGTTGGCAAAGAGAGAGCTCCACAAGAATTTAAAACACAAGGAAGACATCGATTGGGAATCAGGAACGAGAGGAGATAACAAAGCGTAGACGGTTTTTGCATGGAAAACAGTTTGTCAATCATGAATACGTTTTCCAAACAACATCCAAGAACATTGTATACATTGAGATCATTGGATGAACACACAAGATACAAATAGATATGGAAATAATAACACAACAGATATGGAAATACATGTGTAACATGAAGTCAAACACTATTAGGAGCAGACTGTGATACAGATCACGAACTGCTTACAGATAAATTTATTTTTAAAATAAAAAAGATCAACAAAATCTGCGTCATATTGAGATTAGACATATCAAACATTCGTGAAGAATATAATGTTGAGGTAGAAAATAAATTTAAAATACTCCTAAATACACAGGAAGAAACAACCCCTTGAGAACTTGACGATCACAAACATTCTATTCCAACAACATCATAGACAACTGTTCACGTGGACATCACAAGAAGGCAAGACAAAATATCAAATAGATTACATCTTAATTCAACACAGATTATGATCAAGTACTCTATGTGCCAAGACCCTCAAGAGTGAAGACTGAGACACAGACCACCAACTTCTCATCGTGAATGTAAAAGTAAAGCTTAAAAAGGTTATAAAATGTGCAAGACACATTAGCCACATACCAACAGAGTATAGTAGGAAAATAAAATAAACGAAATTTCCATTCAAACAGCAGAAAAAAACATACATAAAAAGGTAAAGAAACATCAAGAAGTTATGTCAAGAGAAACTATGGAAAAAAATCATAAAAAGAAGGAAATGAAAAAAAAACAACAACGAGGAATACGGGAACATATCAAAGCTAATATAACAACTTAGGTGTGATAAAGAACAATACATAATCAAGGCATGCAAGTTAAATACTACAAACAGTAAGGAAACACGAATAAGATGTATGAATTACCGAAAACATTAAAACAAAATAACTTCAAACCAGCACTAAAAGTAATTAAAGATAAAAATAGAAAAATACTAAAAGATGGGAAAGAGATAATACAAAGATGGAAAGAATACTGCCAAGAAATGTACTTATGTACACAAAATACCCCAGAAGTAAACATCAACAAAACAGCAAAAGAACCAGATGAAATTAGACACGCAATAAAAAATCTGAAGGAGCATTACACTTCCGGAAATGACGTTATTACCACAGAAATTATGCTATAAAAGTTGGAGAGAGTTAAGAGAAGTTACGCTGCAAAATTTGGAAGAGCGGAACATTGCCCGAAGAATGGAAAAAAGTCTATATATCTTCCCCTACCAAAAAAAGGATATCTTCAATTATATACTACCTATGGAAAAATCAGGGATCTCTTATTTGCGGATGTGACTGTGCCCTAAATTTTAACTCTGAAGCTGATCTACAATGCATTACAGACAGATTCTCCAAAGCCTGTACCAACTTTGGGCTTACTATTAACACAGAGAAAACAGAAGTCATGCTACAACCAGCAACTGGTAAAAGTTATCATGAGCTCTTCATAAAGGTAAAGCACTGAAAGTTGTGAATAGATTCACATACCTAGGTGGTAATTTATCACAAATTGCCAACGTTGATGATAAGTGTATACAAGGATCGCCAAGGCAAGCAGTACTTTCGGCAGATTGTACGCATATGTTTGGCGTAGAAATGGCATTAACCTACAGACTAAGCTGAAAGTTTATAGATCAGTGGTACTTCCAGTGCTGTTATACGCTAGTGAAACATGGACTGTGTATAGACGCCATGTGAAAAACTCAATCACTTTCACACGTCTCAGAAAAGTTATGAACATAAGATGGCAAGACAAGATTCCAGATACAACTGTCCGTGATAGAGCTGGTATCCCCAGCATTAACACTATGCTGGTGCAGATACAAATTCGTTGGGCAGGTCATTTGGTGCGTATGCCAGACCATCGTTTGCCAAAGATACTTCTCTATGGTGAGCTAGAGAAGGGTACACGATCTCCAGGTGGCCAAAAGAAGCGCTACAAGTACTCATTAAAGCCCTCATTGAAAGCCTTTGAAATAGACCAAGATACATGGGTAGAACCTGCACAAAATAGATCTACATGGCGTTCTGCAATCAAAAATATCGCATCAACTTGTGAAAAGATGAGAAATGCAGCAGTCCAACAGTGGAGAGTAGCTAGAAAGTCACGGATAACCATCTACAGTGGTCATTCTATGCCCGAACTTTCCAAGGACATTAACAGCTCGATTAGGGCTCATTAATTGGACGAACAACAGCTACCTATAGAACATAGCATTAATTAGCCAGACAAGCAAGATTTTACTAAGAATAGTTATGCAAAGAATACAGCAAAAAATTAGAAACCGCAGTTAACTAGGTACAAGCAGGATTTTGGTCAGGCAGAGGCATACAAGATCATTTACTAAATATGAGAAACAATATGGAAAATGTAGAGAATTCAAAACATGAATCTATGCATGTGTTTTATCGACTATTATAGAGCATTTAATTGTGTACAACATCAGCAACTATAGGAAATAATGCGAGAAATGGGCTTCCCAGAACATCTAACACAGTGCTTCCCAACGTGAGAGGCCCACGCCCCACATTAGGGCAATTCGAACACGTTATAATAGTCTTCATTTAAGGTATAATTAAAACTTTTAATATAAAATAAATATGTATGTGTTACATAGGGGGGGGGCGGAACATCATAATTTTTGAAAGACTTAGGTGGGGCATGGCACAATAAAGTTGGGAAACATTGATCTAACATATCTTATTGAAACACTTTACTATAATCAACAAGCAGCTGTGAGAGTTGATGGTGATATCTCAGAATGGTTTTCAGTAGATAGCGGAGTAGGACAGAGATTCACCATATCACCATACTTATATAATATATATATGCCGAAAACATCATGAGGAAAATAAGGAACATACAAAATTATATCCAATAAATATAAGGAGGATATGAAATACCAGAGATAAGACACGCAGATTATATGGTACTTTTAACTACACGTTCGTGTAGAAGAGCTAGAAAGGATGATCATTAAAACAAAATCATACAGCGAAGAACATAGCCTAAATTAAACATACAGAAAACCAATAACAACAGATAAAACCAAAGTAATACCAAGAATTAAAATTGTCAACATGAAACTGGAAAACGTCGACAAGTTTGATTATTTGATTAGATTGACAGTTTACCCATGGTGCAAATATAAACAACTTAGTTCATTGGAAATTTGGAAAAGATTAGTGATAACGAAATTAAAAGAAATGAAAAATATATGGAAAAACTGTTATAAAGAGACACAAGTAGATCATACATTTTTTTCAGTTGCAACTTATGGCAGTGAGACTTGGACAATAAATATAACAATGGCAAAAAAGAAAATCGGCTTTCGAACTGAAGTGTTATAGTGCAATATTACGTATTTCCTGGACATAAAAAAAAATATGGAATAGTGAATTATATTGAGTAGGAATATTGAATATGCTGAATATTAGAGGAAGTATGGCTAGTGAATACAATTTTAGATAGAAAACTGAAATATTTCGGATATTTACACGAAGGCTATTATAAACACGAACTCAGATATTATAAACACACTGAATATTCCAGAGTTTTGGTTACTAAACACAATAACAAAAAGAAAACTACGCCTGTTTGGTCATATAAAGAGACATAACTGTTTAGAAAGACAAATAATGGAGGGAAGAGTACCTGGGAAGAGGAGAAGGGCCAGACCAAGAAGACGATGGACTGACGACATTAAAGATAATATGAATACATCGCTAGAAAATGCAAGCCACATCGCCCAAGACAGAGAGAGGTTCAGAGAGTTCATTGGGAAGACAACGTTCTGGAAGGAATACGTCACATGACAAACACGAAGGCATGGAAAGACGCATGGAAAGACGCATATTAGAGGGCAGAATTCCGGGAAGTAGAAGAAGAGGTAGACCTAGAAGGAGATGGACAGATGACATCAAAGATTGTAAGAAGATATTGGAGGAGGCAGGCAGAATAGCACAGGATAGAGTCGGGTTCAAAACATCAATTGCAAAGACAAGGTTCTTTCTTGATCTTTGGATGAAGAAGTTGGTAGGTCACTGTGTTTACTTTGTGGCACCTTGTTTCTATTTCTCTGTCTAATCTTCCATAATGCTGCCTAGATATCTAAATTCTTTGGCTTGTTTCACTTTGGTGTTATTTATTGTTATATCCATTAGTGTTGCAGACTTGCTAATTTTCATAACTTCTGTTTTTCGTACGTTAATTTTCATGTTATACTTCGTACATGCTAGTAGCAATGGATTGATGTGGTTTTGCAATATATATGAATGCGTGCGTGTGTGTGTATGTGTGTGTGCGTGTGTTTGTGTAATGTAAGCGAATATTATTACTTGAATATGAGTACTTATCCCGTTCTGTAAACTATGCTGTCTACTCTTGCTACGCGATACTGTAAACTCAGGATACTCTATTCTGTAAAATCTAGCTACTTACTCTATTCTGTAAAATCTAGCCACTTAATCTATTCTGTAAAATCTAGCCACTTACTCTATTCTGTAAGATCTAGCAACTTACTCTATTCTGTAAAATCTAGCTACTTACTCTATTCTGTAAAATGTAGCTACTTACTCTATTCTGTAAAATCTAGCCACTTACTCTATTCTGTAAAATCTAGCTACTTACTCTATTCTGTAAAATCTAGCTACTTACCATGTTCTATCAACTCTAGCTACTTATTTTGCTCCATGAACTATACTGTCAACCATATCTACTTAATTCCTTCTGTGAGCTTCACTGCAAACTCTAGTTACGTGAACTTTTCTCTGAGATTCACTGTCAATTCTAGCTACTTACTCCATTCTGTGAACTCCACTGCAAATAATTCTCCATCAATTTATCTGTCATTTGTTTGGTACCTTCTGAAAACTCCTGTGATTTTGATGAAGCTGTGAATGAAAGAGATATTTATCATATTCATGAATCTGTTCGAGATTGGAGATTATTTGTCATTGAATGTCTGGGATACATAGATTTAACTTGTTAAAATTGTGTAGATTTTTTGTTTCGTATTATGTACAGATATACACATAATTAATAGAATAAAAAAACTGTGTATTTCAGGGCCCTAACGGGGAGCATAGAATAGTGTCACTATTAAATGTCATGCATGTCGTAAGAGAGGCATAAGGAGGTTTTGGAGTGGAGTTGGCTACCCCATCCCATAGATTCTATATTTTTCAGGAAGATGTTGTAGTGTAAGTGTTAAGTCATTCGACCTGCAGAGCCGAGATGTGAATGCAATTATTATTCGTGGTTTGAAGTAGAAGTTATTCCAGAGATTCACTCAGCCCCAAAGAAGTATAGTAATAGGACATATGCTCTGGGAAGGTCGAGGAATGGCACCATCGATATTGAGCAATTACAGTAGGCAACGCTAGTCGGGCAGTCTATGGTCAACTACTAACTAGGCAGCTGAGCACTTATGGGAAAGCGTGTGCCGTGACGCTGGTTTATAACTCATATTACCTTTACCCTGTATCATTTATAGATGCTCAAATGACATATGTGTAATGCTGAAGTCGAATGTGTCAGGTTATAAGGCGCAGAAATCGCAGCAAAGCTGTAAACTATTATACACCACATTCTATTCTATAGACTAATAATCTACTATAAATATATATCCTAATATATCATAATAATTTGCAGGAGGTTTAAAAAAACGAGAAGGAAAAAAAAGAAGATAGAATAGACCCGTATTCACATGAAATATATTTCTTCAGTATATTCATCTGTCTACAGCATATGAGCAGAATTTGAGTTTAAAATACAGCCTTGTGAGGGCTATTGTGGACCAATGTAAAATATTGCGGGCTATTACGGATTGAAAATAGAAATTTTACTCCTGGAAGTTGGTTATATTTCTGTTATAAATGTGGGTGACTTTTTGTGTTAGTTATACAAATAGAATGCTGGTACGATTATCAAAGATACGATGTTTGTATCAATGGTATCCTATACATATCAGAGAAGTAATGTTATAGTTTGTTCCGACATTCTTACCCTCAGTTATAGTATATTGTTATAGAAAACTATTGCATATGTTATTCTAAATCTCATTTCAATGTGGTCTTTGGACTTTGAAAAAAATAATTCTGTCTTTGAGAAGTCCATTGTCGAAACTGACAGCAAAGTCTAGAAAATTAGTTTTAATTTGCTGCTTGAAATTATTTTACTCTCCATTATGTCAGATGATACTGCTATATCTCATGCACATCGTAAGAGATGACTACGGAGATTTTGATATGGGTGTGCTATTTTTTTTCATAGGTATAGTCAGCGTTTAACCACGATTCATGCAAATATCCAATGTCATCACGTTCTATCAGCGTTCGCTTATCTCATTAAAGTATTTGCTTCGGGCTGCAATCGGATTGCAGCTTCGGACTTTTCACAAACAAGGTTCCGACCTCCTGCAGATTTTCTAAACGTGAAACCAACACCTCTTACAGCTTTCCACATAATTGTTTGGATACTTCATTAGCACATTCTGATTGTAGACGAACTTTAAGTTTGTTAAGAATAATAAGTAGATTTTCTACAAACATTTTCCTGATCTGACGTCTAATACCATCTGTACCGAAATCAACCGAAGTCTTTTACTTCCTTGTTTGAATTAACGACTTGATGACACAAAAATGTTTTATCCAACACGAAAATAATTTCTGTTTATACAGAGAGCTTGCTGGGTTCTCCTTTCAAGATGTCGGATGTCATGCAATAGACAACTAGAAATATCTGCACAACAATACACTCGCCTTTTAAATAGTAATTAATATGCACTTCAGACTCATTGCGAATTTCATTTGCAGTAGCTTTGCAATATAATTTCAACAGTAAGTTTTGTTTGTCTGTAATCGAATTCTTCTACTTAACGATCCAGATCAGCGGAGAATAAGGGAGGGGGGGGGCACCGTTTTGTGTCAATGGCCATTTGCACATTTATATTATCACTCGTAGGTCACAAAAAATTATAAACTTAAAAATTAGTGCGCAATGTTTTCTCAAACATAGTAAATCACTTCTATTTTGATGGCTAGAACTTCTCTTTAGTGATGCATGTATCTACGTTATTAATATATTAATATGATTCACTTAATATCCATTTATCGTGTTATCCAACACGGTCAGTAATTATTGAATGTTTAATGCAATATTGATTTCCTTCGGCGGTCTAAATCTTATTATCCCCATCCAGAGGTTTCAACCCAGTGTTTTTCCACCCATTGGTTCACCACCCCTGATCTATACTGATACACATCTCTGTCATAAGACTCAAGTGTTACTTCCACGTCGTTACCATTTGTTCAAAAAAATGATATATCTATATATCTATATATATATATATATATATATATATATATATATATATATATATATATATATATATATATATATATATATATATATATATTCCAAAAAAATAAGAAACGCAACCTTCTTGGAGGTTCTTTTATGAAAGATATTCGCTGATTGGACATTATTCAAGCTATCGACTGTGTCCATCTGGTCATTAGTTTATCGTGGTTAACTGAATTGCACTCATCTCATTATTGAGGTCGTGAAAGAGGTCAGGGTCAAGACAACATTTTTGGCAATTACGCGTGACAGGTTCATGAGAATCCGGTGAAACTTACTGAACACAGAACTGTCTGATCATATTATTGCATGACTATAAACGATTGATAGTCCTCGAATAAATTCATTCGAAAATCCAATGTGCACGCATTGTATCACAGTATATCACAGCAATACATCACCATTGGACGCTTACAGACTGGACAATCAGTAGAAATCCCAGAGCTAGAACTCCTACCGAGGACCGCTTCATACGAAATATGTGTACTCCACAGTCCAGTCAATGCCAGAAGCTCGTTGAATTTCAGAGAAAACGGTCAGGAACAGGAATCACTACGACAGCGGCACGATAGACGGAAAAGAGTCTACCACAGAGCCCATGAGCACCACGCCCAGAACAGCTTTTATGAGGCTCTGGTTTCTCCACATGGTGGTGGAGGTATATAGATGTGGTGAGTGGGGGGGGGGGTCGAACAACTTCATGGAAAGAATTTACCTGATGCAAATTGAAGGACGCCTGAATGCTGAATGATAAGTCGACGAAATTGGTCGTCCTCACATCCTTCCACTTTGGCTGAAAGAGGATGAGTTTTTCAGCAGGATAACGTTCGACCTCATGTGGCACAACTCACCACCCAGTCCCTCGCTAACATTAACGTCCAGACGGTTCCTGGCCAACCATGTCATCAGACATGAACTCCATAGAACATCCCATATGGCATGTCATCAGACATGAACTCCATAGAACATCCCATATGGCATGTCATCAGACATGAACTCCATAGAACATCCCATATGGCATGAACTCGAGAGACGACTCTCTCAGCGAGACGTGGCTCCAGCCAATTTCCGACAGCTTTATCTTGCTCTGATGGAAGAGTGGACAGCCATCTCACAATAACAGATCCAATGTCTAATCGGATCCATGTCCTGCACAGTGATGTCGTTTTCTGTGATAGAGGCCAGAGGCCATACACCTTGATACCTTGATGATGATGTTCCTCCTACGCAAACGAATATGAACATGGCATGAACAACAATAAATGTGATGAACAAGAAGAAAAAAACATTTTGATTGTCTAAACTGGTTTGTGAGCTCGTAGATGCCCAATGAGTTCAATTCGCGCCAGATAAGTTCTACAGCAGTTCATGCAGGAGTGCAGAGGGTAGGAGTGTTATCGGGTTTGTCCTTCGCTTCCGTCGCATGTAAATTGCCCACAGTGTTGTTTCTTTTTTCAAATTTAGTGATGCCAGCAGTGATCTGGGTGTGCCAAGCCAAGAAAGCTGTAGTCTTCCAGGAGCTAGGATCAATGATGCAGTGCTTGAGAAAGTTATTTTAAGGTGATCCTTGAAGCTCTATTTCTGCCCTCTCGTGAACGTTTACCCTCCCACAGTTCTCCATAAAATCTCTTTGGAAGGCGCTTGTCTGGCATACATGACTTTGCATATAGGACTTTTGAAGGATTTCCGTGTCTAGCACTCAATCCTGCCAACGTTATCCCATGATATTTGTCTTAGGCACCGAAGGTGAAGAGAGTTAAGCTGTCGAGCGTGTGGTATGCATTATGCGAGCATAGACAGCCTAGGATGATGCAACATAAAACAGTGTTGTAGAACCACTGCGCCATACACGTCCAACTAGTTATCAAACTGATACCACGCCTGATCCAGACGTTCACACGAAGGCTCCCGAATGCCGCACTGGTGTGAGCAATACACAGGGTAACATCATCATCAATTGTCGCAGTTTGTGATAGCGTTCTGTCGAGATATACATACTTATTGGCAGTATTGAGTGTTTGTCCCTCTACTATGATTACTGGTTCTGTGTAGGGGACAGCTGTCGCTGGTTGATACATTACTAATGTCTTCGCGGTGCTGAACGTGAAATAGAAAGCATTATAGGCCAAAGAAAAGTGACCCATGCTGTCCTGCATGTCTTTAAGACTGGCAACGTTTAGTGCATAATCGTCGGCTAACAAGATGTTGCGAAAATGTCCGTTTTAGATTTGGTCTTGGGCTTCAGTCTACTGAGATTGAAGCTCCTTCAGCTCGATAGCGAAAGCGAATTCCTACACTGTTATTCCGGAAGACATCAATTAACATGGCCGAGAACATCATGCTAAAGAGCATCGGAGCCAGGACCCTGTTTAACACCGTTAGTTACTGGAAACGGGGTTGAGTGTGCGACTTCATCTTACAGGCTGTCCTACTATCATGAAACTGGCTAAAAAATGTCTGTCAAAGTGTACCTCTGCCCTGTCGGAAGCCACATTGACTCTTTGGAAGGAGACTTGTCTCTAGATGGGCGTTCAGTCTGTTTAACGGGCCTGTTATAGAGAGCAGGGGTATGCCTGGTTGTCGCAAGCAATGCGATTTACTTTTCTCTTGTATAGATTCTGGTTGATGTGGGGTCGTTTAGATAAGCGTTGTTCTGTTTGTGCTTGTTGTTCCTTTCCAGACGGCTGCCGGACTCCAGAGACGCCTCAATGTCACTGGAGAACGTCACATGGCATTAGTCGCCTATGTGAATGCTTGTGACTATAGCTTACAGTGTATCCACACCTGCCACTTTACCACTCGCCTCTCACCGCAGGACTTTTTTGTGATGATTGATGAGATGATGATGAAACTCATGACTTGCGTGATGAACATTGGATTAAAGTGAGGAAGAGTTGCGCAATGTCGCCAGCCTCACTCTCTCGCCCCTACACAGTGGCAAGACGTGTCAAGACGACTGAGTGTATGTTGGGCTGCAGTAGATGACCTATGTATCTCACTGTCTCACCGTGCTCTTTTACGCTCTACGAAGCTAGCTGAATGACGCCTTTCTGCCAAGTGGCAAATGTTAGTTGAGCTCCTTTGCGAAGTCCGCCGCATCCAGACTTTCCATGATGGGCAGGACATTGACCCATACATCAGAAGCTATGGGCACAAAGGTTTGATACACCTTACTGAAACGGAGGTCTCAGTCGTAAAGAATAACAGTCCAAACCAATTTTAATGAACATCATCATTTGAATTTCCTATAGGGAACATAAGACCAATGTGTACGTAAGAAATAAAGTAGAAATGTATGCAGGTGTACTAGAACTATTGCTTTCAATAGTGAAACGACGAACACTAGCATGGTTTGGACATGTATGCAGATATGATTCTTTGTCAAAAACAATACTGCAGGGAACTGTCGAAGGTAGAAGAAGCAGAGGAGGGAAAATAAAGGCATGGACAGACATCATCATGGAATGGATACCAGAAGATATCTCCACTCTCATCCGCATCGCTGAAGTTAAAATTAGATTGAGGACTTTATGTGCTGAAGCATCCAATATGGTACCCCTACGACCCTGAAGGGTTACGGGTTTATTGATGATGACTGATTTGATTGTTAACGTCTGAAGGTTTCTTCATGCCAAGGATGAATCATTAATTCCATAAAATAAAATGTTGGTACTTTTTTAAGTTTGGTGTCCATTAACCCTACAATAATGTTGCGTTTCTTATTTGAACAGTATATAATATTAATTGTAACTAAAATTATGGTGGACGTCAGTGAACCGATAGTTATACTGACTATACGTATAGTTATACGTATAATCACACACTAACACACGCAATCACATACATACACCCACGCACATATGTACCTGACCACAAATGCACACACACACACGCGCACGTGCGCACGCAAACATACATACGTACGTATATTCCTACATACCACACATAACAAAAAACCAATTATGCACTTACATAAACTGGCGTCGTTGGATGGATCAGAGACGTGTACAATGTGCAGCTTGTTTTCTGGCCGGTGACCATGTTTGAGGTACCCTGTGAAGGTAACATTGGGAGGAATTGTAAGCTAGAAACAAAATATAAGATTACAAGAGAATAATTGTGGAAATTGTCACATTATATGCATCTGGACATCATCATCATCAAGTGACATATTCTTTCCAGAACGTAGTCTTTCCTATGGATCTCTTGAATTTACGCGGTCTTGAGCAAGTTGCCCTGCATCTTCCAGTGACATGCGAAGGCATTCTTGAATGTCTTTTGTCCAACGGCGTCTTGGTCGGCCTTTGCCCCTGTTGCCTTCTATCATCCCCTCCATTAACACTCTCTCCATGCCGTCGTGTCTTCCAATACGAATTATTCACCACATCCATAGAAAATTTCTTGGCACAATACTCCTGCAGTTTGCCGTTGCTTTCAGGAGGAACATCCGATTTAAACTGACACTGAGGAAAACACATACATTCTCACTCGCCATTTTGACCGGAAGAAATCTGGACATCTGTGTTTGATATTTGTTTTTCATTAATACTTACAGTAGGCTGCAGTTTCTTTCAGTTAGGGCAGTCTTGGCGGGTTGTCCTAGTCATTGTGTGCATAATATGACATCTTCTGACTATCACAGTTGATGTGATGATCATTTTTAAAACTACTTCTCAGCTGCTCGCCGCTTCTATCCACCGTTTGTCTGCAGCGACTTCACGTAACCCTTAATGGAGGGGGGGGGGGCTAAGTGGGTACTTCACCTGTGCCCTTAACGTGTCCCGCAGGCTAACGTAAGGAAAGAGCCGTACATCTCCTGTTGGTAGGGTTACCCTACCTCGCTACTCTATAACTTTGACAGGAAAAGTTGAAGATCAAGAACATTGACGATCAATTTCTCTCTTGGAAAGACCAATAGAGACGATGCTTCACAGTCTATAATTGTAGCATGAGAGAACATCGGTATCGGATATAATTGACAGCACACGAAATAGAAGGTTCTAGAAAGACATCATAACCACACGCCATATGGCATGAACCATAAGAACAAGAATTAACCTACAGTGGTGGATGAAATACGACCAGAGAACCAAATCCGGTCCAACAAAACATCTTCACTAGGGTCACGATGATAATTTAAAATGTATGCAAGCATTAGTAGTCTGAGGCCATTTGGTTAGTAAATGTACAGATGACACATAGTATTTATTAATGCAGTACTTATATGACATGTTAGCGATCTCACATTCCAGTGACTACATGAGTGCGGTCGCCATCTCCTCTCCCTCGCAGTCTTTACTTCCCGGATTAATCCGGTACCGAATTAAGACTAACTCGACCCGCGAACTATTGCGATCTCAAAGAAATTTCCGCTTCAACTGGGGAAATGAACCCATGACCACTCATATGCGAATCCAGTGTGCCAACCACTGCGCTACGCATCTCCCTTACTAGTAGGACTGCGAATCCCTATAAAATGTAGTATTTTAGTTCAGCCATGTATTTTCCATGAGATATAAAAACATATTTTTTAATAACCGGCCAGCTTTAGCATTGTTCTATACTCTATCAAGTTGAGGAACAATATCCTTTAATTAAGATAACACTGGTATCAAATGAACTCCAGATTTATAGGCCTTCCCTTAGGACCAATCAGGACAATGCTGACATTGGCGTGCCATCGTTTGTAAATCACATTTCCACTTTATTCTTTCAATGCATTAGTTTTTGTATTATTAAACTTATATAGTTTTTCCGTCAATAAACTAGATCTTCTGAAAGATTAAAGTGTTCTTTTGTTTATATAATTTGCTGGTGCTTAAAAAAAAGAAAAAGAAATTTGGACAGGGTGAGATCAATTTTATCACAGAGAAAGTTATTTCCAAACAAAGTATCGCTTTACTTTATAAATAGTGACACGCAAATAGCACGGCCTGAATAAAAAAAAACGTAACGAATGAAGTCCTAATAAATTCTGTGCAATGGTTTTCTATAACTGTAGACGGGCATGTTTGATGCATCAAATGTGCTACCCTTACTACCCTGGCGAGTTGCGGGTCTATAGATTGATAGATTTATATATTAGATTGTTTAAGTAGTAGTATTTGCCTTATTTCTACCTTGCAATTGTAACTTCTGCTCCTAGTTTGCAATTTTTTCTTCTTCTGGGTTCGTTCTCTGGTTTCCTGCAGACTAGCAGGGTGTATTCCGGAGAACGAAATACGTTGTGTCACAGTTTACAGCTCTGCTGCGATATATACATCTTTCGGCCTGACACATCCGACTTCAGCATGGCTTCCGGTCACTGTGAGAGGGGCTAGCCAATTCTCCCCATAACCTCCTTAGTCGCCTTTTACGAAATGCGTGAACAGTGTGGCTACACAGCCGGTGATACACAAACAAACCTGCATTTAATTTAGCATTATTTTCTCTTGATATTTTATCTCTTGATTATAGTGGACGTTTTCCAATCTGTTTTCTGACGGTGTTTTTCTTCCTCTCAATTCACAGTCCATCTGCTTTCATATGTGTGTTGATCGGTTGCCAACTGGTAGGATGTGTGTGTTCACACTCCCACTTAAACTGTCGGAGCAGATGGTACTTATTTGAGTTTGTTACGGCAAGCTGTGACCTTATCTTGAGATTCTTAGAATAACCCTTATTAATTATAATCTGCAGTTTCCACCTGTAGATTAGCTTTTTATTTTTATCTGTATTTTATTCATTACATGGTTGTACCACGTCTGTTAATTGCATGGTTGTACCACGTCTGTTAATTGCATGGTTGTACCACGTCTGTTAATTTATATACTCTTGCATATTCCAGTTACATATCTCGTTATTCATTCATTCAGATGACATGTTCTTTCCAGAACTTGATTCTTCTTCTTCTGTGTTAGCTTTCTGATAACCAATACGAAAGCTGCTGTGTGATTTCCTCGCTTTCTGATAACCAATACGTAAGCTGCTGTGTGATTTCCTCGCTTTCTGATAACCAATACGTAAGCTGCTGTGTGATTTCCTCGCTTTCTGATAACCAATACGTAAGCCCCTGCGTGATTTCCTCGCTTTCTGATAACCAATACGTAAGCCCCTGTGTGATTTCCTCGCTTTCTGATAACCAATACGTAAGCTGCTGTGTGATTTCCTCGCTTTCTGATAACCAATAAGTAAGCCCCTGTGTGATTTCCTCGCTTTCTGATAACCAATACGTAAGCCCCTGTGTGATTTCCTCGCTTTCTGATAACCAATACGTAAGCCCCTGTGATTTGGGTAAGGAAACATGAATTACGTGATACTGCTAGTTTCACAGCGGACCTGCGTTATTTTACGCCTTCCGACCCATTAAATCCGTTTTTGGCATTCAGAACTTCATTCATTCAGAAGAAATGTTTCCAGAAGGTAATCTTCTTTATTGATGATATGAATTCATCACGATTCTAGACGAGTTGACTTGCCGCAGTATGCAATGTCATGTTTAAACAATCTGATGTATATTTTTACACTCATCATCGTTTGCGACCTTTACTAGTAACTACTCCTTCCATTCTTAATTTCTTCATGCTGTTATGTCTCTTTATATTACCATAAAAATATGCATGTTCTTGTTACAAGTAAAATGTTGTTACGGAGAAAATCTTTTTGTTTTTTGACGTTAAATCTTCTTGTTGATGTCACTTCTTGATGTCCTTGATGTCAATCTTGAGGTCGTTTCATGATTTTATTTCTTGATGTCATTGCTTGGTTCGTCTTTGTCATTGATATTATAAAAATTCTTCTTCTAATCCTCTAATAGTCTCATCTGTTTGTGTGTGTATGCAACATAGCCCAATCTGCCTGGGTGTATGTATGGCAAGAAACAGATGAGACTATGTTTCACACACACACAAACAGATGAGACTATGTTTCACAAACACACACACACACACACAAACATATGAAACTATGTTTCACACACACAAAAACAGATGAGACTGTGTTTCACACACACACACACACACAAACAGATGAGACTATGTTTCACAAACACACACACACAAACAGATGAGACTATGTTTCACACACATACACAAACAGGTGAGGCTATGTTTCACACACAGAAACAGATGAGGCTATGTTTCACACACACACAAACAGATGAGACTATGTTTCACACACACACAAACAGATGAGGCTATGTTTCACACACACAAACACACAAACAGATGAGACTGTGTTTCACACACAAACAGATGAGGCTGTTTCATACACACACAAACAGATGAGGCTATGTTTCACACACACACACACAAACAGATGAGAATATGTTCACACACACAAACAGATGAGACTATGTTTCACACACACACACACACACACACAGGAACAGATGAGACTATGTTTCACACACACACACACAGGAACAGACTAGTCTATATTTCACACACACACATACAGATGAGACTATGTTTCACACACACACACACACACAAACAGATGAGACTATGTTTCACACACACACACAAAACACACAAAGAGATGAGACTATGTTTCACACACACACACAAACAAATGATACTATGTTTCACACACACACAAAACACACAAACAGATGAGACTATGTTTCACACACACACACACAGATGAGACTATGTTTCACACAAACACACACACACACACAAACAAATGAGACTATGTTTCACACACACACACACACACACACACACACACAAACAAATGAGACTATATTTCACACACACACACACAAACAAATGATACTATGTTTCACACACACACAAAACACACAAACAGATGAGACTATGTTTCACACACACACACACAGATGAGACTATGTTTCACACAAACACACACACACACAAACAGATGAGACTATGTTTCACACACACACACAAACAGATGAGACTATGTTTCACACACACACACAAACAGATGAGACTATGTTTCACACACACACACAAACAGATGAGACTATGTTTCACACACACACACAAAAAGATGAGACTATGTTTCACACACACACACACAAACAGATGAGACTATGTTTCACACACACACACAAACAGATGAGACTATGTTTCACACACACACACAAACAGATGAGACTATGTTTCACACACACACACAAACAGATGAGACTATGTTTCACACACACACGCACAAACAGATGAGCTTTCTCGGACGACGATTACTCAAGATCAGGTCGACGTGTGAAAGAAATTTAACACCTGTTGATAAGAATTGTCTGAAAATAGCGCAGGTATACTTCAAACAGAATCATTTAGTAAACATTGTGGGTGTGTAGAAGAATTATCATCATCAAACCCAGACCCTTCGAGGTTATAGGGATGCCCCTTTGTAAACATCAGCATAAAATATTCACAATTTCTCCGAAATATCAATTATTTACTTAAATGTGAAGATGATGACGATGATGATATAATCAATGTAACTATGAGCAGAAGTATACTTCAGATACGTCGTTTTTTTTCGAGATATGACTTAGATTTTTCTTCTTTTAGCGATGTTATTTGTCCGTGTACTCTCAATTTTGGTCAGGTAAGGATAGTAAGAATATAATCATGTATTTATATATAATCTGATAAAACTGGCACAGACATAAATAAATAAATTATTTATATTTATTGTATAGATTTATAGCAAGGTAAAGCGATACTGTGTAGATTCATCGGATACGAAACCATGGGGCGGCTACAAAAAAGAAATGCAGCCAGGCAGAGATAGCGGCCAGGCAGAGATAGCGGAAGAACAACCTTTAGGACCCCAGATTATAATTATACAACTTCTCCCATGGGCTCTGATTCTTTTTTGACAATGTGCATTATTTATTGTGAGTGCGTGGTAAACGTTTTAACTTTTTTGTTTGTAAAGATATCAAATTAATTTTTGCACATGTAAATAAAGGAGTGTATAATGAATATAATCCTGTTTTTATTGTTGTTTTTGTGCGTGTGATATGACAGTCGTGAGCAAGATGTGAAATTGAAGATTGTGGGATCTCAAAACAACAATTTAAAAAATCGCAAAATTTATTTCTTGAAGCACGTACACTTGAACAATGTGTGGCAACACTGATAAGATTCTCCTAAATATATATTCCTGTTATGTTGTTTCATATCCAAACTAATATAATATGGACAGAACAAACTAATAAAAGATGAAGAAATCACATACAATGTCCATCCGTTCAACACTAGGGCTAGACAGACATACAACGTCATTAATTTCCATGCCGACACATGGCACCCCTGATACATATTTTTTCCCTGTTATTTAATTAATAAAAGAACATGCTTACAATAAAACAACACACAAACATAACTACTAAAACATGTAGATATTACTTGCCATGACGATCACTTACCATGCCACGAGGTACTACATTTGATTAGTAAAATATGGCGTTGAAAATAAACGTAATTCGCTCAAGACTTTTGGCAAATAAATCAGCCGGAGTTCTCCTTCTTACAATCATAATGTGTAATGAAATTTGATCGTGACGTGTATCTGTCATAGCATGTGTATGCAACATAGCCCAATCTGCCTGGGTGTATGTATGCAACATAGCCCTATCTGTCTGGGTGTATGTATGCAACATAGCACAATCTGTCTGGGTGTATGTATGCAACATAGCCCAATCTGCCTGGGTGTGTGTATGCAACATAGCACAATCTGTCTGGGTGTATGTATGCAACATAGCACAATCTGTCTGGGTGTATGTATGCAACATAGCACAATCTGTCTGGGTGTATGTATGCAACATAGCACAATCTGTCTGGGTGTATGTATGCAACATAGCCCTATCTGTCTGGGTGTGTGTATGCAACATAGCCCTATCTGTCTGGGTGTGTGTATGCAACATAGCACAATCTGCCTGGGTGTGTGTATGCAACATAGCCCAATCTGCCTGGGTGTGTGTATGCAACATAGCCCAATCTGCCTGGGTATGTGTATGCAACATAGCCCAATCTGTCTGGGTGTATGTATGCAACATAGCCCAATCTGCCTGGGTATGTGTATGCAACATAGCACAATCTGCCTGGGTGTGTGTATGCAACATAGCACAATCTGCCTGGGTGTGTGTATGCAACATAGCCCAATCTGCCTGGGTGTGTGTATGCAACATAGCACAATCTGCCTGGGTATGTGTATGCAACATAGCCCAATCTGTCTGGGTGTATGTATGCAACATAGCCCAATCTGCCTGGGTATGTGTATGCAACATAGCCCAATCTGCCTGGGTGTGTGTATGCAACATAGCACAATCTGCCTGGGTGTGTGTATGCAACATAGCCCAATCTGCCTGGGTGTGTGTATGCAACATAGCCCAATCTGCCTGGGTGTGTGTATGCAACATAGCCCTATCTGTCTGGGTGTATGTATGCAACATAGCCCAATCTGCCTGGGTATGTGTATGCAACATAGCCCAATCTGCCTGGGTGTGTGTATGCAACATAGCCCAATCTGCCTGGGTGTGTGTATGCAACATAGCCCAATCTGACTGGGTGTATGTATGTAACTTAAATGTATGATTTAGAAAAATGGTGAAAATATTATGGGTAACTAAGAAAACAAGAACTAGAAAATACTAGTGTAGAGGTCCTTCAAAGAAGCTTAAGTAAAAAGACAGATTGTGTAGACATTAGTTATAATTTATGTGATGAGAGGATTAAAACTGCAACATTTAGTAATCATCGAAAATATTAATTGGAGAAGAGACACGCAGGCAGAGAAAGAAGTTGCTGGTTGTGCTGTCATAACAACATCAGATAATGTCGCTAGATACGTTGGTTGTAAGCACACTACTATTAACCTAATTTTCTTCATCTTTTATCATAAAATATTTACTGGCTTCGCCAGCCTTCGACTGTACTGCCTATTACCATTTGCATCAATTCTAAGTACTGTGTGGTCGTGATGACAGCTGGTTATAGTATAGTAGGAATAAGACCCATCATCCGTCATGTTGTAGGGGAAATCAGCACAAATAGCCTTATAAAAACAACTCTGTCTTTAGCCATTCGGAGGCATGTAGAAAAATTATGCCAAGATCATTCCTCCATGTAATACATTCAGGATTTGTTTTGACCATCTCTTCTCCTTCCACCCTCAACGTTTCCTTGCAGATCTGGTTAGCTGAGAGTGAATCTGAAGTCTGTACCATTGCATTTACAACATTGCATATCAACGTCCCAGATGATGCCGGAATATGACTATTACAAGAAACGCAAGGTGGTCTGTAAAAAAAACTTGTCTAAGTAAAATATGTAGCATCTTCGGCCTGATCAAATCTATCGGTGTGCTATGTCTTATATCTTTCCAACGTCAAATCTATGGCAAGAGGAACACAGAAAAAGAAAGTTACAACTTTTAAGAAGTTATATCTTTCCTGTGACAACATATGGTTGTCTTGTTTGTGGGCAATGACATCTGCAATGGAAAAGAAAATATCAGCATTCGAAATAAAATCTTATAGAAAGATTCTAAGAATATCACGGACAGAAAGACGAAACAATGTTGTCGTCCGCAAAGATCTGAACATAGAAAATTAATGGCTTCTCAATACTAACAAAAAAAAACGCAAACTTACGTATTTCAGACATATAAAGAGACACAGTGGTTTAGAAAAATTAACCATGGAGAGTAAAGGTCCAGAAAAGAGAACAAGAGGCATACATACGATAAACAAAATGAAATTGAATACCTTATAAACATGATACTGAAAGAGGCTGGGCAGTTTGAATAGAACCGAAGGGCTTACAGAATGGCAATGAGAACAACGAAATATGATAATAATTCTGTAAGGGACACGTCACATAGAGAGATTGCTACATTTTGACTGTTCATGAGAGAATCAATCTGTAATATAAGGATATGGCAGAGATTGTAGCCATAGTTTCCCCATATATTTACAGCAACAGATAGTCAATCAAGTAGCATGCAGAGTGGCATATGCATAATGCTTCTCCACAATTCTTTATCTATTTTCGTTGGTAATAGGTTTAGGTAATAGGATAGGACTTCCGGTGTCAACATGGCGCAAGTTTGAACTTTATTCGCTCAGTCGTCACTTGAGGATTATTTTGATTGTATTATTGTTATTTTAAGTGAATGACTAATAACTGTGATGTGCAGAAAATTCCTTGTGTGTTTTCTAGTGTAGAAAGTTGAATATTCCTGGAGGGATGTCTGGAGTTTAGTCGTTGATCGTGCCGTCATGATGTTCGCTAGGCGTGAACAAGGAAGCGACCGATAGCCACCGGTGTAAGTGGTAGCTCTGCAACTGGGCAGGGCGGGGCACACATTTGTCCCGAAATAAAATATTGTCAAAGGGTGCGGATACAAATGGATATCCCCCATATGGATGTGGAAAGCAACGGGAAACTACCACATTATTCTTCCAAGATGAAAGTCATGGCGACACACAGAAGTAGGCCTACAGTTAGTGTTAATATAGCAACATGGAACGTCAGATCGTTAGCGCAGTGTGGTAAATTAGACAACATCAAGCAAGAAATGGAAAGAATGAACATAATTATCCTAGGAATGAGCGAAATGAGGTGGACTGGGGAAGGAGAGATACAGTCAGATAAATTTAAAGTCATATACGCAGGAGGACAAAAACACGAGAGGGGGGGTAGGAGTATTATTAGACACAGAAACACGGTGAAGGGTTTTATGGCAATATCAGATCGGGTAATATTAGTTAAACTAACGGGAAAACCGTTGGATATCAACATTGTGCAGGTATATGCACCTAGATCAAGCAGTTCAGAGGAGGACATCGAAATTCTCTATGTAGGTTTAGAAATCGCAATGATTTCTACAGTGATGAACAGTGTAAAAATCAGGAAGTAACTATAGTAATGGGGGACTTTCACGCAAAAGTAGGTGAAACAGAAATAAAAGATGTGACAGGAAGATTTGGTTTAGGAACTAAGAATGAAAGAGGTGATTTATTGATAGAGTGGGCACAGGCACATAATTTAATAATAGGGAATACATGGTTCAAGCAACATCCAAGAAGGCTGTGTACATGGATTAGCCCAGGTGATAATACTCGGAACCAAATTGATTACATTTTAGTCTCTAAAAGACATAGAAGCAGCATTAGATCTATGAAAACATGGCCAGGTGCTGACTGCAACAGTGATCATATACTACTGGTAGCGAAATTGTGTATAAGATTAAAGAAGATCAAGAGAGCACCAAGGAATATGAAATTATATTTAGCTTTATTGAAATCAGATGCTGACATTAAAGAAAGATACAACATAATTGTACAAAATAGATACAATGCCATTGCAAAGATTCAGAGTATTGAAGATCAATGGAACATGCTAAAACCTTCGATAAACCAAACATCTAAAGAGATAATACCAAAAGTAAAACATACATCAAAACAAAAATGGATGACAGAAGAAATATTAGAATTGATGAGCACCAGAAGGAAAAATAAACACAAGATAGTGGAATATCAGAAAATACATAAGGAGATACGAGAGAAATGCAAAATAACAAAAGAAAGCTGGCTGAACAAGAAATGCACAGAAATAGAATTGCATTACAACCAAGATACAACATTACTATATAAGAAAATTGAGATGACAACAGGAAAGAGAACGCAAACAGTTACAGGGTGTCTAAAATCTAAGACAGGGCAGGTATTCATGGGAATAGATCACATAGTACAGAGATGGTCAGAATATATCAAAGAACTTTATGAGGACAATAGACCAGAAATAAACATACAAGATAACGGCGAGGGTCCATCAATACTCACAGCAGAAGTAAGGGAGGCACTAAGACACATGAAATATGGCAAAGCCCCAGGTCCAGACAATATCACATTAGAAGAATTAGCTGCTTTAGATGACTTTGGAGTTGGAATAATCACAAAATTGCTGAATGACATATATAACAGCGGAAACATACCCGAAGACCTAATGATATCCATATTTATAGCCTTACCTAAGAAACCAGGGACCACCGAATGTGAAGAACACCGTACAATCAGCCTCATGAGCCAAATAACCAAAATACTTCTCAGAATCATCATGAAGAGAGTGAGAAACAAAATAAAACCAGAAATAAGTCCAGAACAATGTGGATTTGTAGAAGGCAAAGGCAACAACAATGCGATTTATATATTGAGAACACTAATAGAGAGGTCTATAGAGGTAAAAACAGACACTTTTATATACTACACTAAAGTTTTTGACAAAGTTAAACATAGCGAAATTATACACATGCTAGATAATCTGAACATTGACAGCAAGGATTTAAGAATAATCAAGAACATGTACTGGCAACAAACAGCAGCAATAAGAGTAGGAAAGCAATTTGGCCCTTTTCAACAAATAAAACAAGGAGTCAGACAGGGATGCGTGCTTTCACCAGACCTGTTCTCTCTATACAGTGAAAACATGTTGCGTGGAATAGTAGATATCCCAGGAATATCAGTGGGAGGACATAACATAAATAATTTGAGATATGCGGATGACACTGTTCTGATTGCAAAAAGTGAGGAAGACCTTCAAAACTTAATTAAAGTAGTAGTCACAGAAAGCAAAGAGAAAGGCCTCTTCCTAAATATCAAGAAAACAGAAGTAATGGTTATTTCAAAGAAAGAAAATAACACACCTTGCAAGATCATAGTGAATGATATAGTATTAAAACAGGTCCACCTATTCAAATATCTAGGTACAATGATTACAGCAGATGGAAGAAGTTCAACAGAAATAAGATGCAGAATAGGACAGGCAAAAACAACATTCAGAAAAATGAAAAATATACTGTGTAATATGACCTTGTCATTAGAGGTGAGAAAGAGAGTTCTGCAGTGCTATATAACCCCTATACTAACATATGGGTGCGAGTCTTGGACAATAAACAAACTGGAAAGTGGGAGATTGGAGGCAACAGAGATGTGGTTCTACAGAAGAATGCTGAGAATACCATGGACTGCCAGAAAAACTAATGTAGAGGTGTTAAAAGAGTTAAATGCGAAACGGACCTTAATTAACAATATAAGAAAAAGGCAATCTTCTTTTTTTGGCCACTTCATGAGACAGGCAGGTTTAGAGAACATAATCACAACAGGCAAGATTGAAGGCACCAGAGACAGAGGGCGACAACGTGAGAAAATATTAGACAGTTTGACAACCTGGCACGGCAAAGAAACAACAACGACTTTGATACATAATACTGTGGACAGACAGATGTGGAGAGCCATGACCGCCTACGCCACCCGGCATGGCACCTGATGATGATGATGAATAGGATAGTGAAACATCTGATTGGCTCAGCGTGGAAAGAGGAGTCAGACAAGGATTTGTCATATTAAAATATCTCTTTTATATGTATGCACAAAACATAATGAGGAATGTAAGAAATGACCAACAGAGAAATAACTTCGACCCACTCAACATCGGAGGTCACGAGATACCAGAACGAAGATATGCTGATGATACAACACTATTGGCACACAGTCAAGCAGGTCTCCATCACCTCATAAACTCCATTAAGGAACATAGTGGAAAACAAAACGTCTCTCTGAATGGAAACAAGACCAATAGTATGAGAAGCAACAAAACCACTAGCAAATTCTCAATCAGCATCATCAACAGCGAATTAGAAAGAGTCAACAGTTTTGAATACCTTAGTTCTCTTATCAACAGTAACGGTGATTGCTATGAAGATGTCGACAGCAGTAGGCTGGTTATTGTATCAAATAAGGTGATAAAAATGAAAAAAATATGGCTGAAATGCTGAAAAACAACAAAACTAACATTCCTAAGACCTTGCATATTCCCAGTGGCAATATATGGGTGTGAATCCTGGACAATCACCAGCATATTGAAAAATCAAATAGCAGCATTTGAAACAAAATGTTACAAAAAACTCTCAGTGTTTTGACAAAAAGATCACCTATATAGACATCCCGAGAGAAATTAATGTAAGAGAAAGCTGGCTAAAGAGCATGGTTCTTTCCAGAAAACTACAATATCTTGGCCATATCAAACGTCATGACAGCCTAGAGAAGACCATAATTGAGGGGACTGTGCCAGTTAGACCAACAAGAAGCAGACCAAGAAGAATACGGACGCAAGATATCAAAGACCACCTGAACATGACACTAACAGAAGCAGGAAGACTTGCTCAGGAACGACAGATGATTAGAAAAGATTTGATGACTGCTACGTCATTTCCAGGATATGCTGCCTGCTGATGTTGAATAGATTTAGTTAGCGACATTATCTGATGTTGTTATGACAACACAACCAGCAACTTCTTTCTCTGCCTTCGTGTCTCTTCTACAATTTATATTTTCTGTGATTACTAAATGTTGAAGTTTTAACCCTCTCATCACATAAATTGTAACTATTGTCTACACAATTTGGTATAATCTGTCTTTTTACTTTAGCTTCTTTCAAGGACTTCTACACAAGTTCTTGTTTTCTTAGTTACCCATAATATTTTCACCATTTTTCTAAATCATACATTTAAGTTGCATACATATACCTAGACAGAGATTGGGCTATGTGGCATACACACACACAAACAGATGAGACTATGTTTCACACACACACACAAACAGGTGAGGTTATGTTGCATACATACACAAACAAATGCAGCTATGTTGCATACATGAGCACACAAACAGATGAGACTATGTTTCACCCACACACACACACACACACAAACAGATGAGGCTATTTTTCACACACACACAAACAGATGAGGCTATGTTTCCCACACACACACACAAACAGATGAGGCTATGTTCACACACACACACACACACACACAAACAGATGAGACAATGTTTCACACACACACACACAAACAGATGAGACTATGTTTCACACACACACACACAGAGATGAGACTATGTTTCACACACACACACACAAACAGATGAGACTATGTTTCACACACACACACAAACAGATGAGACTGTGTTTCACACACACACACACAAACAGATGAGACTATGTTTCACACACATACACAAACAGGTGAGGCTATGTTTCACACACACAAACAGATGAGGCTATGTTTCACACACACACAAACAGATGAGGCTATGTTTCACACACACACACACACAAACAGATGAGACTATGTTCACACACAAACAGATGAGGCTGTTTCACACACACACAAACAGATGAGGCTATGTTTCACACACACACAAACAGATGAGGCTGTTTCACACACACAAACAGATGAGGCTATGTTTCACACACACACACACACACAAACAGATGAGAATATGTTCACACACACAAACAGATGAGACTATGTTTCACACACACACACACACACACACACAGGAACAGATGAGACTATGTTTCACACACACACACACACAGGAACAGATTAGACTATATTTCACACACACACACACACAAACAGATGAGACTATGTTTCACACACACACACACATACATACAGATGAGACTATGTTTTACACACACACACAAACAGATGATACTATGTTTCACACACACACACAAAACACACAAACAGATGAGACTATGTTTCACACACACACACACACACACAAACAAATGATACTATGTTTCACACACACACACAAAACACACAAACAGATGAGACTATGTTTCACACACAAACAGATGAGACTATGTTTCACACAAACACACACACACACAAACAAATGAGATTATGTTTCACACACACACACACTAACAGATGAGACCATGTTTCACACACACACACACAAACAGATGAGACTATGTTTCACACACGCACAAACAGATGAGACTATGTTTCACACAAACACACACACACACAAACAAATGAGATTATGTTTCACACACACACACACTAACAGATGAGACTATGTTTCACACACACACACACAAACAGATGAGACTATGTTTCACACACACACAAACAGATGAGACTATGTTTCACACACACACACAAACAGATGAGACTGTGTTTCACACACACATAAACAGATGAGGATATGTTTCGCACACACACACACACACTAACAGATGAGACTATGTTTCAGAAACACACATACACACACAAACAGATGAGACTATGTTTCACACACAAACAGATGAGGCTATGTTTCACACACACTCACAAACAGATGAGACTATGTGTCACACACACACAAACAGATGAGGCTATGTTTCACACACACAAACAGATGAGACTATGTGTCACACACGCAAGCACGCACGCACGCACGCACTCACTCACACACACACACACACAGGAGGCTAAGTTCTAGTACATTATTCTTCTAGACCATACATCTGCAATTTACTGTGAACTTTCTTGTTCACATTCCATACTCCACAATAAGAATTACATACATAATATCACTACAATCAACATTTGAGCTTTCTCGGACGACGATCACTCAAGATCACGTCGACGTGTGAAAGAAATTTAACACCTGTTGATAAGAATTGTCTGAAAATAGCGCAGGTATACTTCAAACAGAATCATTTAGTAAACATTGTGGGTGTGTAGAAGAATTATCATCATCAAACCCAGACCCTTCGAGGTTATAGGGATGCCCCTTTGTAAACATCAGCATAAAATATTCACAATTTCTCTGAAATATCAATTATTTACTTCAATGTGAAGATGATGACGATGATGATATAATCAATGTAACTTTTATTTTTCCTGTTGCAACATACGGCTGTGAAACATGGACTCTAAGTAAAACAGCGGCAAAGAGGATCAACGCCTTCGAGCTGAAATGCTACAGAAAGATACTTAGAATATCATGGAAGGAAAAAATCAGAAACTCAGATATTATAAACACACTGAATATTCCAGAGTGTTGGTTACTAAACACAATAACAAAAAGAAAACTACGCCTGTTTGGTCATATAAAGATACATAACTGTTTAGAAAGACAAATAATGGAGGGAAGAGTACCTGGAAAGAGGAGAAGGGGCAGACCAAGAAGACGATGGACTGACGACATTAAAGATAATATGAATACATCGCTAGAAAATGCAAGCCACATCGCCCAAGACAGAGAGAGGTTCAGAGAGTTCATTGGGAAGACAACGTTCTGGAAGGAATACGTCACATGACAACTATGAGCAGAAGTATACTTCAGATACGTCGTTTTTTTTTCGAGATATGACTTAGATTTTTCTTCTTTTAGCGATGTTATTTGTCCGTGTACTCTCAATTTTGGTCAGGTAAGGATAGTAAGAATATAATCATCTATTTATATATAATCTGATAACACTGGAACAGACATAAATAAATAAATTATTTATATTTATTGTATAGATTTATAGCAAGGTAAAGCGATACTGTGTAGATTCGTCGGATACGAAACCATGGGGCGGCTACAAAAAAGAAATGAAGCCAGAGCAGGTAGGCAGAGATAGCAGCCAGGCAGAGATAGCGGCCAGGCAGAGATAGCGGAAGATAACAACCTTTAGGACCCCAGATTATAATTATAGAATTTCTCCCATGGGCTCTGATTCTTTTTTGACAATGTGCATTATTTATTGTGAGTGCGTGGTAAACGTTTTAACTTTTTTGTTTGTAAAGATATCAAAATAATTTTTGCACATGTAAATAAAGGAGTGAATAATGAATATAATCCTGTTTTTATTGTTGTTTTTGTGCGTGTGATATGACAGTCGTGAGCAAGATGTGAAATTGAAGATTGTGGGATCTCAAAACAACAATTTAAAAAATCGCAAAATTTATTTCTTGAAGCACGTACACTTGAACAATGTGTGGCAACACTGATAAGATTCTCCTAAATATATATTCCTGTTATGTTGTTTCATATCCAAACTAATATAATATGGACAGAACAAACTAATAAAAGATGAAGAAATCACATACAATGTCCATCCGTTCAACACTAGGGCTAGACGGACATACAACGCCATTAATTTCCATGCCGACACATGGCACCCCTGATACATATTTTTTTCCCTGTTATTCAATTAATAAAAGAACATGCTTACAATAAAACAACACACAAACATAACAACTAAAACATGTAGATATTACTTGCCATGACGATCACTTACCATGCCACGAGGTACTACATTTGATTAGTAAAATATGGCGTTGAAAATAAACGTAATTCGCTCAAGACTTTTGGCACATAAATCAGCCGGAGTTCTCCTTCTTACAATCATAATGTGTAATGAAATTTGATCGTGACGTGTATCTGTCATAGCTTCGTGTGTCATGTGATTCTGTAGTGAGGATGTGGGTATAGCAACGGAGAAGACGAGACGCCGACGTGCCCTGATAACGTAATGTCGTCGACGTTTTCAGACGCCTATGGGGTCCACAAGGAAGTCCGCACAAGAGATAGATGGTTTCCTTGACTGAAGCTGCAAGGTATAGCATATATATATATTTATATGTTCAAACGTAAGGAAGTCCATTCGAGAGATAAATGGCTTCCTTGACTGACGCTGCAAGATACAGAAGATATATACGTTAAAAAAAAACCAAAGTAAAACAAGAATGTTTTACAAGGCAGAGAACAATGATGTCATTTAACATGCTAAAAAATGACAATATAAACAATGTAAATAATCTTATAATAATCGCACATATGCACTCAAGACTAAACATCAGAGACATAAAATAGTTCCATCTGTTTATGTGTTTCTGCAACGTAATCTCATCTGTTTATGTATGTCTGAAACATAACCTCATCTGTGTATGTGTGTCTGCAACATAGTTGCATCTGTTTATGTGTGTCTGCAACATAATCTCATCTGTTTATGTGTGTCTGCAACATACTCTCATCTGTTTATGTGTGCGGCACTATAGCGATCATGGTGTCATGTGCAACATAGTTTCATCTGTTTATCTGTGTCTGCAACATAACCTCATCTGTTTATCTGTGTCTGCAACATAACCTCATCTGTTTATCTGTGTCTGCAACATAATCGCATCTGTTTATGTGTGTCTGCAACATAATCGCATCTGTTTATGTGTGCGGCACTATAACGATCATGGTGTCATGTGCAACATAATCTCACCTGTTTATCTGTGTCTGCAACATAATCTCATCTGTTTATCTGTGTCTACAACATAGTTGCATCTGTTTATGGGTGTCTGCAACATAATCTCACCTGTTTATGTGTGTCTGCAACATAATTTCATATTTTTATTTGTGTCTGCAACATAATCTCATCTGTTTATCTGTGTCTACAACATAGTTGCATCTGTTTTTTATGTGCAACATAGTTGCATTTATTTTATTGTGCATTAAACATACTTTTAATCTACGTAAGACTGACGGTAATATGACGATAATATCTCCGTAATATAGCGGTAATATGACTGTAATATGATGGTAATATGTCGGTAATTTACGGCAATATGACGATAATATGCGGGTAATATGACGATAATATATCGGTAATATGACTGTATTATGACAGTAATGTGACGGTTATATGACGGTAATAGATAGTTATGGAAGAGAGGTTTTACTGTCCTAAAATGTTGTTAAACACAAGAAGCATTTATGATTGTAAGTTTTCCTGTCTTGTGGTGGATTGATGAACCTTTAGACTGTGCCGCTAAATGTTGATGTTCAAATTATATAAGAACACTCCTGGGAGGACGCACAAGTCATTAACCCTTAATGAGTCTCATTTCTATCATTATATCACCATGCACACTGTTTATGTATGTCCCATCTTGATCTACTTGAAGTGTATCCATACACAACGGGGTTACGAATTTACAGAGATACATCATCGACTACACCAGCAGACAAGACACATACAGATAGCAAAACCAACGTACTTTAATTATATATGCAGAAACCATATAACAAAACAAACCAATTGTTACCTTCTATCTGTTACATACAGCATCAGCTACCAAACAGAAAACTGCATCCGTATCCAAAAATACACCAGGGATGGTGATAAACGAGACGGTGTTTTATCGCGTATTTAATCAGTCTGTTGTTTATCATATTTTCTACGTCTAATTCATTTTTATTTCTCGATATATCTCAAGGTCCAGTACTCCTTTACTCACGCTACCTCAGATAATGGGTAATATTATCTTGTAATGACGAATACATAACATGTTTGAATGTGCAGTGGCCACGGCACTGGAATTCAGTAAATCGCATTTATTCAATAAACATTCACTGCACCATCACGTGATGTGATTATTCTGGGAACTAATATATTGGCATCGATCGGTGCCGTTTCTTTGATTTTTACATGCTGGATAATTATACCACGGAGTGATCACTTGGTAAATTACTAATAAATTGGGCCTGCGTATGGATTGAGGCTTTTGTATGATCTGAATTATCCTATTAAGTTGTTTTATTGACTAAATAGTGAATAATTTAAATGTAGAATATCACAGGCAAAGGCAGCATTTCTCTAGACATAAGAAAGAAAAAATCGAGTCTATAGAAATACAAACACATTAGTAAACAGATTAGACACAGACATACAACTGTTTTATAAAAATATATTAGCCAATTGGACATCATTCAACCTATCGACTGTGTCCACACTGGTCATTAGCTTCTCGTGGTTACGTGAATTGTACTCACCTCAATTTCGTGAGGTCATGAAAGAGGTATAGGTAAAAACTACATTTTTGGCGATAGCTTGTGAGAAGTTCATGTGAATCTCGTGAAATGTACTGAAGAAAAACTCTCTAACCATTTTACTGAATGACTATAGTAGATTAACAATCCTTGAATACATCAAGTTGAAAACTGACTGCGCACGTATGGCTCACCTCACTATAGTAGATTAACAATCCTTGAATACATCAAGTTGAAAACTGACTACGCAAGTATGGCTCACCTCACTATACAACAACGATACATCATCATCATTGGAAGCACACAGACTGGACAATCACACAGTGTAGTGTCCAGACAATGTGATTAGAGGCACCATTAGTTGCTTTTAAAGTTGATTTTAACAAACTTCTCAGTGACAGACCGGCCGCGCAGTGGACCGGTCACCCAGAGTCCCAATTCCTGGTCCTGCCGAATTGCGCTTTATACGGTACGTCACCTCAGGAATAGATTTACAACTTATTCCTCCAGTCCAGTCAATGCCAAGAGCTCGCCGAATTTCAGATCAAACGGTCAGGAACCTGCTGCATGACACTGGTCTTTGGGTTAGAAAACCCTACAGAGGACCTGTTTTATGGACTGGCATCGCCAGAACAGACTGCAGTGGGCGAACCAGCATCTTCAATGAAGTCTGAAAGTTTCTTCATGCCAAGATTGAAACATTAATTCCGTAATATACAGTTTTGATACACGATTGTAATAATGTGTTCCTTTTTTGAACAGTATATACACAGAAAGATAAATATACAAAGATAATCGGACGGACAAGTCGGTGGATATGCAGGCACAGAGACAGACAGAAATGTATGCCTTTACACAAGACATACAAACAGACTGACAGAAAGCGAGAGAAAAATGGAAGCAGACGGAACGAAAGAAGGATGCATAAATAGATGGATGAGGAAATATTTGGAAGGCTGTGGCAGTGGGGTTTGCAGTACATTTCTCAATGTGCGGATTATGTTATTGTCATTTATGAGATTATATGGTTGAAAACAATAGGCCTATTCAACTTTGCGAGACACAATAAAACCACCAATAGTTGTATGTGATTGATCCAACAAAACTGAGAGGAATATCACTACAATATATCTAACTTTTTTATTTATGAAAACAATGCACACAAAACTTGATATGGCCTCGCACCCACAAGCTTACGGGAACAATCATATGAAACGGGTATAAGGCACGCCACGTGTACTTCGCTTCTTTTCTTTTAACTACATTTTACAATGTTAAAGCATACCAACAGTTGAAGTCACGTGTGTAGCGTATGCCTATTTTGTCCGACACTCACTTGTCGTTCTACCTTCTATTATTATTTGCTGCCTTATTTTAGTGTACAAACTAAACTGTGTTACAAACTAAACTGAGTTTTACAAATTAAACTGGATGTTATAAACTAAACTGCGTGCTACAAACTAAACTGAGTATAAGCTAAACTGGGTATTATAAACTAAACTGAGTGTTACAAACTAAACTAAGTGCTATAAACTAAACTGAGTGTTACGAACTAAACTGATCATTATAAACTAAAATAAGTGTTATAAACTAAACTTAGCAATGGGTCGATAACACATGAATTCTGTATCACTAAATAGTCATACAATATGCTGACATACTTTATATTATTTGCCCTACTCTTTTGTACGGACTCGACTGCTAACTTTAGGTTCTGTAAGAGCTCTATCGCTGAAGGTGTTACATGCACGTAATACTCCCAACACTATACCAAAAAATATGCAAATGAGAATGATATATAATTACAATAGAGTGCCTGGCATTAGCATATATTTACGTCATAATACGGGTCATTTGCTCAGTATATTTCCCTACCAGGTCATTCACAATCATTTCCCTACCATGTCAAACACGATCATTTCCGATGCATTAATCAAAGTCATTAGTATGCTCACTGAAAGGATTGTGAAGCAAATTGAAACGGTTCATTTTAATGATAAACAATTCTATTGTTTAAACAATAGTTTTTCATGCTTTTATATTTCGTGGACATTAAACTCAAAATATCTTTACTAAGATGACTTGGGGACGGGGCTGGTCCTAGTCAAATTACCGTACTGATGGGTAGTTAGTAGGTAGATAGCCAGAAAGACAGGTGAATATACTGACAGATAGATTCACTGATAGAGGAATTAATATATAAAGAAGCCATTAGATACGATAGGCTTACACTAATATACGGAACTGCGAGCTACATAAACACAGGCAATATGGACATAATTCCATACACCCATGCACCCATACAGCTGTCAGACAGTTGTAAAGGACTTGGTTGGCAATATGGATAAGGGAAAATTGTAGACATTGATAAAATTTTGACAAGTACATATTGAAACCGCCCGTAATGAGAATATACCAGAAACCAATTCATCTGAAGATTACAGGGAAAACGGGCGATAAATTGAAGTCTTACTAAAAAATAAATATATTTGAATGCAACTTTTGCACAGTATTGATTTCAGAGAACACTTGCACAAGATTGTTGAACGTAATTAGCAATAGATATAAGGGGATAAAGAGGACTGTTGCAGTTAAATATTGACTTGGAAGGAGGCTTGGTAGTAGTGACAGCTGTAGTAATGTTAGTAGTAGTTGTAGCTGTAGTTATAGTACAATAATAGTTGTAGTAGTAGTTGTTGTTGTTGTAGTAATTGTAGCAGTAGTCGTAGTAGTTTTAGTAGTAGTAGTAGTAGCTGTAGTAATAGTACAATAATAGTTGTAGTAGTAGCAGCCATAGTAGTATTGTTATTGTAGTGGTAGAAATAAGGGTAGCTACAGTAGTAGTAGTAGTTGCACCAGTAGTTGTAGTACTAATTGTTGTAGTAGTAGTTGCTGTTGTTGTTGTAGTAATTGTAGCAGTAGTCGTAGTAGTGTTAGTACTAGTAGTAGTAGTAGTAGTAGCTGTAATATTAGTTGTTCTTGTAGTAGTAATAGTGTAGTAGTAGTTGCAGTAGTAGTAGTAGTAGTAGTGGTAGTAATTGTTGTTGCTCTTATAGTACTTGTAGTAGTAGTAGTAGTAGTAGTAGTAGTAGTAGCATTTGTAGCAATAGCATTAGCTATTGGAACCATAAGGATGAGTTTTTTTTCCAACCCAGTTCAGTTTGATATGTTCTGCCATTCTGACAGAAGCATTTTAATCAAGTGACGTATCAGCCATATACATAAACTGGTGTTCTTCCATCGTTATCGACGATGAACATTCAGTTCAACTGAGATGATGATGATGATGTCTGCAATGTTCCCGTCTGTGACTAATGAGTCATATGTGTGCCTGGAATTACCTACTAAATTCTGGGCTTGTATGGGAAGAGTGTGACATTGAGCAATTCTTACATTTCTTCTGGGTGTTGTTGCTGCACAGCTCGATGTCTGAGGTTCTCTGCAGCTGCTACACCACTCTTGATTCTACGACGCCAGTCGCATCTGTCTTGTGCAAGACGCTCCCATGAATTTATGTTGAAGTTAGTCAGTGATGTCTTGAGAGTGTCTTTAAAACACTTCTTCTGTTCTCCGACAAGGAGGAAGTCATTATTGGAGTTTTCCATAAAACAACTTTTTTGGTGTTTCATTCCGACCATGTGTCCTGCCCACTTTCTGTGCACACTTTCTGTGCACACTTTCTGTGCACACTTTCTGGTTCAGCACTTCCCCATCGTCACAGGGTTTGTTGTGCTGGTTATTTAAAAAAGATGATGATAGTTTGTTTTATAACTAACGTTGAATTTTGTTTAATGTGTGGAAGAGTTGCTAATTTCGTCAACAACACGCTCTCTTCCTGATGCAACAGTGTTTCAGTGGCACAATAAATCAAGACGATTGAAAACGTTACCAGAATAGGATACAGTGAATGACCAGAATGAACTACGAGTCTCACAAAGCCCTTTGCGTTTCACAATGCTCTGCTTGCAAATGCTCTCCATCCCGTTGAACATCAGATATTTCAACTGTGTTGTCCTCCATATCCAGGCTTTACATGCTCGGCAGACATGCCCTGTGTTTACCTCCGGTTCTGAGCTTCTCGGTTACCGTCACTCGGTTTGGCAGACCTGTCAAAACCGTTACCATGGTATGGCCTCTTCGCGTGTTGACAACTACTGGGAGCCACATGTGAGAGTTTAGTTTCAAGTGGGGACCACGGATGTAACATTTACTCCGAAGTCTTATGACAGACAAATAAAATACCAAACAGACGACACCCTTTTCAATATTGTATGCAAATCAAAACTAAAGTGCGAGACATGATGGTCATGAAACTTTTCACCGATTTGCCGAAACCTACAACACCTTTGGGTTCAGCATGAACTCGGAAGAAACCGTCTTGTTTAAACCCGCACCAAGCAATCCATATTTCAATCCTCATTACAATCAAAGAGACTGCTTCAAGCAGTCACCAGTTTCATCTACTTGAGCAGCACTATCTACCTGGGCAGTAAACATCGATACTGAGGTAAATAACAGAATAATAAAAGTTGGTGCCACATTTGGATGACTACGAAAAAATGTACTGGACAAACGGAGAATAACAACTAACACTAAGCTCATAGTTTAACCAAGCAGCAGCAATATCATCACTTCTTTATTCCTGAGAAACATGAATAGCATGCTAGGACACAGCCATTTCCACGTGAGAAACATCTGTAAGATATTCAACATGCATTGTTCTAATAACATACCAGACTATGAAGTACTGATGAAATCGTAATCTGGAATCATATACTCAATCTTGATGAAGGCACAAACACACTGGACAGGGCACATGTTCCGTATGAAAGATCCTCCTCTGACAAAAAGCTGCTATATGGATAACTCCAGACTGGCTCCCTCTAGGCCCGAGGACAGAAGAAGCATTTTTTTTTTAAAGAAAACATTACCGACTCACTTAAAAATAGATACAAATTCATTGGAGAGGCTTATACAAGACAAATCCGACTGGCGTCACAGAATTAAGAGTAGCTCAGCGGGTGCAGAAGACCTCAGACATGATGCTGCGCAACAACAAAGTGCCAGAAGAAAGTCAATAGCTGCCCAATATCCCATAGACTCCATCCACACTTTCATAGTACGACTTAAAACTCCGAGCACGCACAGGACTCAATAGTCACTGTCGGACACGCCGCAGATATCGTTATCTTTATCATCATCCAAGTTGAGCTGAATGGTCATCATCGAATCAGACGGACGAATAACAGTAGCTATAGTGGTCGGTGTTGTAGAATTCATAGATGTAGTAGTTGTAGCTGTAATAATAGCAGTTATAGTAGTAGTAGTAGGAGTAGTAGTAGTAGTAGTAATAGTAGTAATAGTAGTGATTGTAGAATTCGTAGTATTAGTAGTAGCTGTAGTAATAGTAGTAGTCGCAATGGTAGTAGAAGTAGTAGTGGTGGTAGTAGAATTAATAGTAGTAGTAGTAGTAGATTTAGTAATAGTAATAATGTGGTAGTAAAGAAAAATGTTTTTGAGTTATCGTATTACAGTAAAGTTTTATCTTCACACAACTTCTTTATCACCGTTGATCGTATAGTGGTATCCTCTCCTGAAGTTGGGATGAGCTGAACACTATCGGACTGCCTAAGTCATCTGGTTCAAAACCTCTTATTTGTAGTGTAATTGCTGGAGTTGCGTATGTGTTGTCACTGCTGAGCAAAGGTTTAAGCCACAGGTGTCTTTATGGGGCGGGGGTGTTGGGGTAATCAAGGGAAACCAAATGGGTTTTCAAAGGTTGGCCGATAATCGTCCATAAACATAGTCAACACAGTTCTTGGTTTTCAAATAATCCTTGAACACTTTATGTACAAACGTTCAAATCAATGTTTAATCTGAAAACAAGCCAATGCGTTAGGTAATTCGTTAATATAATAGCAAGTATAATTTCTCGTGAAAACAACGATTACTTCTGGTTTGCATAACAGTAACAAGTAAAAATGTAGTCAATATAATGCTGGTCACGTGGATAATAGCGTCTGACCTCTCTGGTCTACGCAGCAATCGCTGACATTAAATATGATATCGTAGTGTTTGTCACACAGACATAGCATCTAAGATCTCTGTTATAAGAAATAATCGCTGACAATAAATATGATAACTTGTAGTTTGTCACACAGCATTTAAGATCCATCAAGTAACTGTTGACAAATAAGTACCAACTCCTAGTATTTGTCACACAAACACAGCATCTAAGATCTCTGTTATAAGAAAAGATAGCTGACAATAAATATGTAATCGTGGTGTTTGACAGACAAATACAGCATCTAAGGTCCACGAGGTAACTGTTGACAAATAGTATCAATTCGTAGTATTTTTCACACAAACACAGTGTCTAAGATCTATGTTATAAGAAAGATTGTTGACAATCATTAAAATAGATCGTAGTGCTTGTCACACAGACACATCATCCAAGAAGTAATCTCGAAATCCATTTCTTCGACATAAAGCCTAACAAACGCCTGTCCCAAGCACATCACTTCATTCTTCCTTTCAGGCACTCACTATCTCTGACATATTTCTGAACTATACTTTTCCACAACAAACCAACAAAGCAGCGAAAGCTCACTCACTCGCTCACAACAAAACACCGTGTCAAGACTAACACACTTTACTGCTTAACTAGTAATTGAACCAAGGGAAGGGGTAGGCGGGAGTAGATAGGTAGGGGGGGGAAATGGTGCAATAATTGTCCTGGTGCAATCATTGCAGATCAGACTACAGGAGGACGAACGAACAGTAGCTTGGGGTCTGATACTGTCACAATAATAGTATGAGTATTTGGAATCTTGGCAAGACAAGATTCCAGATACCACTGTCCTTGATAGAGCTGGTATCCCAATCAATGACACGATCCTGATGCAGACACAGATTCGTTGGGAAGGTCCTTTGGTGCGTATTCCAGACCATCGTCTGCCAAAGATACTTCTCAATGGTGAGCTAGATTAGGGTATACGATCTTAAGGTGGCCAAAGGAAGCGCTACAAGGACTCGTTAAAGAACTCATTGAAAGCATTTGAAATAGACCACGATACATGGGAAGAACTTGCACAAAATAGATCTACATGGCGTTCTAAAATTAAAAAAGAGCGCATCATCTTGTGAAAAGAAAAGAAATGCGGCAGCTCAACAGCGGAGAGCAGCTAGAAAGTCACGGATAGACCAAGATCCGTCTACAGTCGTTATTCCAATTCCAAATTGTCCAAGGACAAATACAGCTCGAATAGGGCTCATTAGCCATCTACGAACTCATAATCAAGGACATAACTAAAATTGAATGTTCAAAAGTGGATGTAACAAATGGTCATCATCACTTGTGATGGACGAACAACACACACATGAGTAGTGATAGTAGTAGTAATGGTATTAGTAGTGGCAGCATTAGTAGCGGTAGCAGCAGTATTAGTAGTAGTTGTTTCAGTAATAGTTGTCGTTGTATCAGTAGCAGATGTAAGTAAAAGTTGTAGTGGTAGTAATTGCAGTGACTGCAGCAGTAGTAGTTGTTGTTTCCATTGTTTTTGCTCGTGTTCTAGCAGCAGCAACAACAGTAAAAATGTAATAATAATGATGTAGCGATGATGGTGTCGTAGCAGCAGTTAGCAGCATTAATAAGTAATATCAAAACTAGCGGTCTAATTAAACAGACTGTGATCGATGATTCGATCTGTGTCCATTACGAAACTTTGCTCTGATAATCAATAACATGAGAAACAGTTCTCCATATAAGGAAAAAGAATAAATTATTCTGATCTACGGTACACAAATTATTTAAGCTTGGTATATAAACATTGCTTCACACGATAATGGCACACAATGTTCTATAAAAGCTCCGGCAACTCTAAAGAACAGTTATGTTGGTGTCAGCTGACCAGGCTATTAGACAGCAACACGCTATAAACATTTATAAATGTAGGTCATTGGTACAATTATACATATTTATAGCTGCCAAGAGCGCTGGTTTAATTTCCGGCATTGTCGATTTCCGAATCCGTTTCTTCTGTCCATTAGCAGGATGATGTACAGGGAACAGAAGGCCTTGTTCCTGGGGATTATTCCTTGACAACGGAGTTATCTGCTAATGAGTGGTAGTTTAGGCAGGCGGCGTGCCGCATCCTTGAATGGGACGGGGTAGATATGTGGTAGCCCGAGTTCTGTGACGTCAATCCTTTACATCATTTGAGCCCCTTTGAGTTTTTAAAATACTGTTAGTCCCTTTATGCTCCAAGTACCATTTTCTGAGCTTGTGGATCACCATATTTAGTACTTAAAGAACAACCTCGTAGATCACTTTGGTGGTAGTCATGTTGGAGTTGGCATGTCCTACGCGCAGACACCAACAGAATACACCACCAATCTCTTGAATGGATACCTACAGGCAAAAGAGCAAGGGGTAGACCAAAAGAAACACTCAGAAGAACAATACTTTGAGAAAGTAAAACAACCAATATTCATACTATTCAAGAACTGCACAGAATAGCTTTAAACAGACAGAATTGGAGAGATCTGACCTCTGCCCTATGCGCTAACTTCAACGCAAAAGGGAAATGAATGAATGTTGGAGTTGGCTTTCTAATTGCTTTGATCATCTGTTTCTTTTGATGGTACGTATTTGGTACATCTGTTTAATCATCATCAGCTTTCTCCTTAGCCAGACGATCAGCTTTCTCGTTTCCAGGTATTCCACAATACGAGGATATCCATAGCAAAGCTACGTTACGCTGATTTCTTAATTTGGTTAGTAGTATTTGCAGATTTGGCAGTGTTCTGGACTGGGGCGGTTGGAGTGGTGATCTTGCATATGTCAGGAATCAGTGGCGTATACTAAGCATAAGCAAGGCAAGCATTGCATGCCTTCAAGAGTTGCGAAAATGATAAACCAGTCAGTGATCTATCCCCCATCCAAACTTAGCCCTTGCAGCATTGCTCAAAAATATATTTTAAAATATTTTTCTCACAAATCTGAATTTTTCCGAAAATTAGTGCTGGCAACACATATGAAAGTTGCAAGTGGCCACACTGAAGCAATTTTAAAGTTGCTTTCGTTAAAATAGTCCCTTTACATATAAGCGCAGTGATATACTGTGTGTTTTTTTTTAAATCCTTGTCTCCAGAGTAAGCATGCGATGAAAAAAAAATAATACATTTTATGATTCAATCACTATTATAACAATTTAGCACTGGCAAATAATAAATTGATTGATGAACAATTATTTACTGGTGTGAAACAGTGCAATTTCTATGTTCTAGTACTTTTATTTGAATGTTAAACTAATGATAACAATGCAAGCAATTTAAATCTTGATTGCATACACACACACTTGTTTAGTAAGCTATTTCTGGTCACTTTTGGTACACGTCACGTGATCTTACTCAACACACACGCACATTTACACAGCGATGTAGTTTCGATTTCAAAACTTCAAACGTGATTTTAATCAGCTGATATTTAATATTTTGTGTTTGTACAGAAACATTTGTATTGCTATTGTTAATTACTAAACTTAGTATATTTGTTTACTGTGGTGGTTATTATGGCTGATTCTATTAATGATGTTGTTGTAGATTTATTTGAGCGACCGTTTCAATCGCGAACATTTAATGAAAAATTGGACTTGGTAAAAATGGGCAGACCGATTCCTGCGTTAAGCAGTTTGAAACGAGAAGGAACAAAATGTGTCCGTTCATTTAACAATGATTTATATAAGAAAGTCGTTTGGCTTTGTGGTTCATAGATTTCTTTTGAACAAAGGACTTCACAGTGGTCTTCCAGAACTTCATAAACTTTGTGAATTAATATTGACAATTCCTGCATCGTCGTCTTCAGTGGAACGTTCGTTTTCTGCATTAAAACGCATTAAAAATGTCATAATGAACTCGCAGGGGCAATGTCGTCTTTCTGCTCTATCAATGATGTCAATTGAAAAAGACCTTCTTGTAGAGATGAAAGGCAATGATGACTTTTATAACAAAGTAACAGAGGACTTTAGCAGAAAGAGCCGCAGAATAGAACTGAACTTCAAATAACTGGGTGAGTAGAAAATTATCATTTTTTAAAAGTTGCATGCTCTCTTTCAGACCCCAGGATACGCCACTGGTCAGGAATACTACAGACTGTGAACCAAGATAAGCGGTCACCAATTTTTTTGGTTGTCACTTTGTGTGCCTAGATTTCTGTATCGTAATTATGACAGGATGTCCCTGTTGGTACTTTTATTGTGTTCCTAATATTATTTGGATCATCCTCCTGTAACATATTATTTACAGAACGTAATCTTCCTTATAGATTCTATGAACACTCGCGATTCTGGGAAAGTTCACTTGCCACAGCTAGAGACATGTTTAAACAATCTGATATATCACTGGACCATCGTCGTCTTGTGCGCTCTCTTCCCTTGTTGCCGTTAACTCTGCCTTCAGCTATTAATCTTGCCATTCTGTTATGTCTCTTTATATGACTAAAAAAAACCTCGGCGTTCCTGTTATGATGTTGTTAAAGAGTTGGCATTCTCTGAAATTTATTGATCTTAATACTTCTTAATTTGTCTTTTTAACTGTCATGCTATACGTACAATTCTTCTGTAGCATGCTATTTAGATAGCAATATCTTTCCTTCTGTCCATGCCTTTTTTAATATGGACAATATTTAATGTCCATGCCTTACAACCGTATATTGCAACTGGAAATACGCATGTTCTGATCAAATATAGTTTGGAAATGATGCTGGTACCTTGTCAGAGATTTTTCTTGGATACTCTATAATCCTGCTCCTCCATTTATTACTGCATTCTTCGCTGATCCATTGTATATACTCTGATCCATATGTCTTGTGGACCTTTGCCATCCAGAATATTGAGAGTAACTAACTGTCTTACGGTGTACACTATTCTGTATAGTGGGATAGGACAAGGGGGAATTATGGATATTGAAACAACAGAGAGCAATACTCTTAAATCATCATCCATGAGTGAGAGAAAGTCACCATCCTTGACTTAGATCACAAGAAATAAAACACAGAGGAAGGATAATGAATACCTGGAAACAACAAAATTATCCTAGGAGATGGGAACTTTGAATTCAAACCCATGGCAGATGGTGGTCGTTAATCGTTAACCCTGGTAGGTAAGCTGTCTAGGAGAAGAAAATACTAAAATGAAACCTTCACTGTCCTGTAAACAATCCTTGGATGAGTAAGGGCTCTGAAAACACATCATGATCCACAAGTAAGATGGAAGACGGAGACACTGGACCGAAAGGTACAAAATAGTCCAGCCAGGGCATGACTCCCAAGGCTGAAAACCACAGTGTCACGTAATGACTTCATATGTCAAATAAAAGATTGCAAACAATTCCATTTGGTGCTTAATATATGGAATCCCGTCAGGCGTATCAAGTGCCGAGCTCTAAGCCTCGAAGGAACCAACCCTCAGGGACTGGTGGTACCTCTGTCTAAATTTTTGGAGCCAGGAAAAGAGATCGATGGACAATGACTACTGGTTCAAAAACACACATAAAGATCATGATGCAGACTCCAAGGACAAGAATAAGCATTTGAAAAAATCGCAGCGGAATGCAGAAGGTGTCTACAATAAAAAGAATGCTCTTGCAAACCGATTACACAAAGAAGAAATTGACATAGCATGCATACATTAAACACATTTCACATACAATAATATATTTAACATCCGAGGATACCAAACATTTCAGAATGATAGAGAAAAGAGACACAAAGGAGGAGTACTTATACTGGTCAAAAACAATATTGTTGCCTCTGAAATACGAGTAAATACCGAAGAACAAGCTGAAATAATTGGAATCTGCTTAACCCTTCCAACTAAAGAGGTTACAGTATATAGTTATTACTGTCCACAAGACAAGAGCCTATCTATGCACACAGTTAACACGGAGAAAGAAAACTGTCTTGTGATTGGTTACTTTAATAGCTACTAACAGAGTTGGGGATATACACAACACGGTACTAGAGGAGAAGAAGTGGAAGACTGGCAGTGCGAGGTGAAACTTCAACTGCTTAATGAACCGGAGGACTACCCGACTTTCTACTCTAGAAGATTTGTTCCCATGTTGTAACGAGGGACGTGCGAACTATTCAAGTATTGAGAAATATCAACCATCAAAAAGGAGAGATATGGCAACTACATTTCAATTATGAACCCAGGCACAAACCAGTTTATAAATATATCATTCATATTTCAAGCATGCTATTGAAAGATTCTAAGCATATCATGGACAGAAAGACGATCCACTGCTGAGGAGGGGTTACCGCCCCCTACCAGGAGCATCACCCCCTCAACCCTAGACATAGCCTTTGCAACAGACGCTTTAGCTAAAATAGCATACAGGGAAGTGCTGGAGCAACTTAGTGGAAGTGACCATCGCCCCCATAAAACTCACCGTTAACATTAACCTCACTCCTGTTGGTCCCACAACCACACCTAGATGGAACTTCAAGAAAGCAAACTGGAGTAAGTATGCTGAACTGACAGACAAATTCACAAAAATCATAAATCCAAGGATTAAAAATGGGAACAAAACTGCACAACTCCTGGCTTCTGCGCTTCTTCATGCAGCCAAGAAAACCATACCAAGAGGTGCTAGAAAAATTACAAACTTTACTAGTCTGAATAACTCTATGAGTTGGAGAAAGAAGTGTTAAAGGCCAGAGACACAGCAGAAAAAAAGTCCATCTACAGAAAACAAAATTACTAAAAGCATATCTCAGTAGAGAGACTTGGTGTTGGATGTTATTATTCCAGTCAATCTCGTCCGGCCTCTAGACTCTAGACCGTAGTTGTAGTTTTCGGTGTTTCAGTGTAGTTCTGATGGAATAGGTGATTTCCACATCTGAATGTAATAGATTAGAACACAGTGTAAACAATTAGAAACTGATTCGCTGTGACAGATCTAGCAAATCGATAGCGACGAAGCACACATCTCATAGAAAAATGAAGAGTTCTCATGAGACAACTAAATGAAAAACTATCAAATATGGATCCATTAACATCTGCGGATTAAAGAACAAAGCTGAAGATATAATAGAAGAAATGGAGAAACGAAACATTAAACTACTAGGACTAGCAGGCATAAGATTTAAGGGCCAAGGCAATGCTATGTCCATTTATCATTTTATTGTTAATATTGAGACTCATAATATTTCTTCACGTTTTCATGGACCTCCTTGAGAAGGCATTATGTGGGTCACAGTTTAAGAACCACTTGGTGCTGATGATGACACCATTATTTGCAGTTTGCTGTTAATGTGCACGCTAATGTCTGCACTTACTGCAACAAGATTCCCTCCTATGCTACAACTTCTATCGAGTGGTTAGTTAGTTAGTCGTTGGATCATCGTCATTGCACTTCGGAATAGTCCATAGGTGCTCAGATCTTTCCTTGCGTGTATCCGCCATTATACGTTGACTGACAGTCCCAGTACGTTGTTGATTGGCCATCATTCTTTTTCGCCCACGACAACTCTCCTTTCTAGCGACACCACATTTCAAACCAAGTTCCTTTATTCTAATCATGGAACAAGAGTCATCGTCACTTGTACAGTCATTTGTTCGTGCGTTTTCACGTAGGGCATTCAAAATGTCTGCCCGATACATCGCTCCACCAACAGCCGTAGTAGCAGCGTGGGCGGCCAATCTATCTGCTCTTTCATTACCCCGGACTCCCGCGTGTCCAGGCACACAAATAAAAGTCACTGTACCCACACAGGAATTATTCACTACATCCAGCCACTGTTCTCGAACGTACCCCGTCTGAACTTTCGCAATCATGTTCATGGAGTCACTGAGGATACAGGCATTCTCGCAGACAGTCTGTGAGCAGACCCATTGCAAAGTTTTAGTCACCGCCAGAATCTCCATTGTCAAGCTGCTTGTCGTCTGAACGAATGCACCACTTTCCTCTCTGATAGTCACCCCCCCCCCACCTTTGAGCCGTGACAGCCCAGGAACTCCTGATGTGTCTCTCAACCGACCCATCTGTATATATAACTATATCACCTTCCCTGGAATTCTCACTGATCAGAGCGAGCACCTCCGACTCGACCACTGTGGGACACCATTCCCTGCACTTTCTATTGAGTGTTATTACTGCTTCGAAGGCTGTTGGGTAATCCGAGGGTGCCAGGCTCCATTCGGCACCAGGTGATACATCCTCCAATCTGCAGACACTCTGTATAACGTCCTCTGCGCGCCCCATCCACGACTTTCCTCTCTTTAGTCGACTTCCTTTCACTTTGATAATTTCTGGGTGTAGAGGGTGCTCTTTATCAGCGGTGATTTTTAGGTAGTCCCGCGCCCTGCACATTTGTATTCTTTGCTCCGCAGTTGGGCAATCAAGTAGGTATCGCATAGCCTGAGCCGACGTATCTCTCGTGCACCCCAAAATTATTCTCATTGCTTCATTTTGGATTCTATACAATCTTTCTGTTTGAGTTTGACTCAGTGTCAGAATTGCCAGTGCGTACTCTACCACCGCCACCACCAATCCATGATACAGCAGAAATAGCAGTCTCTGTTCGCATTGAGCAGCAGCCATAACTTTCATCGCCGCAAGACCTTTATAAGCCTTAAACAATTATGTGGTCAACATGATCTTTGAAACTCAGACTTCGATCCAACATGACCCCCAAGTACTTCATTGTGCTGGTTCTCTCGAGGACATCCCCTCTCAAAGTAACCGATGGCGTGGACGTGTTCAATATGTGATTGTATAGGAAAAACCATGATATCGATGCCTTTGATGGATTAACAAAAGCTCCAGAGTTAATGCACCATTCTCCTATGCGATCAAGCTCCCTCTGCAAATTTCTGGCAATTCTTTCTCTATCTCTGCCCTGCCTATATACCAAGATGTCATCAGCATAAGACATTGTTCTCCCTGGTCCTGCAATCTGACAGCTTGTAATTTGAACTGTATACACATTGAATAGTACTGGGGACAGAGGTGACCCTTGTGGTAGTCCTGGATTTATGACTGCTGGTGGCGAAGACCAACCCCCACACCTAAGAACAACCTGTCTTTGATAAAGTGCAGAGACAAGCCACCTGACAACAAATGGACTTACTTAGAGTTGCAGCATTACGGTAATCAAGAAATCCAAGAGCACTCTGTTATAAGCATCATCCAGGTCTATTGCAGCAGCGCATGTCTCCATTCGTTTGTCAAAACCTTCGAAAACGTCCTGCGCGAACACGGCGGCATTGTGCCGTCTGCTTTTCTGGACGATAACCTTCCAATGTTGATGGTAGTCTATTATTCTTTTCTAGATGTAGGGACAATTTCCACGCCACAATCTTTTCTAACAACTTGCCGATCATATTCTGCATGGTTATGAGTCTGAAACCCTGTATCTTAGCATGACTCTTGCCAGGCTTGGGTAGTGGGATCAAGTAACTATGCAACCAGTCCTCCTCTACTTTGCCGTTCGCTAGGCTCTTGTTGAACAACATTGCCAGCTCCTTAAGGTCTTCGTCTGACCTGCCTTTGAGATCATCGTACATAATGCCGTCAGGTCCTGGCGCAGAGTTTCTTGATCTTTTCAGTACGGCTGTAATATCTTCAAGAGTAATTACATTATCGTTTTCCAAAGCATGCTCTTTGCACATGTATGTGACTGTTTACATGATTTTATTGTAATTCACTAAATTCCTCTGACCAATTTGTGCCTTGTAATGTGCCTTGTATCGAGTGGTTAACTGTGGGAAAAGATCACATATTTATTATTATGATTTTCCAATTGCTTGTACTTCTTCCAACTGCGTGTACGTCTTCAAACATATTGAAGACTTCTCTTTCTTTTATATATCCATATTTACGTCGTAAACTCAGCGACAAGCTGCTTGCATAATTAATAATAATACCAATCAGCAGTGAGTGATCAGCACATTATGATGCAGTAAGTGATCAGCACATTATGATGCAGTGAGTGATCAGCACATTATGATGCAGTGAGTGATCAGCACATTATGCAGTAAGTGATGACATATGGTGATATGTCATGGTTATGTTCAGTAAATGCGCTCCACACAGGTATGATCATAGTCTTTCAGGGAGTGTAGAAAAATCATGTCAAAAACATTTCTTGATGTTATCAATTCATGATTTTCTTTGTTCTCCTCTTCTCGTCCATTCCCCAACTGTTCGTTGAAAAATAGTTTAAGAAAGTGAGTTGTATTACGTTTCATGCCAAAACCAAACAAATTTACGCCGTTTCACTACTGTCAGAAATTATTCTTGATAATCTGCCAGTTTGTTGATTTGCCGCCGGACAAATATATTTTGTCTTATGTTCTACGAGCTAGCTTCAAAAAGTTGCCGTAATAATTAACTAGTGTTTGAATGAAAGATTAAGTTCTGGAAATTGTATGCTTAGAATGTGGTAATGACCTAGACGAAAGGTCATGGTATACGTGATCTTCACATACACTCTCAAAGAAAATATACCTTCCCAGCAATATGCCATTTTAATGGCATTGGGTCAAAGAGCATGATCCCATGGACTGCTGGATCAGCAACCAAGAAAAGATAGCGATGTCTGTTTGCGTGGTGTTCTAGTTGCATCGCCGGAATTCAACATGTTCTTGATTCAACTGCGTACAAATTTCAAAAATTGCGATATATCAAAAATATCACAGCTCAGTAAGAACAACAGATGGAATGACTGAACCTTTTGAAACAAGATCTGGAGTAAGACAAGGATGCGTACTTTCACCCCTACTTTGCAACATATACATGGACAGAATAATAAAAGAAGCTCATATCAACAAAAAAGGAAAACATTGCAAATAAACCTGATGAAAAACTTAATAATGAAATCAATGAACTATTATTTGCTGATGATCAAAGTTTAATATACAAAGATGAAGAAACTTTGAAAAAACACATCAATGCATTGTTGTTAGCATGTCAGAAGTACAACATGAAAATTAATGTACAAAAAAAACAAAAGTTATGAAATTAGCAAGTATTCAACACCAATGAATATAACAATAGATAACACCAAAGTGAAACAAGCCAATGAATTTAAATATCTAGGCAGCATTTTTTCCGAAGATGGAAGACTAGACAGAGAAATAGAAAGAAGGTGACAGAAAGAAAACACAGTGACTTACCAACTTTCATCATTATTTCTTCATCCACAGATCAAGATGGAAATTAAAAAACAAATAATATCGACAATTTTTATACCAACACTGTGCTACCAATGTCAAACATGGTCTTTAACAGCTTCGCAGCAAAGAAAAATCGTCACATGTGAAATGAAGTGTCTGAGGAAAGCTGCAATGGTTACAAAACTAGATAAAATAAGAAATGGAGAAATTAGGAAAAGAGTTGGTATAATATCATGTATCGAACATATTGAGAGACAGCAAGTAAAATGGTTCGGTTACCTTATGAGAATGAAGCCAAACCAAATACCAATAAGAGCATATAATACAAGAATATCCGGGCGTAAAGCCAAAGGTAGACCAAGAAAACGGTGGATAGAAAACATTAAGATAACCTTGAACAAACATGAACTAAATGCAACCTCGGCGACACTTCTGGCCTTGAAACGACAGCTTAAGATACCACCCCTACGCTTAGCGGCAAGTGTGAATGCGATCAACAATCATTCACCTGGGGATAGACAATAGACAAATTTCAAATTCAGTGTTTTTCGTGTGAAGTTACCCTCAGTTATTAACATTGCTGTAATAAAGCATATGGTGATAGGGCAATGAAGAAATCGCAAGTATGTGTGTGGCACACGCGTTTTCGTGGCAAATAGAAAACACACAGTTGCACTGTGCTGCTTGACAATTCTCGGGCACATCGATCTTACAGACAAAGCCTTGCACAGCACAGTGTGATTATCTTGGAACATTCTTCCGACCTTGCACCAGTTAAAAAAGTTTTCCCCTCAACTGTAATCGGCAGTGAAAGGGCAGCGATTCAAGGATGCAGAGGGAGGTGTGTTAGATGTGTTATCACCTATGCGACAAGAAAATTGAGAGATGTGTCAAAAAATGGTTTCTGCTAATGTTTCCAGCAGCTGTATACACGTTGGAAAAAGTATGTAGTTGTTGAAGAGAACTAGTCTGAAGGAAATGTAGATCTGTTGTTACTTATTTTCATACAATAAACTAATTGCTGTTATCTCTGTGAAGCTACCTCGTATGTATCTAATTCTGAACACACGTCTGTAGCACATGTCTTCAATTGGCATGGTTACATATTCTTGGTAACTCAAGACATATAATTCATTGAATTGTACCTGGTGTCATGGAACATTTGTGTGTTGTAACTCTATCGTTGACCCACGTGGCTCGATTTGAGAACCGGTCTTCAAATATAACAACAAGCTATCATGTCAGTGTCAACCCGCCATATCCTTGACAAGTTGCACCAGATCTCTGTTTTTCTTGTTCAGTTATTTTTTTTAATGTTCATTTTAATTTTGCATTATTGTTGGAGCAAATGTCAAACATTCGTTCAGTTTTATTTCCATATTTTTTTATACCTTCCTAATCGTAATCGAGGATCGGTGGTAGCCTTGTTGATAGTGAGCCTGCTTGCTATCACCGGGTTACAGGGTGCTAGGCTCGAAACCACGTCTGGACAAAAAAAAATTCCGGTTGTGATTTCTCGATTGACACGACCACCTCTCCTGTCGACCCAACTGTAAATGAGTACCTGCGCATGAGTTAGGGGAGGTAAAGACAACAAGGAAGGAACTGCCCACCCCACCTAATAGTTGCTGCGGCTTAGTACATGAAGGATTAACTTCATCCCAACGGCAGGTTGCTGCCATGGCCGCCTATCCTTACTTTAAACGTAATCGTCTTAGTTGTATAAATAGCATATACGAGGGTGTTTTTTTTTTACATATTTATTATTTTCAAATTGCGATTAACTGATGCCTTTAAATCTCCAGTGAATAAGATTATGATTATTTATTATGTTTAATTTATACTTTTATATATACACAGCATAAACGTATCATCGTCACAATTATCTGGTGACAAAACTATCATCGTCACAATTATCTGGTGATTGTATATATCCAGATAATAAGTGTGTCATGGTTATGTTCAACTCTTACCACCTCTTCACTTCACTTCACTTCACTTCACTTCACTTCACTTCACGTCGATCGCTCGGCCTATAACAAGACCGCCAGTCTCAGATCCGTGAGGTTCTCGGTTCAATCCCACGATTGAGACATGGATTTTTGTTTCTCGGAGGTGCATAAAAAATTCGTCCAGTATACATGGCGGAAAAAGCTATGGCAAAGCGACTTCTTAAAAGGAAAACACACAATAGTGAAAGACTTCATGTTTCTTGCTAAAGAGTAAATACACCCAATATTTTATACAGATGGAGAGAGATTGACGGTAAACATAACATTCAGTGTACCACATGCTAGCAGTCTTTATATTTATATGTTATACTCTGCTGAGCTGGTTCAATGTACTTAATGCAAGCAGTCAACCATGTGTTATAATATCATGTTGTACTGGTTCAGTGAACCCACAGCTTGTAGTAAAGTATGAGTGAACCTACAGCTTGCAGTAAAGTATGAGTGAACCTACAGCTTGTAGTAAAGTATGAGTGAACCCACAGCTTGCCCACATGGGTTATATCCTGCTGAATTGGTTCAGTGAACCTAATGCTTGCAGTAAAGCATGAGTAATCTACTGCTAAGAATCACAATGGGAGAATAGTTTTGGTTCAACAATGAACAAACACTGAATAGCGCACGCACGTATAAACAAACCGGATGGCATACTGTCTACTGATCATATAAATAAGAACACATCTAACATAAAATTGAATTTGAGTGTGAGTGAGTGTTGAACATGCATGATCGTAGATAGGACTGTTTTATGTGGGAGGAGAGTAGGGAGAGTTGTTCTTAATGGATGTTCTGAACTCACTGTTTTTAATGCGGAAAGTCACTAATTGATCGTGGATTTATTGACCAGTCATTGATACCTTGCGGACTTGTTGATTGGCCATTGATACCTTGCGGACTTGTTGATTGGTCGATGATACCTTGCGGACTTGTTGATTGGTCATTGATACCTCACTGACTTGTTGATTGCTCATTGATACCTTGCGGACTTGTTGACACGTCATTGATACCTCTCGGACATGCTAACCGGTTATTTATACCTCTCGGTCTTGTTATTTATACCTCTCAGATCACCACTTTGAGAAGCACTGATCTAAGCATTTCCTGGATAGCTAAGCATACGCAGGAGATTTAAGCCTTACAGATTATTTAGTTTGAAAATACCGCAATATCCAAGCCAGATCCTACACCGGTAAACCTATTATCAAGAGTACATCATGTCCTATATCAATGTATAATCTTATACCAAGGTAGACGTGTACTCCTCCTGCCATGTCTTTCTACTAAAAACACTTTATATAGAAGTCTTTCCAACCTCCGATAACATATAGAGTATAACAAACTGGTATAAAATGCACAAGTGTGAAAACTCGCAGCCCTTGGATAACAGAAGAAACGGAAGTAGGAGAACAGAATGACGACGACGGTAATGAGGAAGATAACTTAACTCATGTCCTTATTTTTTCTCAATAAACCAGGCATGATCACCGCATAGGCCAACTTTCGATAAGGAGATGGCACTTGATCACGATGATGGGCAAGGTTAAGCTCGTATACATATGCAGATTGCGTCTCACTACAAAAACTGAATGTTAAATTATTAACATATTTCTCGGTTAGCGGAAAATGTGGACAATTTTGTGGCTTCCTCGAACAAATCGATGAATCTTAAAATGTTGACCGTGTACCCGTCACGAGAAGGTGTTGACAAGTTCTCCAATTTGACGTTGACACTATTAGGTCTTCATTCTCAAGAGTCGGCTCATGGCTACCATATTGGACACATTCATGCAATCTTGTAAGTAATTCTATTCTCCGATGTCATCCAACGTTGGCTTCAGCTCTCTCAATTTCAATCTACGGTTTAATGAAATATCGGATAAGTGTAACATTTCCAATTTATGCTCAAGTATCAGTTAATCTTATGATATACCTTCGTCTATATGATGTGTTCTTTGCAGAACGTTGTGGTGACTGCCACTCTGTAAGTCCCTCGGTTCTATGCAAGCTGTCGTGCTTCTTTCAGTGCCATATTCAAAAGATCTTTGACATCATGTGTCCCTCTACGTCATGTAAAGTATATGTTTTCTGCACTTTCCCTCCATAAGTATATTTTTAAATCCATTTTATCTATTCACTTGTTCAATAACAATATGGCCTATTATATGTGTAAGTTTGTCCTCCTGTGTGTTGCTTGCCTTAAAGTGTGCATATATGTGTAACTTTATCCTCCTGTGTGTTGCTTGCCTTAAAGTGTGCATATATGTGTAACTTTGTCCTCCTGTGTGTTGCTTGCCTTAAAGTGTGCATATATGTGTAACTTTGTCCTCCTGTGTGTTGCTTGCCTTAAAGTGTACATATGTTTTTGTATGACCATTACTGATCCTTTTCTCTATCTCATTATCATCAGATAACATATCCTGTACATGAAGTAGCAGACATCACAGAGAAACACATGATGATCGTGAGCTAATCTGTCAGTGAGTCCCACGTCATTACCGTCTCCAGTATAGAAGACGTGCACAGAGAACGTATACGTGACTTGACAGGCCCATTTTGATTATTTCCATGCATTTCGTTAATCAACCTTGGCTATTTTCGGCATGCAACTCGACTAAAATAAATGTTACCAATGAAATGCAAAACAATAATAAAAAAACGGAACGAATGAAGTCCTAATTAACTCTGTACAGAGGTCTTATAGTACTGTCCAAGGTCACATTCACGTGATCTATTACATATCGTGTAGATTTGCTTCTTGGTATAACTCTGTTCCCTGACATCCTACTTCCCCTAACATTGTATTCTCAAGTGATCATGTCATGATCATGTTTATGACCAAAATATTATATTTTTTCTGGAGAGAAACCTTGTTATTCAGCTTAAATTTCTTGTATATTCACTTCTTATGAATATACATTTCTATAAATTATATGACTGTCACACTTCTAAATATAAGATAGTCTATTTCGTCAAAGCTAGCACTTCTCTCTTTGACTGAAACTAGACGTCAAAGCTTAGCAGTTCTCTCTTTGACTGAAACTAGACGTCAAAGCTTAGCAGTTCTCTCTTTGTGGGAAACTAGGCGTCAAAGCTAGCACTTCTCTCTTTGACTGAAACTAGACGTCAAAGCTAGCACTTCTCTCTTTGACTGAAACTAGACGTCAAAGCTAGCACTTCTCTTTGACTGAAAATAGACGTCAAAGCTTAGCAGTTCTCTCTTTAACTGAAACTAGACGTCAAAGCTTAGCACTTCTCTCTTTGTGGGAAACTAGACGTCAAAACTAGCACTTTTCTCTTTGACTGACTAGACGCCAAAGCTAGTATTTCTCTCTTTGGGTGAAAGCAAGTTGCCCAATTGTTTAAAAATCTCCGGAGAAACTGAAGAATTGACAAGAAAGAAATATTAAATATGTAGAAGTTGAACAAGAAATGTAATAAGACACAGACAAGCAAGACGGTGGAGGAAGAGGATAGAAGGAATATCAAGAAAAGCTGACGATTAGAGGGATTTGAAAGTCAGGTGTGCTTACATATCTCATGTATCATGTGCTTGGACCAACAGGTGCAAATGTTGTTCATGAAATGCAAATGTTAAATATATAACGAAATGACCATGTGTTGCAACACTATATATATCTTTCATGCATATTGCACGAGGAGTCTAGGTAGGTTATTGATTAGGGTTGGATGCCTCATCCTGTACAGGGTCAAAGTGTCCCAAAAGTAAATCTGAAACCGGATGTATCAGGCCCAAATGGTGCAGATATCGCAGAAAATCTTAACCCATAACACAACGCATTCCGTTTTCTGGACTACATCCTGCTAAGTTTCAGGAGTTTGAGAACCAGTGCAGAAGAAGAATATATAACTAAATTAATAATCCGGCAAGATTTGAGCACAGATAAAGTGAAATGGCGTGTCTTAACTAATCGGCACATTACGTATCCAAGTGCAACTATTATTTAGATAACACTCGTATGTGTTTAGCAGATTTCACGAAAGCTGCAAAAAATGTCCCGGTGTCTAAATTGTGGCTGCTCAATCTTGATTTGCTCATGGGAATAAGCGTACAAACATTGACCCTTCAGTTGCGCCTGAGAAAAAAAACTTTTTCTGGCTGGCATATTACTGACGTCACTGCCATAGAGTTAACTAATACGTGCTCTGTCATTCTTAACAGAGCAGCTAGATGAGCACAGAGAGTATTCTTAGAGCACGTGTCTCATCAGTTCTAGCGACAATCCCCATAGATCTCCAAGAAAATAAACATACACCATCGAAAAGGTTGTCAAACATATCCATGTTTGTTCTTGATGTTTTCTATCCAACGTTTTCTTGGTATAACTTTGGCGTGGTGTCCGGATATTCATGTGTTTTATACTCTTATTGGCATTTGGTTTGACTTAGTTCACATAAGGTGACCGGACTTGGTTCTCATAAGGTGACCGAACGATTTTACTTGCTGTCTTTCGATATGTTCAATACATGCTATTATACCTACGCTTTTCCTACTTTCTTCATTGTTTATTTTATCTGGTTCAGTTTGTTTGTTTTTCGTTCGCTCCATTGTAACCATCATGGATATCCGTGCGATTTCCGCCGGGAGCGTGATTACGTTGTGCCACCGTTATGCGCCTTGTAGGCCTAGCACATCCGATTTCGGCATGCCTTGACAATTCGGGTGGGCTACCCTTAGCCTGTGACAGCCTCTATATCTGTCTCCAGGCACGCGTAGTGGTGACTCTTCGCCCAGACGATTTTTGCTCTCGTCTGTCTCGCACAAGGTGTTCCACTGTCTATGAACTTGCCTCGTGTAATTGGACGTGCTGTGCCTGTGCCCATTGGGTACTGAACTGTTTATCATCCGTTAGCCTGGTTCTTTAAGGGGAAGAACTCAACAGAGGAGTTGGACCCTGGCTCTTTCGCCTTCTTAGCCGAGGTGTCATTCACTGACATCGTGTACCCCTTGTCCAAGTTCGAGTCTCACACCACGCGTTTGAGAGCAAGGCGTTCTCGAGCTGAGCGTCCTTGTCCCAATAGCGCCTGAGCCCATCAGGTACTGAACCCTTTCTCTCTTCAAGTGTATTTCCGGTGTAGGAAAACCTGACAGTAGAGTTGGGCCAGGGCTAAATCGTTGTCCCTTTTGTGCCTGAACCCATCAGGTACGGAACCCTTTCTCTCTTCAAGTGTACATCCGTTATAGGAAACCTTGACAGTAGAGTTGGGCCAGGACTACCATCGTTGTCCCTTTCTTGCCTAAGCCCATCGGGTACAGAACCCTTTCTCTTCGCGAGCATATTTCCGGTTTATGAAGGCTCGACATAAGAGATGGGTTCGGTCTTCTTGCTTTACCAAACGCCAATGGTTGGGTCTGGGTCTCTGCCTGTAAGGAACACGGGTAACTAGAAGCTCGACTCGAGCTGACGGAGCTTGTAGTTCCCTTTCCAATGGACTTTTCACTTTTTATTTGCAGTTCGCGCTGCCCTCTAGCGCTGTTCTGTCCTTTCATTGTTTCATTGTACTCAGTATGAAATCAATGTGTCTCTCGCCATGCATCTACCTTTACGTGCATTTTACATTGGCCGCCCCTCCAATGTTCGGACTGGACTGACTAGCTTCACTGTATGTCGACAGTGTCGCTATATGTGGTGATGCTGGTGGTGTCGTAGATATTGTCTGTCTCTAGTGCAGTCAAATCTCTTTCCATCTGCTACCTCCACATTCTCGGACACGATCCCCAAATGATTTGGCCAGAATCAGCTCGAGCTGCTGTATTTCTGTTTCCAGGGTGCACCGCGTGGAGGTACATTTGGGATCTTGGTTATCTGCGAACCCTGGGCCAGCCTAGAGCAATGCGTTCCCTTTGCACCCCATCTGGTTCAGTAAACATTGCAGCTTTTCTCAGACACTTTATTTCATATGTAACGAATTTGTTATTATTAACCTGAAGAAAACCATGAAAGGGACCAGGCACGAGAGGATTGGTTAAATATATAACCAGCTACAATATGGCATTTAAAATTGTGTTTTTTCAATATTCAACATTGTCACTTCATCTTCAGGGTTCGTCCTAAAACTCAGACAGATTACCAGAATACAGTCCAGGAAAAGGAATATGTAGTGCCATCGTTTACACTTTGGCAGCGATACTTGTGTCATCTGGTCTGACACATACGATTTCAGTATATTTATTGGGTCACTTTTACACTATACGTAATGATACATCCAACAGCCCCCCTCAACCCTTTCCCTTGAAACCTTTTTAGTCGTCTCTGACGTCATGCATGATAGGTTCACAGCACAAATGCCTGGTAGTCCTTGCAGTACGAATAACCAATCATACGTGATTGTTTAAATGTGTGTAGTCCTACAGGAATATACATACCTGTACATTGTGCGTAGGGGTACCACATTAGATGCTTCAGCACACAGAGAACGCCAGCGTAGGGGTACCACATTAGATGCTTCAGCACACAGAGAACTCCAGCGTAGGGGTACCACATTAGATGCTTTAGCACACAGAGAACTCCAGCGTAGGGGTACCACATTAGATGCTTCAGCACACAGAGAACTTCAGCGTAGGGGTACCACATTAGATGCTTCAGCACACAGAGAACTCCAGCGTAGGGGTACCACATTAGATGCTTCAGCACACAGAGAGCTCCAGCGTAGGGGTACCACATTAGATGCTTCAGCACACAGAGAACTTCAGCGTAGGGGTACCACATTAGATGCTTCAGCACACAGAGAACTCCAGCTTAAGGGGACCACATTGGATGCTTCAGCACACAGAGAACTCCAGCTCAAGGGGACCACATTGGATGCTTCAGCACACAGAGAACTCCAGCTTAAGGGGACCACATTGAATGCTTCAGCACACAGATAACTCCAGCGTACGGGTACCACATTGGATGCTTCAGGACACAGAGAACCCCAGCGTAGGGGTACCACATTAGATGATTTAGCACACAGAGAACTCCAACGTAGAGGTACCACATTGGATGCTTCAGCACACAGAGAACTCCAGCGTAGGGGTACCACATTGGATGCTTCAGCACACAGAGAACTCCAGCTTAAGGGGACCATATTGGATGCTTCAGCACACAGAGAACTCCAGCTTAAGGGGACCATATTGGATGCTTCAGCACACAGAGAACTCCAGCGTAGGGGTACCACATTGGATGCTTCAGCACACAGAGAACTCCAGCGTAGAGGTACCACATTGGATGCTTCAGCACACAGAGAACTCCAGCGTAGAGGTACCACATTGGATGCTTCAGCACACAGAGAACTCCAGCGTAGAGGTACCACATTGGATGCTTCAGCACACAGAGAACTCCAGCGTAGAGGTACCACATTGGATGCTTCAGCACACAGATAACTCCAGCGTAGAGGTACCACATTGGATGCTTCAGCACACAGAGAACTCCAGCGTAGAGGTACCACATTGGATGCTTCAGCACACAGATAACTCCAGCGTAGAGGTACCACATTGGATGCTTCAGCACACAGAGAACTCCAGCGTAGAGGTACCACATTGGATGCTTCAGCACACAGAGAACTCCAGCGTAGAGGTACCACATTGGATGCTTCAGCACACAGAGAACTCCAGCGTAGAGGTACCACATTGGATGCTTCAGCACACAGATAACTCCAGCGTAGGGGTACCACATTGGATGCTTCAGCACACAGATAACTCCAGCGTAGAGGTACCACATTGGATGCTTCAGCACACAGAGAACTCCAGCGTAGAGGTACCACATTGGATGCTTCAGCACACAGAGAACTCCAGCGTAGAGGTACCACATTGGATGCTTCAGCACACAGATAACTCCAGCGTAGAGGTACCACATTGGATGCTTCAGCGCACAGATAACTCCAGCGTAGAGGTACCACATTGGATGCTTCAGCACACAGAGAACTCCAGCGTAGAGGTACCACATTGGATGCTTCAGCACACAGATAACTCCAGCGTAGAGGTACCACATTGGATGCTTCAGCACACAGAGAACTCCAGCGTAGAGGTACCACATTGGATGCTTCAGCACACAGAGAACTCCAGCGTAGAGGTACCACATTGGATGCTTCAGCACACAGAGAACTCCAGCGTAGGGGTACCACATTGGATGCTTCAGCACACATATAACTCCAGCGTAGGGGTACCACATTGGATGCTTCAGCCCACAGAGCACTCTAGCGTAGGGATACCACATTGGATGCTTCAGCACACAGAGAATTCAAGCGTAGGGGTACCACATTGGATGCTTCCGCACACAGAGAACTCCAACGTAGGGGTACCACATTGGATGCTTCAGCACACAGGGAACTCCAGCGTAGAGGTACCACATTGGATGCTTCAGCACACAGAGAACTCCAGCGTAGAGGTACCACATTGGATGCTTCAGCACACAGAGAACTCCAGCGTAGGGGTACCACATTGGATGCTTCAGCACACAGAGAACTCCAGCGATTTCTAACTTCAACAATGCGGATGAGGGAGGAAAAATCATGCCCTGTCCATTCCTTGATATTGTCTGTCCGTGTCTTTATTTGCCCTCCTCTGCTTCTTTCCCCTTCGACGGTCACCTCCAGTATTTTTTTGACGAGGAATCATGTCTGCATGCATGTCCAAATCATGATAGTTTTCATCGTTTCACTATTTAAATCAATGGTTGTTGTACGCCTGTATACATCTCTCTGTTGTTTGTAATTATCCATTGTAGTATTAATTATCCAACGTGAAGAAGAAGATAACACAGATTCCTACACCACAGAAAGAAAACACGGCGACCGCCACATAGTCATAATAACTTGAAAATATACACGTTCAAAGTCTGGACCAAATTCGCGTTTTCGAATGTGGGAGGGTGCTGATTTGTCTAATTCGGAAAACGTGTTGACTTCATGTTGCGAGGCGAATCACCTCCCACATGTAACCATTAGAGCACGCATTCGCGTTTTAACGGCATGGCGCTAGTAGCCTAGCACATGTCCTTATAACAGCACTAAGGTGTTCGCGAGCACAAGATTGTGACGCCTGAGATAAACAAAAGATTCCATCATCATCATTATCAAGTACCATCTCCGCAACGAAGTTTGGCTGCAACAGATCTCCAACATCCCCTTTCTCTTGTTTTGGTGGTGCACTCTGCTAGACTAAGCTGACTGTAACAAAAGATTCCGCTTGCGGTAAAGAAGATTAACAATAGATATTTCCTTGGAGATCGTAACAATAAGTAGCTAAGCCCTCCCTCTGATCTGGCGTAAGAATATAACGACTTTTACAGAGTCGACACCAACACAGTTTGAGAATCCTTGACTAAAGATTCTAGAAAACCAAACCTACATGTCCCTGACGTTACTGACGTTGCATATTAGGATAAGCAAACCCACATGTGCCTGACGGAGTGCTAAAGACATATCAAAATAAAAGTTTTCAAGTGACAAGTCCGATAATTAAACATGTACGCCGTCTGTCAACGTTATGTGGAGTGTGTGTCTTTTTCTATCAAATTCATGTGCTGTATATGTCTTCTTCTGTCAACATTATGCGGAGTATATGTCTTCTTATATCAACTTCTTTTGGAGTCTATGTCTTCTTCTGTAAACTTTATATGAAGTCTGTCTTCTTCTGTCAATATTATGCGAAGAATATGTCTTCTTCTGTCACAACATTACACAGAGTATATGTCTTCTTCATCCCACTTTATGTGGATTATATGTTTTCTTCTATCAACTTTATTTGGAGTATCTTATTCTATCAACTTTACATGGAGTTTATGTAATTTTCTTTCAACTGTATGTGTAGTCGGTCTTCTTCTGTCAACTTTATGTGGAATATATATCTTATTATGTTAATATTTTGTGAAGTATATGTCATGTTCTGTTAATTTTGTGCGGAGTATATGTCATCTTCTGTCAACAGTACTCACAGTATATGTCTTCTTCTGTATACTTTTTGTGGAGTTTATGTCTTCTGCTGTCAATTTTATGCAGCGTATGTATCTTCTTCTGTCAACTTTATGTGGAGTGAATATATTCTTCTATCAACTTTATGTGGAGTGAATATATTCTTGTCAACTTTATGTGGAGTGAATATATTCTTCTGTTAACTTTATGTGCAGTATATATCTTCTGTTAACTTTAAGTTCTTCTTCTTCAACGTTCATTCTCAAACTCCCACTGGATTTCTCTTGTAACAGGACAATGATCCTACAAGATTTCCAGTTGAATGTAGTCCAGAGAATGGAAATGCGTTGTGTTGCCGTTTTATTTGCGCCAATGGCCCAACACATCCGTCTTCGGCGGTAACTTTAAGTTCAATATATATCTTCTTCTTTTAACTTTATGTGCAATATATATCTTCTTCTGTCAACTTTATGTGGAGTGAATATATTCTTCTGTCAACTTTATGTGCAGTATATATCCTCCTATGTCAACTTATGTGGAGTATATGTGTTCTTCTGTCAACTTTATATGAAGTATATATCATCTTCTGTCAAATTAATGTGGAATGTATGTCTTCTGTCAACATTACGCACAGTATATATTTTCTTCAGTCAAATTTATGCAGAGCATTTTTCTTGTCAACTTTATGCGGATTCTGCCTTCCTCTGTCAACTGTATGTGGATTATATGTCAACTTCTGTAGGTAGCATATAAATCATTTTCTGTCACCTTTATGTGGAGCCTGTCTCCTTCTGTCAATTTTATGCGGAGTATATGTCTTCTGTCAGCTTTATACGGAGTCTGTCATCTTCTGTCAACTTTATGTGGAGTATATGTCTTCTGTTGTCAACTTTAAGCAGCGTGGTAATCCTATGTGTACACATTGAATCTGGAAAAGGCAACACTCCCTATAGGACAGCGTTGTGTATGTGAATCGATATAGTAGCTACAATTTTCAAACACGAAACATACTGGCGGAAGTGATGTTAATGTTTCAGAACACATACAAACAACACGCCCCACCACAATAGACCCAATTCACAGCAAAGACGGGTATTGGATACACCAACTCGAACATGTACCCCCTGGGTATGAAAGAAAGCTTTCATGCTCACAAAGCTTTCATACAATTTTCAAAGCACTGACTTAGTATGGCAGAAGACAGATGAGAATAAGGGTGCAGCATTACTGGCTCATTACAAGGCACAAATTGGTCAGAGGAACCTAAGGAATTACAATGAAATCATGAACACAGACATGTGCAATAAGCAAGCGATGGAAAGCGATAATGCAATTACTCTTGAAGATATTATAGCCGCACTGAAAAGATCAAAAAACTCTGCGCCATGACCTGATGGCATTAGGTATGACGATCTCAGACGCAGGTCAGACGAGGACCCTAAGGAGCTGGCAATGTTGTTCAAAAAGAGGCTAGCGAAAGGCACAGTAGAAGAATACTCGTTGCATAGTTACTTAATCCCACTACCCAAGCCTAGCAAGAGTCATGCAAAGATACATGGTTTAGGGCTCATAACCATGCAGAATACAATTGGCAAGTTGTTAGAAAAGATTGTTGCGTGGAAATTGTCCCTACATCTAGAAAGGTATACCATCTACGCTGGGAGGATATCGTCCAGTTAAGCAGACTTGGCAAATAGCCGCCGTGTTCGCGCAGGACGTTTCGAAGGTTTTGACGAACGAATGAAGATTTGCGCGGCTACAATAGTCCTGGAAGATGCTTATAAAATTGTACCCTTGGATTTCTTGATGACCATAATGCTGCAACTCCAAGTATGTTCTTTTATTGTCAGATGGATTGTCTTAGTATTTTTTCAGGGACAGGTTGGTCTTAAGTGTGGGTAACATACAGACAGGTATCGTTCGCAGCTGATAGTGCAAGAATGACAGAGGACATCAGGTCTAAGATGACTCTGGACCAGTAGATCCTCACGTCTTGTCCCGTCTGTACGCAACCAGCTAGGGGGGGGGGGGGTGGATTCTCAGAACTTTTCCCGTGTCTCACGATCCGACTGGAGAAAAGGAAGGTGTCGGGGTAGAAAATATAGCGCATAGAGCTGCTGCTCGTCATGTATGGTGGCTCGTGTGTCCTGTAAGGTTATCTATGCCATCATCTGCAAGCGCTTCACCATGACGTACAATGGTGAGACTGGTAAGAGGCTTGCTGACCGATTCTGCGAGCACCTACACAGCATAAAATATCATTCGGACTATCCTGTCGACGTTCACTTCAATGGCACAGGCCATCGGTGCGCCCAGGATATTTAGGTGACGGCTATCGGGGCATGCTTTTTCGACGACTAGATCTTTATTTATCACTAGATATTGATACGACCTACAAGCAAAGGGAATAATGGTGAGTCACATCAGCCAAAATGAGTGACGCTGCTAGTATTCAGCACATAGGACTATTCTAGACCAGGACTTTGTCAATATTGCACCGGAGATACAGCTATTTCAGTAACAACCAATCTTTTCTGTGACTCCCGCAGTTTGACCTAGTGTAATCTAGATGTTTGTGGTGAAACACATAAAAATAGAAACGACTGATAACACATGTTATAAAACAGCAGCATGTCTGACTATTTTAAGTGTAGCTGATATCATATCACAATATAGTGAGAGAGACACTCTTCTATACATGACGAGGTCACGAAGCCACAGATTTAATTCTTTTATTTAGAGCTCTTCAATAACATATAAGGTGCTACATTTGTTCACATTACAAAGTTATACGGGGTGCAAAGGGAACGCATTGCTCTAGGCGGACCCAGGGTTAGCAGATAACCAAGATCCCAAATGTACCTCCACGCGATGCACCCTGGAAACAGAAATACAGCAGCTCGTGCTGATTCTGGCCAAATCATTTGGGGATCGTGTCCGAGAATGTGGAGGTAGCAGATGGAAAGAGATTTGACTGCACAAGAGACAGACAATATCTCCGACACCACCAGTATCACCACTTATAGCGACACTGTCGACATACAGTGAAGCTAGTCAGTCCAGTCCGAACATTGGAGGGGCGGCCAATGTAAAATGCACGTAAAGGTAAATGCATGGCGAGAGACAAATATGTTTCATACAGAGTACAATGAAACAATGAAAGGGCAGAACAGCGCTAGAGGGAGCGCGAACTGCAAATAGAAAGTGAAACGTCCCTAGGAAAGGGAACTACAAGCTCCGTCAGCTCGAGACGGGCTTCTAGTCACCAGAGTTCCTAACAGGCAGAGACTCAGACCCATCCATCGGCGTTTCGTAAAGCAAAAGACCTAACCCAACTCTAATGTCGAGCCTTCCTAAACCGGAAATATGCTTGCAAAGAGAAAGGGTTCTGTACCCGATGGGTGTAGGCAAGAAAGGGACAACGATGGCAGTCCTGGCCCAACTCTACTGTCAAGGTTTCCTATACCGGAAGTAACTTGCAGAGAGAAAGGGTTCCGTACTCGATTCGCTCAGGCACAAAAGGGACAACGATTTAGCCCTGGCCCAACTCTACTGTCAGGTTTTCCTACACCGGAAATACACTTGAAGAGAGAAAGGGTTCAGTACCTGATGGGCTCAGGCGCTATTGGGACAAGGACGCTCAGCTCGAGAACGCCTTGCTCTCAAACGCGTGGTGTGAGACTCGAACTTGGACAAGGGGTACACGATGTCGGTGAATGACACCTCGGCTAAGAGGGCGAAAGAGCCAGGGTCCAACTCCTCTGTTGAGTTCTTCCCCTTAAGGAACCAGGTTCATGGATGAGAAACGGTTCAGTACCCAATGGGCACAGGCACAGCACGTCAAATTACACGAGACAAGTTCATAGACAGTGGAACACCTCGTTCGAGTGAGACGAGAGCAAGAAAATCGTCTGGGCGAAGAGTCTTCACTACACGTGCCTGGAGACAGATATAGAGGCTGTCACAGGTTAAGGGTAGCCCACCCGAATTGTCAAGGCATGCCGAAATCGGATGTGCTAGGCCTACAAGGCGCATAACGGTGGCACAACGTAATCACGCTCCCGGCGGAAATCGCACGGATATCCGTGATTGTTACAATGGAGCGAACGAAAAACAAACAAAACAAAGTTATACGATGATCATTTGTCATTCGTTTTATGATTTCATTAACTGTTGTTCTGTGTACACGTAACTAGATGTATGTTCTGTGTACACGTAACTAGATGTATGTTCTGTGTCCATGTAACTAGATGCATGTTCTGTGTGTACGTAACTAGATGCATGTTCTGTGTGTACGTAACTAGATGCATGTTCTGTGTGTACGTAACTAGATGCATGTTCTGTGTGTACGTAACTAGATGTATGTTCTGTGTGTACGTAACTATATGTATGTTTTGTGTCTACGTAACTAGATGTATGTTCTGTGTGTACATGTAACTATATGTATTTTCTGTGTACATGTAACTAGATGTATGTTCTGTGTGTACATAACTAGATGTATGTTCTGTGTCTGCGTAACTAGATGTATGTTCTGTGTGTACGTAACTAGATGTATGTTCTGTGTGTACGTAATTAGATGTATGTTCTGTGTGTACGTAACTAGATGTATGTTCTGTGTGTACGTAACTAGATGTATGTTCTGTGTGTACGTAACTAGATGTATGTTCTGTGTGTACATGTAACTATATGTATTTTCTGTGTACATGTAACTAGATGTATGTTCTGTGTGTACGTAACTAGATGTATGTTCTGTGTGTACGTAACTAGATGTATGTTTTGTGTACATGTAACTAGATGTATGTTCTGTGTGTACGTAACTAGATGTATGTTCTGTGTGTACATGTAACTATATGTATGTTCTGTGTACATGTAACTATATGTATGTTCTGTGTACATGTAACTATATGTATGTTTTGTGTACATGTAACTAGATGTATGTTCTGTGTGTACGTAACTAGATGTATGTTCTGTGTCTACGTAACTAGATGTATGTTCTGTGTGTACATAACTAGATGTATGTTCTGTGTGTACGTAACTAGATGTATGTTCTGTGTCTACGTAACTAGATGTATGTTCTGTGTGTACATAACTAGATGTATGTTCTGTGTCTACGTAACTAGATGTATGTTCTGTGTCTACGTAACTAGATGTATGTTCTGTGTGTTGGTAACTAGATGTATGTTCTGAGTGCACGTAACTACAGTATGTACTATGTGCCCGTACAAGATGTATGCACTTGCGCACGTAACTAGTTGTGTGTACTATACACACGTAACTAGAAGAAGGTTCTGTGTTCACGTAACCAGCTGTACTTTCTGTGTTTACGTAACTAGAAGTACGGTCGGTGTTCACGTAGCTAGATGCACGTTATGTGTTCACGTGACTAGAGCTACGTTATGTGTTCACGTTCACAGTCGTCACTTCGCTCCTTCATTCCTTATCTAAATATGTTCATTATGTTTGTCCAATTTTTATTTTGTTTCCATTCCATTAAGTTTTTAATATTGTTCACTGGCATAATGCGTAATTGATTTTGTGGTCTTTCAATTATTCAAACTTTAGTCTAGTACATTTGCCATATTAGTTTTACTACTTGCTTTTGTTTACCTTCCACTATTTTTTTCTAACGGAATTTAGGTCGAAATGTTTATTAAATCTGTTTGTAGAAATGTCAGCTATACTTTGTATATATTCTTCTTCTTCTTCAGCGTTCATTCTCAAACTTCTGCTGAATCTCTACTGTAGCAGGACCATGATCCATTCTAGATTTCCAGCAAGATGTAGTCCAGAGAATGTAAATGCGTTGTGTCACCGTTTATTTGCGCCAATGGCCCAACACATCCGTCTTCGGCTGATGGAAATACCTTTTATATATAAAACTGAATACTTTACGCCGAAGACGGATGTGTCGGGCCATTGACGCAAATAAAACGGCGGCACAACGCATTTCCATTCTCTGGACTACATCCTGCTGGAAATCTAATAGGACCATGGTCCTGCTACAAGAAAGATCCAACGGGAGTTTGAGAATTAACGCTGAAGAAGAAGAAGAAGAAGAAACTGAATACTTGATATTGTCTGCACCTACTTGTGCTGCTAAATGTAATGGCAATATGAGTAACAAAACTGTGTCATATCACACGGTTTCCCATAAGTGCTCTGCTGCCTAGTCAGTGGTTGACCAGAAACCGTGTGACTAGCATCGTCTTCCGCACTTGCTCAGTAGCGATGGTGCCTTTCCTTGACCTTCCCAGTACACATCTTGGTATACTTCTTGGTAGTTTAGTGAACCACAGGAGTAATTTATATTTCGTGCCACTAATATGCACTCACTGTGCACAACTGAAATCCAACAGATAAAGCGTGAAACGGGGTAATGAAGTTTGCTAATAACATGAAACACACATAGGCACACGATGGATGTTTCGACAGAAAGGGCTTTATCGAGGATGACATGAACGTATACATCATAAACGACAAGTAGGGAGAACACAACTAGCCTTCACTTATCTAACGAGATGGCCGTAAGGATATAAACTACGTCAGATGTGACATACACAGGAAATGTACAGAAACATAAAATATACAAAACCAAATAAATGTGAAAACGAGACAAACAGAGAATGACGAAACAACCCGATATAATGCACATGTCAGCAGCACATTCATTCCTAATGGTTTAAGAGTACCAAATGCATATTATATATACATATATATATATATATATATATATATATATATATATATATATATATATATATATATATATATATATAAAGTGGTTCTCAAGCGCGATGCGTATCTTGTCGTCGTAGAAGCATGCCCTGATAGCCGTCACCTAAATATCTTGGGCGCACCGATGGTATGTGCCATTGAAGTGGACGTTGACAGAATAGTCCGAATGATATTTTATGCTGTGTAGGTGCTCGCAGAATCGGTCAGCAAGCCTCTTACCAGTCTCACCAATGTACGTCATGGTGAAGCGCTTGCAGATGATGTCATAGATGAAGTTACAGGACACACACGAGCCAACACACATGACGAACAGCAGCTCTATGCGCTATATTTTCTACCCCGACACCTTCCTTTTCTCCAGTCGGATCGTGAGACACGTGAAGAGTTCTGAGGATTCCCCCCCCCCCTCCTCTAGTTGTGTACATACGGGACAAGATATGAGGGATCTACAGGTCCGGAGTCATCTTAGACCTGATGTCCTCTGTCATTCTATCACTATCAGCTGCGAACGCCCTAGATGCTACACCTGTCTGTATGTTACAAAACACTGGTACATCACATTCCCCAAGAGAGTTTCACCATTGAGGAAAGTTTCTCGTGTGTGTCCCGTAACGTCATCTATACCATCATCTGCAAGCGCTGCACCATAACGTACATTGGTGAGACTGGTAGAAGACTTGCTGACCGATTCGGCGAGTACCTACACATCATACAATATCATTCGGGCTATCCTGTCGACGTCCACTTCAATGGCACATGCCATCGGTGCGCCCGGGATATTCAGGTGACGACCATCACAGCGTGCTTCTCCACCGACCAGACCCGTCTCGCGCTTGAGAATCGCTATATATACGAATTTAGCACTCTTAAACCTTTAGGAATTAATGTGCGCCTGACATGTGCATAACATCGGGTTGTTCTGTCATTTCTCTGTATGTCCATTTATTTGGGTTTGGTTTTGTATATTTATATTTCTGTACACTTCCTGTTTGTGTCACCTCTGACCTAATTTCTCTCCTTCTGACCATCTCGCTAGACAGGTGAACGCCAGTTGCCCCACCTGTCGTTAATTTATGAATACGTGTATATCATCCTTGATAAAGGCCTTTCGGTCGAAACGTCAATCGGTGTGTTTGTGTGTGTGTGTGTGTGTGTGTTTCATGTTATTAGCAAAACTTCATTGCCCCGTTTCACGCATTACTACTAATAACTAGAGGACTCGAAATCCGGTAGTGACGGTCAGTAGGCAAATGACTTAACTACTGCGGCTCCTGTGTACTATTGAGACGAACTTGACTCAACAAGTGGGAATGTTGCACGCACCTACTGCTGGTATGGAAGTACATGTTATACAGATTGCTTCTTATTTCTTTCTTGCTTTCCATTTATTCTCTTATTTTCTCGACCTCTTTATCTCTAGAATTATTTATTTTAGTTTCTCGTATTCTCTTCCTCTGATATTATACCTTTTTTTCTCTTTTCTCTCTGATACTCATACAAACATATACTTCGCACAGAATAGAATGGCATGTACACGTCACGAACACGTGTATAATTGAAACACAATATAAATGTTAAGAAGATACAGCACACACAAATCAGCTTAGCTGTAGTAAGCATGAGCAATGTGATTGGATGGATAAGTATTCCAAATGTTGTTATTAGCCATGTCAGCACACAACCTTATCAAGCTAATAGCCCTGGTGACATTTCAATGATGGAAACAATAGAACATCAGACATGATGACCAAATATGGTGTTAAAGTCAAGATGCAGTCACAAGTGCTGGGCTGAAAGTCGCAAATATGATGTGACAATCAATAAAATGTAATGGTGCCGTAAAACTGTATGAAAATAGTACTTACATAGAACAAAGGAAGTCATGTAGTCTTACTGGACGACGGCTAACATACTATCGCTGTCAGATGCTAACATAAAAGAATACACACAACAGTACACAGAACATGATGGTACAAATAACAATGCAATCAACGTTTCGATAAAATGCCTTTATGAAGTTGACAAGCACATTAAATAAAAGGACGATTAGTATGAATGACACAGGACACACTTACATGTCCGAGCGAAATGTGGATGTGAAATGCCGGAAGGAGTGGCGCAGGGAATGCCTAAAAACGTAAATACATGTGGAAACGAAAAAAACAAAAAGGTGACGTAAACGACGGAGCAAAATGAATACAGATAAAGACCACATCGGCCCAAAGTCGCAAATATCATGTGAAAGTCCAGATGCAATCACAAGTGCTGAATTGAAAGTCGCAAATATGATGTGAAAGTCCAGATGCAATCACAAGTGCTGAATTGAAAGTCGCAAATATGATGTGAAAGTCCAGATGCAATCACAAGTGCTGAATTGAAAGTCGCAAATATGATGTGAAAGTCCAGATGCAATCACAAGTGCTGAATTGAAAGTCGCAAATATGATGTGAAAGTCCAGATGCAATCACAAGTGCTGAATTGAAAGTCGCAAATATGATGTGAAAGTCCAGATGCAATCACAAGTGCTGAATTGAAAGTCGCAAATATGATGTGAAAGTCCAGATGCAATCACAAGTGCTGAATTGAAAGTCGCAAATATCAATAACTTGTTGTAGATACGATGAATGGAGTCATGATCTACTCAGAGATACAAATTTCAAGCGGTTATACTAGTAGAAAACACAAGAATTACACAAGACGATAACAAGGCAAGTTCTCTTCGGAAAATTATACATCAAGAAATAATCAGTTTTAAATTATAACATTTACAGTTTTGTTATCTATCTATCTATCTTACAATGTTTGTTGTTTGTTTGCATTTGCTCTCTGATAAGTTTAAGTCGGATTAAGTTTTGTTTATAACAAGTCAGACAACTGTAATAGGAGTGCGGAAATTTACATACAAGAATCACCTAGGGTTATTTGATACTCTGGCTTGCCGACAAAGTAAAGTATTTTCACACACAGTTGAAATATATTAGAGAATTTTGTGTTAGATCTGCATTTTTCGTTAAACAAAGGCATACTAAGGATGATGTGGTCAAAATGTCACCTGATACATGACACAGGTTATTACATCAGATGATATTACAGCAGACGATATTTCGGCAGACAATCTTAAAAAGAGGACCTTACAACAGACTTGAAAATGTCAGAATGGCTCAAAGATAAGCCCAGCTATATTTTTTGTATTGAGCAATTTGCTACATTCAATAATATGGAAGATGTTTCCGTCACCATAAGAATCATGGTACATTTCAGAACTTGGCTTATTTTTATTAATTCTTCTTGAGTCACCTCAGTAATAGAGTGGTTAGTAGACATGTCTCTCAAATATAACTCGTTCGAACGTGCTCGTGCTTCGAAAAACGATCGCACGTTGTACTGGCGATAGTTTTAGATGTATTTAGTCAATAAATCAATCGATCAAATCAATCAATTTAATCGATCAATACAAATTTTAATTTAATCAAATGTGACATATTTTTGTTTGGTTATATCTCTTTTGGATATGGCTAGGATGTTATATTGAGCCTATCCTTCCTTATAGGATGCTATATTGATACTGTTCAATACAAAGTACCGATGAATACAAACACTGTCAATACAAACACTGTCAATACAAAGTACCGATGAATGCAAACACTATTCATCACTAAACCACCACACATCGACAATCCCTTAAGACTTCCATACAGGATTAATTAGGACATCATTCTGTACGTTTTTTATTATTATCGTGATTTTCTTTTGTCACTATTTATATACTTGGAGTTGCATGCCACAAAAACATCAAAAACAACATGACTTGTTACAAGAACACTTGAGAGTACTCACATTTGAAAGTAAACTCGCTATGCTCACTGGGATCAACGCACAGAACAACGATGAAATCGTCCTTTTTTGTTGCCATAGTTACACACGTGTCTTTTTTGTTGTTGTATTCTTGGTCTGGCTACAGCTGGATATGTCTGCATTTGACATTAGACTTGGCCTTATTATGTTGCATTAACATAAATATTACATTGCAAATTATATATATATATATAGAGAGAGAGAGATAGAGAGAGAGCGAGATAGAGAGAGATATTAATTAAGCGTTTTTATTATAAATGAATAATAGCAGGTCGTCAGTTAACTTGCTAGTGGATAGCATACATTGCAAGTGGGCACACAAGCTTACCAGTGGATAGCATACATTGCAAGTGGGCACACAAGCTTACCAGTGGATAGCATAAACTTACCAGTGGGTACACAAGCCTGACAGTGGATATTATACGTTTATCAGTGGGTACCCACGCTTGACAGTGGATAGCATACATTTGCCAGTGGATAACATAAACTTGTCAGAGGAAAAATAAACTGGTCAGTAGATAGTATAAACTGGTAAGTGGATAGCATAAACTGATCAGTGGATAACGTAAACTTGCCAGTGGATAATAAATTTGCCAAGGATTAACACCAATGGCGAAACTGTTCAGATGTTGTTCGATTTGTGACTGAGAGGTTATGAGTTCAAGTCTCCATCGTGACGTCTTGTTTATAATGTGGATTTTTGGAGATCGGTGTGGATTATCACTTGACGCTACGGAGTTACGTGCTATTATTGGTACTCTAGGCAGGTGGAGTTCCGCGGCGTTGAGGGGGGTGCATATGAGGTAATTTGATTACAATGAAATCATTCCTCTACACCTTTTCAGTCTATTTTGTCCCGATAGTAGAGCAAACAAACACTAGTCTGATATGCTTGTTGTGAAGTAAATTTAAGAAGGATGCGGGCTGAACATGATTGATGTTTGATAAGATAGAAAATCAATATCATATTTTATATTCACAATTTCAATGGCCAAAAGGAACAAATATCGCAGCTTTCTAGTAAACCAGAAAAATAGTTAGTAGCGTATCGTATTCTGGACGTAGTCATCAACCCAGCATTTGTTGGCTGTAGTGATTAGATAATATAAATACGTTCAGTAGTGTGCCATCGCTTTCTCTACGGTCCGGATGCTGAAATGCCTGTGGCGGAGATTGAACTCGGTACCCTGATTGAGAGCTGGACTTCTTCGTCACAGTGCCGGACAAGATAGCATATAATAGTTTAAATTACAAAGCTAAACCTAAGTGGTCAGTGTATAAAGAACACAGTAGAAATAGAAGAATGAAGAGTAGAATAAGAAATAGAAGAAACATGAGAGAGAATAAGAAGACGAAGGAGAATGAGAAGACGATAAATATGAAGAACGGGAAAAGAAGAAGAAGAAACATAGAGGACGAGAAGAATTATAAGGGAGAGGAGAAGGAGGATGGACAAGAGAAGAAAGAAGAGCAGGGGAAAAAGAAGAATAAAAAGAAAGATAGAAGAACAGGGAAAGAAGAAGATTAAAAAGAATAAGAAGGATAAGGAAATGAGAAGAAAAAGAAAAAGAAAGTAATTAAATGCCAAGTTGTATTTTTTTCTAATATAATGATGTTTCGTCTAGGTATGGGTTACTCTCTTAATCATCTTATTTCACTTTGTTTGGGGTCCCCTTTAAACATTTTATATTTCACTTTGTTTGGGGGTCCTCCTTAAACATCGTATATTTCACTTTGTTTGCGGTTCGTTCTCCTTAAACATCTTATATTTCACTTTGTTTGGGGGTCCCCTTTAAACATTTTACTTTTCACTTTGTTTGGGGTCCTCCTTAAACATCTTATATTTCACTTTGTTTGGGGTCCTCCTTAAACATCTTATATTTCACTGTGTTTGGGGGTGCAAAGGGAACGCATTGCTCTTGGCGGGCCCAGGGTTAGCAGATAACCAAGATCCCAAATGTACCTCCATGCGGTGCACACTGGAAACAGAAATACAGCAGCTCGAACTGATTCTGGCCAAATCATTTGGGGATCGTGTCCGAGAATGTGGAGGTAGCAGATGGAAAGAGATTTGACTACACAAGAGACAGACAATATCTCCGACACCACCAGCATCACCACATATAGCGACACTGTCGACATACAGTGAAGCTAGTCAGTCCAGTCCGAACATTGGAATGCACGTAAAGGTAGATGCATGGCGAGAGACAAATAGATTTCATACCGAGTACAATGAAACAATGAAAGGGCAGAACAGCGCTAGAGGGCAGCGCGAACTGCACATAGAAAGTGAAAAGTCCCTAGGAAAGGGGAACTACAAGATCCGTCAGCTCGAGGCGAGCTTCTAGTTACCTGTGTTCCTTACAGGCAGAGACCCAGACCCATCCATTGGCGTTTGGTAAAGCAAGAAGACCTAACCCAACTCTAATGTCGAGCCTTCCTAAACCGGAAATATGCTCGCGAAGAGAAAGGGTTCTGTACCCGATGGGCTTAGGCAATAAAGGGACAACGATGGTAGTCCTGGCCCAACTCTACTGTCAAGGTTTCCTATAACGGAAGTACACTTGCAGAGAGAAAGGGTTCAGTACCTGATGGGCTCAGGCACTATTGGGACAAGGACGCTCAGCTCGAGAACGCCTTGCTCTCAAACGCGTGGTGTGAGACTCGAACTTGGACAAGGGGTACACGATGTCGGTGAACGACACCTCGGCTTAGAGGGCGAAAGAGCCAGGGTCCAACTCCTCTGTTGAGTTCTTCCCCTTAAGGAACCAGGCTCACGGATGAGAAACGGTTCAGTACCCAATGGGCACAGGCACAGCACGTCCAATTACACGAGGCAAGTTCATAGACAGTGGAACACCTCGTGCGAGTCAGACGAGAGCAAAAATCGTCTTGGCGAAGAGTCGCCACTACGCGTGCCTGGAAACAGATATAGAGGCTGTCACAGGCTAAGGGTAGCCCACCCAAATTGTCAAGGCATGCCGAAATCGGATGTGCTATGCCTACAAGGCGCATAACGGTGGCACAACGTAATCACGCTCCCGGCGGAAATCGCACGGATATCCGTGATGGTTACAATGGAGCGAACGCAAAACAAATTGTGCTTGGGGTCCTCTTTAAACATTTTACATTTCACTTTGTTTGGGGTCCCCTTTAAACATTTTACATTTCACTTTGTTTGAGGTTCTCCTTAAACATCTTATATTTCACTGTGTTTGGTGGTCCTCCTTAAACATCTTATATTTTACTTTGTTTGGGGGTCCTCCTTAAACGTCTTATATTTTACTTTGTTTGGTGGTCCTCCTTAAACATCTTATATTTTACTTTGTTTGGGGGTCCACCTTAAACATCTTATATTTCACTTTGTTTGGTGGTCCTCCTTATACATATTATATTTCACTGTGTTTGGTGGTCCTCCTTAAACATCTTATATTTTACTTTGTTTGGGGGTCCTCCTTAAACATCTTATATTCCACTTTGTTTGGTGGTCCTCCTTAAACATCTTATATGTCACTGTGTTTGGTGGTCCTCCATAAACATCTTATATTTTACTTTGTTTGAGGGTCCTCCTTAAACATCTTATATTTCACTTTGTTTGGGGGTCCTCCTTAAACATCTTATATTTTACTTTGTTTGGTGGTCCTCCTTAAACATCTTATATTTTACTTTGTTTGGGGGTCCACCTTAAACATCTTATATTTCACTTTGTTTGGTGGTCCTCCTTATACATATTATATTTCACTGTGTTTGGTGGTCCTCCTTAAACATCTTATATTTTACTTTGTTTGGGGGTCCTCCTTAAACATCTTATATTTCACTTTGTTTGGTGGTCCTCCTTAAACATCTTATATTTCACTGTGTGTGGTGGTCCTCCTTAAACATCTTATATTTTACTTTGTTTGGGGGTCCTCCTTAAACATCTTATATTTCAATTTGTTTGGTGGTCCTCCTTAAACATCTTATATTTCACTGTGTTTGGTGGTCCTCCTTAAACATCTTATATTTCACTTTGTTTGGGGTCCTCCTTAAACATCTTATATTTGACTGTGTTTGGTGGTCCTCCTTAAACATCTTATATTTCACTTTGTCCATCTTCTTCGTCTCAAGATATAGAGTTGTAGATTCCGGCGTTGTTACACATGTTCCTATGTAATGCAGATCCACACTGTTTCATTTTCTAAGGCCACTTTCACAATCGACGATGCCTTTACATGTGAATTCCATAACGCCATTTACGCTATCATTCCTAAACGTTGGAACAGGAAATGTATAGGTGAAAAGAGTAAAAGAATGGTGGGACAGTTTCTGCCTACATCTTCATGCCATCTACAACAGAACACCTACTCCTGTCGCTTTACATTTTAATGGCGCTGATCGTCGTTCTGCCTGTCATATTCATGTATTAAGATCTTGCACCGTGGAAAAAAAAGGTAGCAAGAGAGAGTGTGTATCATATAGAGGCATCTCCTTATCACACAGGTAAAATCTACGCAAAAATAATAGAACAGATAATGCGATACATTGCAGAACCACAGCTGAGTCCCTCTCAATTTGGCTTCAGAAGAAGGGCAAGCTATACAGATGCACTTTTCACGCTGAGACAATTGAGTGAACAAGCAATCGAATACAATCACGATTTAAACACAGTATTTGTAGACCAGGAAAAGTCATTCGACAGAGTAGATAGAAACATTCTATAGGAAACTTAGAAAATTATAACAGCATAGGACAACTGTTAGATAACATCAGAGGGATATAATAAAAATGTCAAAGCTCAGTAAAAACAACAGATGGAATGACTGAACCTTTTGAAACAAGATTTGGAGTGAGACAAGGATGCGCACTTTCACCCATACCTTTCAACATATACATGACATAAAAATAAAAGAAGCTCACGTCAACAAAGAGGAAAACATTGCAAATAAACCTGATTAGGAACTTAGTAATGAAATCAATGAACTATTATATTCTGATAATCAAAGTCTAATATACAAAGATGAGGAAAATTTGCAAAAGCACATTAGTGGATTGATATTAGCATGTCAGAAGTACAACATGAACATGGATACTTGATTCTCCATTATGAACCAGCATCACGTAACTGAGAACATTTCCATAATTGCCCAGATCTCCAGTCATATAAAAATGTACATTTTTAATGTTCCAGTCAGGTATTGTTTGAGTGTTATTATGCTCTTTCCGGAACGGATACCCTCCCCCCCTTTCCTGCGAAACATGGACAATAAATAAAACTACAGCCAAGAGAATAGAGGTCTGTGAAATCAAGTGCTATAGTAGTCCTGAGAATGCCATGAACATCAAGAAAGACCAACCAAGACGTACTAAGGACGTTAGCTTTTTTCAGCCATATGAAGAGACACGATGGCATGAAGTGTTGTTGGAGGGGCGATAAAAGGCAGGGGCTGACCAAGACGTCGCTGGACAAGATATATTCACGAATACATGCACATGTCGCTAGAGGAAGCGGGACAACTTGCCAGACAACGTGGGAAATTCGGGTAATTCAAAAGGAAGACTACGTTATGGAAAGAATACGTCATATGACAACAACATAAAAATGTACATTGTTTCTTTCAGGTCGATTCTTCATCGTTCTGTAGTGTAGCCATGAATGCCCTAAATAAGTCATACTTGTCACTTCTCATCACTGTTCCATTTACTATAGCACACATGACAGTTGAGTTAATAAACATATAAATAACCGAAATGTCAGAGGATGTCTGACAAAGTAGGGAGTGCCGCAGTAACAAAACAAATAAAAGATAATAGAATAAAGTTGATAATGTTACTATAATACTAACTGTCAAAAAAAGTACAAAATGTGAAAACTAAATAGCAATAATCCCAATAACAAGGACTGTTTTCAGTTGCTGTCCAAAAGGGACCTTTCTCAAGAAACGAAAACACTCCATTCAGTTTATTTTGGCCAGAGATGTCTTGGTATAAATATCTTTATACATAATGACAAGCGTTTGTTATTTTTTGTGTTTTCGGTTCTTGAGAAATGTTCCGTTTGCACCACAACATGGAAACAGTCCTTGTTATTGTATTTATTGTTAATTCGTTTCTACGTTATTTTGTTTATTTTGATATATCCATATCTCCTGTATAATATGTATTATAGGAACATTAACTTTATATAGTGTGTTATTGTTTAATAAACATTAACTTTATATAGTGTGTTATTGTTTAACAAACATTAACTTTATATAGTGTGTTATTGTTTAACAAACATTAACTTTATATAGTGTGTTATTGTTTAATAAACATTAACTTTATATAGTGTGTTATTGTTTAACAAACATTAACTTTATATAGTGTGTTATTGTTTAACAAACATTAACTTTATATAGTGTGTTATTGTTTAACAAACATTAACTTTATATAGTGTGTTATTGTTTAATAAACATTAACTTTATATAGTGTGTTATTGTTTAACAAACATTAACTTTATATAGTGTGTTATTGTTGAACAAACATTAACTTTATATAGTGTGTTATTGTTTAATAAACATATCTAAGAAATGATGAAGGATAGCATGCACATGCAGGCTTAATTAGTACAATCATTGAGAAAAAAACATGAAGAAATATGAAGGGAGATTATAGTGTGTATAGACAATGATTGAAATGACAGTAACCAGGCAAGTGGTGAGGGGAGAAGGTGTGACCTTTCTGTAAATGTATAACATATTGTGTAACTTTCCTCCACGTCCTATTTTTCGTTCTCAAACTATTATCCAGAGAACGGAACACTCTCTATCGTAGTTTAAAGTTGGCTGCAATATCCGAGATTTATGTTCAACGTTACATTCTCATGCCATTTTGGCCTGATCCCAACTTTTCCCAACATCCCAAACTAGGATGAGGAAGCAAACAGTTATGAATCCCTTCTTAGTCGCCCCCCCCCCCAATAATATGCACAACAGTCGTGTTGGTAATCTGTATTCCCATATTGAACAACAACAGCAGCAGACTGACAGATAATGTTACAAGTGTTCAACAGGTGACACCAGACTTTATAAACATTCTTGGATTGGATGGCTCATAGAGTGTGTGTAATAATGACAGCTTTAATCGGCACTTCGATTATGGTTACCACTCAAGAATCAAGTCACTCAACTCGAGTCGAGATATTGATTACTCATTCAAAAGTTCTGAGATGGTATCTTTTATTTCTGAAACTGATGTTGTTGTGAGAATGTTGACAGGAGAACTGAATGCGTTGTTCCATGTTTGACACCTGCGCCTTTCGGCCTGACAAATCCTACTTCCGCTTTTTTTCCGGGTTGTTACCGGATGGAACAGCAAAATCCATCACAAAACCTCATTTGCCGCCTCTTACGACATGTTTGGCAAGTAAGAGTGCCGCTATTCTTTGCTCCGCTTTCAGTCCATGCATCACACGAAGTTCTAAAGCCGGAACGATACGTACCACCTGATGTTCTTCACCTTTCTGAAACAAATTATGGGAAAGTCATTAAGCGTCCTCCGGTGATGCATGTGTAAGAATCATGTTTCACTAGCACACAACATCACTGGAAGTATCACTGTTCTGTAAACATTCAGTCGACTAGTTAAGGGTATTTATATGCCATTCAATAAAATAGTTATGTCAACTTTCCTTCGGAATATAAACTTTCGTTATTCTAGGAAATACTAAATAAGGTAGAAAGGTTACTATAAAATACCTAACTAACAATAGTAAACAAATTATTTAAAAAAACAATAATATATAGAACAAGGACAATTTTCTACGTTGCGCCGGGACCTCTTTCACAAAACAAATAACAATAAAACACAAAACCATAAAAATATCGACAACGTGTTCGCTATTCTCTGAGGTTGTAGTGGCAGGCACCTCAAAAACCATGAACTCTATACTAATGATGGTAAAAGAGTGCAGATATAACCAAATTGAACTACTGTCCAAGGTAAAAAGTACTGTCATCATCATCATCAGGTGCCATGCCGGCTGGCGTAGGCGGTCATGGCTCTCCACCGCTCTCTGTCCACAGTATTATGTATCAAAGTCGTTGTTGTTTCCTTGCCGTGCTAGGTTGTCAAACTAATATTTTCTCATTTTGTCGCCCTCTGTCTCTGTTGCCTTCAATTTTGCCTATGTGAATATGTTCTCTAAACCTGCCTGTCTCATGAAGTGGCCAAAAAAAGCAGATTGCCTTTTTCTTATATTGTTGATTAAGGTCAGTTTCGCATTTGACTATTTCAACACCTCTACATTAGTTTTTCTGGCAGTCCATGGTATTCTCAGCATTCTTCTGTAGAACCACATCTCTGCTGCCTCTAATTTCCCTCTTTCCAGTTTGTTTATTGTCCAAGACTCGCACCCAAATGTTAGTATAGGGGTTATATAGCACTGCAGAACTCTTTTTCTCACCTCTAATGACAAGGTCATATTACAAAGTACATTTTTCATTTTTCTGAATGTTGTTTTTGCCTGTCCTATTCTGCATCTTATTTCTGTTGAACTTCTTCCATCTGCTGTAATCATTGTACCTAAATATTTGAATTGGTGGACCTGTTTTAATACTATATCATTCACTTTGATCTTGCAAGGTGTGTTATTTTGTTTCTTTGAAATAACCATTACTTCTGTTTTCTTGATGTTTAGGAAGAGATCTTTCTCTTTACTTTCTGTGACTACTACATTAATTAAATTTTGAAGGTCTTCCTCACCTTTTGCAATCAGAACAGTGTCTACCGCATATCTCAAATTATTTATGATATGTCCTCCCACTGATATTCCTGGGATATCTACTATTGCACGCAATATAAAAAGTAATGTACCTCATCATAAGAGGCACTTGTCATTTTTGGTAAACTCAACTCGATTACAACATTACCCAAAAATGCTAAATCATTTAAAAAACCTAGGAAAGAAAGCAAGCAAGAAAAATATGTACAGAAAATATTAAATATAGAGAAATAAAGCACTATATATATATATATATATATATATATATATATATATATATATATATATATATATATATATATATATATATATATATATATATATATACATTAATAAAGATAGAGAACGTAAGCAACATAAGTATAAATATAAACAAGAGAAAATATGAATGAAACATAATGATGTGGAGAAGTGCCTCTAAATGCCTGGCAAACACGCTCAACGATTAATAGGTACTGCTTTATATACATAGATATTTTCACATGACTAAGTGCTGACTGTTTCAATATGGATTAATCACATTGTCTCAATATAGGTAAAATACACTGTTACAATGTGGGTTACTTACACTGTCTCAATATGGGTACCAACACACTGTTATAACATGGCTTAGATAAACTGCCGCTACATGGATTAGATACACTGTCACAATATGGATCCGGATACACTGCTACATTGGTGATCTTTTTCGTCCATGGTATTCTGAGAATTTTTTGTGTAACATTTTGTTTCAAATACTGCTATTTTACCTTTCACTTTGGTGGTGATTGTCCAGGCATCACAGCTATATATTGGCACTGGGAATATACAAGCTCTTCGGAATGCTAATTTTGTTGTTTTGCAGCAGCTCAGCCATATGATTTTCATTTGTATCAGTTTCTTTGACGAGATAACCAACCTCCTTCTGAATTCTTTATAGCAACCACCGTCTCTTATGAGAACCAAGGTATTAAAAACTGATTACTCTTTCTAATTCGCTATTTTTGATACTTATTGAGAACTTGCTAGTGGTTTTGTCGCTTGTCATAATCTTGGTCTTGTTTCCATTCAGAAATAGGTTTTGTTTCTTCTTCTTCTGCGTTCGTTCTCAAACTCTTGCAGATTAGAAGGATGTAGTCCGGAGAACGGAATATGTTGTGACATTGTTTACAGCATTGCTGCGATATCTGCGCCTTTCTACCCGACATCCGACTTTAGCATGGCTTTGGGATCACTCATTCTATATGGAATGGGACAGCCAGCTCCATCGCATAACGTCATTAGTCGCCTCTTACGACATGCATGGAAGGTAAACAGTGTTGTTATTCTTTGCTCCTCTCTTGGGTCCCGGCAACACACTGGCGAGTTTTATTTTCACAGTGTTCTTTAATGGTTTTTGTGAGGTGTTCAAGACCTGCTTGACAATAATGTGTCAATAATGTTGTATTATCAACATATCTTAGCTCTGGTATCTCCTGATCTCCCGATGTTGAGTAAGTCCAAGTTATTTCTATGTTGGTCATTTCTTACATTCTTCATTATGTTTTCTGCATAAATATTGAAGAAACATGGTGATAGTATACATCCTTGTCTGACTCCTTTTTCCACACAGAACCGATTGGTTGTTCCCACTATTTACTCTCACGGCTGCTTGCTTGTCTTGATATAATGTTTTTATGAGGCGGATTATGTGTAGCGGAAACCTATGCCTTTCATGATATTCTAAAGTCTTTGATGCGCACAATCGAATGTTTTGGTTTAGTCAATGTGTAGATGTCGATATTAAACTCTCTGAGTTTCTCTATTATATTTCGCATATTGAAAATATGGTCTCTGATTCATCTGCCCAGTCTGAAACCTGCCTGTGCTTCATTTAACTGTTTTTCCAGCTTATGTTGTAGTCTTTTCATGATGATACCAAGTAGTATTTTGTTGGCGTGACTAATAAGTGCAATGGTTCTGTAGTTAGTGCATGGTGTTAAATGTCCTTTCTTCGGTAGCGGTATGTAGATTGTTCGTATCCATTCCTTGGGCCAATTGTCACTTTTCCTTGTCCCGATGCAGAATGTGTGATAGGTGGTGATGTCTCCTCCTGCCTGGATCATTTCAGTAGTTATATTATCCCACCCAGGAGATTTCCCTCTCCTCAGATTTTTAATGGCCCATCTGACTTCATCTAAACTGGGTTATGTTTCTATTTCATTGCTATTGTGTGTGTTCGTGTTTCTGCGGCTTTTCTCATACAATTCCTTACAGTATTCTTTCCATCTTTCTACGATATCTTAGTTTTCTATCAATTTGTTACCATGTTTGTCTTGAATGAGAGTTCTCATCTCTTTGAATATACTGTCAATTCTTCCTTGTTTCTTTATCTTCTCTATCGTGCTGCATGTCTCCAGTATATATTTGTTTTTGTCCTGTCTTGTAGTGTTCCTTATTTTCCTGGTTATAATTGTGTTTTTACTGTGATTTGCAGTGTAAATCATTGTTTTCATTTGTCTTCTTTCTTCAACTACCATAATTACAAGGCAGAAATCCAGGCAATCAAGGTGGCAACTGAAAAACTGCTGAGTATCAATCTTGAATCACAGTCTGTAGTATTCTTGCCAGATGCAAGATCAGTACTCTAACGGTCCAGTCCAGATAACTACTGTGAGAATGATCGCTGAAGAAGACTATGCTCCTAATATATTATATATGTGATTTTTTAATAGTTTAAAGAGCCAATCTTCCTCAATATTCAGGTCTTTGCGGGTGTCTCTGTTAAATTGCCTATCCATGATATTGTCTCTGGCTCTACCTAGGTAGATTTTTTTACTCGAGAGAGAGAGAGACTGAGAGGATTCTTGACTATGCACAAGCACCTTAACACTGCGACTTTTTCATAACATGTCAAATACTGATATTTTCATAACATGTCAAATACTGATATTTTCATAACATGACAAATACTGATATTTTCATAACATGACAAATACTGATATTTTCATAACATGACAAATAATGATATTTTCATAACATGTCAAATACTGATATTTTCATAACATGACAAATAATGATATTTTCATAACATGACAAATAATGATATTTTCATAACATGTCAAATACTGATATTTTCATAACATGTCAAATACTGATATTTTCGTGTACATCTCGGATATCTTTCATCAAGTGCTCCCCTACCTCACTAACACATGTCTCTACTTACAGCTATATTATTTAGGAGTTGATGAAACATACTATCATTATGAAGGAAAACATATAAACTATCATGTAAACAATAGTTAAAATGTGTACTATACTAACTGTAAGACAAGTACACAGACAACGTTTCAATCAATAAGTCTTCATCAGGACAGTAAACAATGGAGAAACATATACGTCAGATGTCCTTACCTCTGACGTTCTGGTATTTGGAACTCAATAATGGATGGTTATGCTGGATTCAATGTTTAATTTCGTTCTCATTCTCCATATTTCTTTTTATGTGCATTGATATGACAATACATGTGTACAAGCGCGCCATCGTTACCTTAGATATATCTGCTGTTAAATTTCTACTGGCCAACCAGACAGGATGAAAACCCTTCTGAATATTATGCACTGGAATGCAGAGGGAGTTAGAAATTAAAAAAACCGTACTAGAAAACACCTTACACCAGAAATAAATTAGTATTTGCTGCATTCAGGAAACCGATCTCAACGAAAAAATAACATTCAAAATACGAGGGTACCAATGCTTTAGAGTAGACAGGAAAGATCGGAGGAAAGGCGGCATACTAACTCTGGTCAAGGATAACATCAACGCCATAGAAACGAAAAAACAAGAGTAAGGTGCCGAATACCAGATGATCCACATAAAAGGCAACTCCCTTGAACTGGACATACTAAACTTCTACTGCCCAAATGACATCCCACTAAACATGATCAGTATTAACATCCCAAACAAACACTTTCTGGTAGTGGGAGACTAACAGCCACTCCCAAAGCTGGGGATAAAATTTAGACAGAAGGGGAGAAGAGATAGAAAGTTGGCAAGATGATAACAACCTAATCCTCCTGAACAATCCACAGGATCCACCAACTTTCTACTCAAGAAGATGGCATAGCACCTCAACCCCAGACCTGGCATTCTGCCCCTTAGAACTGGCTGGAATAATGGAAAGAACAATAGGCAAACAACTTGGTGGCAGTGATCACCGTCCAGTTATCATCCAAGTGAACAAATCAACAATTACAAGACCAACTAAGCCAAGATGGAACTACAAGAAAGTAAACTGGCACATATATAAACATAGAGCAAACCTACTAACAAAAGACATACAATTAACAGGCAGAGACATCAACACTATCATCATGGAGTTTAATAAAGGAATACTTCAGGCAGCTAAGGAGACAATACTAAGAGGAGCAAGAAAGAATTATGTACCATATTGGACCACAACACTTCAAAAACTACAGGAAGAGCTTACTGAAGCACGTAATATGGCAGAGAAGCAACCATTACAACAGAATCACATCGCTCTAAAAAAACCAAAGCAAAGTTCACTAAAGAAAAGACAGAAACACAGAAAAGAAGTTGAGGGAAAAAACTCAAAAATTAAATTTTGAAAAGGAAGGGAGAAAGCTGTGGAAACTAACCAAGCAAATAAATGATGATAGCAATACCCAGCGACAAAAAAATTACGCTGGAAGATTTCTACTGTCCAAAGCTATTGTTATAGTGCCATAATTTGTGATGTTTTTATTGTTTGTCTTTTATATTTTCTTGAAAAAAACAAACGTTAAGGTTGAAACGTTGAAACTGTCTTGTATACATTTATTTGTATTTTTTCATACCCAAACACTATAGTATGATAGCCTGACTTCATTGTAAAGCTGATTAACATTGTGTTTTACGTAAGTACTATTAGATTCAATGAACAAACATGTACCCACTGAAACCCCTTGTAATGAAGACAGCAAAGTTGAAAATGCTTATCCGATTTTTTTAAGTTAATGGAAAAATTGAATTTTCCCCACATCTGCCTTGAACACAATAACTTCATTTCTAACCAATCTTCAAGAGTCGCATACAGCCCCTAGAGATACAGGGTTCCTGTACTATTCTCCAACATTAGCATAGAGCACCTAGAGATACACGGTTTCGTGAACAATGTTGTCACCAAAAACGATACTAAAGTGTAAAAATCTCAATTTTTGGGCTGTACTTAAAAAAGTGCTACAGGCGGTTGTGTGACTCAATAATAAAATTGTTAATTGTTATGTTATTGCGTCATAATATGTATCAATATATATATATGATTTTTGGTTCCAGCATGCAAGAAGAGTACTGGATAGATCTGGATATGAAAAGTAAGTAGATAGGGATTGTCAAGTTTAGATGAATGCAGAGCCTTGGAATTTATTAGGTTAAACTATAGCGACTGGATGGAAAGACAATGATTCTGGATTATTGATTAGGAACCAACGTTTCATCACTTGAGGCATTCTATAAATGTTCGGTTTGTCTTTCTGTCCGCTTTTGCTTTCGGGGCGAACGTAACAATTAGGTCCCCTTGTCGCGGCACAACGCAAGTGGAACACTAAGAAAAATAGTTATCACTTTGTAATCTTGGCAATTTTGGTAACCTTATTGTTCCTCAGTGCTAAGTGAGTACAAAATCAGGGAGTGATTTTGGCGCGCTCTTAGCGCGGCGCATAGGGTGAATTTCTATTCCACCCGCTTCCCTTAGCAACGCTAAAGATTGTTTTAGAATCGGATCTTTCTAAAGAGAACACTTTCTCCCCTCTCCCTTGATCACGCATATTTGTATCATTCTCTCAACATGCACACAGTCTCTTTCGGCCTATTCTTCCACATATTGTAGTGCATCTAGAATGGCATAATTACCTTAGTTCGATCTTCTTCCTATCACAGTACCTTTACTATAGTTGTATCTGCCAAAGCGTCAGCTCTTTCGCTGCTTCTGACTCCCACATCACCAGGACAGTATATCCCTATAATGCTTTTTTCTCATCTTACACTCCTCGAGTCTGACAGAATTACTGTTAGTATTAGTGGTTGTGTCATCAACCAATTGAGACCCGCTGACACTACAGCTATCTTTATTTTCTGGATTAAAAGGTGTGTTTAATGGAACACAATCCTCACTAAAGTTGTATTCCGGTCACTTTTATCAAGCCTAACGATTATTTAAGATAAGAGGAACTGCAATATATTGCAGAAAAACGTCTGTATCAAGATCTCACACTATGAAGGAAACGTCTACTAAGGACAGTGTACAGCAGTGTTTCCCAACCTTTTTTGTACCATGCCCCACCTAAGTCTTTCTAAAATTCTGATGCCCCCCCCCCTATGTAACATATACATATTATTTATATTGAAAAATTGAATAATTTCCTAATGAAGCCTAATTACAACTTGTTTGAATTGCCCCCTGAACAATCGTATTGCCACCTTGAGGGGCGTAGGCTCCACGTTGGGAAATACTGGTGTAGAGATACACTGTCTTTAGATTTACTTATAAAGTAAAAACCTCAACATGCAAATAGTTTATTGAAAGTAAGAATAAAATGAAAGGGTCATTGAGCCACAGCGATAAAAGAAATATAATATATAAGGCGGAAATATATTGTCGGGGTACGAAATAGGAGGAAAGGATAGCAATATCATTACGTGCCATGCCTGTCTAGGTGTCGACTACAGGAGTTATGGTGATGGTGTTGCTAAAGGCCTTTTTGTCGAAACGTCGATTTGTGTGTGTGATTATGTGTGTTTCAAGTTATTAGTAAAACTTCAATACCGTGTTTCAAGCTTTACGTGATGGCATGGAGGTAACACCTCATGGAGAGTCAAAGTGACTCAGAAGTCATATACTTAGATGTATCGGGCCGAAAGGCGCATAATTCGAAGCCATTATATAAAATATGACCGACTCTTTCCGCTATTTAGACTACATCCGAATAATCTGCAGGAGTTTGAGAGCGAAATTAGAAAAAAAAAATCTATATATAAGGATTATATGCCAGCAATTACTTGTAGACTTGTGAAAGAATAAAATGTACGTAAAATAGGAAAATTATATTTCCTGGTACAAAAAAACATCATGAAATATTATTACAGGTATCCATTATCTGCCTTCAGTACCCCCTGCAGAAGTAAATATAGCCCATTCAATATTCTCCATGATTGCTTGACTAAAGATATACTCCATCATTGTTTTACTAAGGGTATTCTCCATGATTGTTTTAATAATGGTATACTCCATGATTGTTTGACTAAGGGTATTATCCATGATTGTTTGACTAATGGTATACTCCATGATGATTGTTTGACTAATGGTATACTCCATGATTGTTTGACTAAGGGTATTATCCATGATTGTTTGACTAATGGTATACTCCATGATTGTTTGACTAAGGGTATTATCCATGATTGTTTGACTAATGGTATACTCCATGATGATTGTTTGACTAATGGTATACTCCATGATGATTGTTTGACTAATGGTATACTCCATGATGATTGTTTGACTAATGGTATTCTCTATGATTGTTTGACTAAGATCGTCATCATCAAACCCATAACCCTTCAATGTCGTAGGGGAAATAGCACATTTTCGCTATTGTTCTCTGTTAATAGGTTCTTTGCTGAAATGTGGAGATGTTTAAATTCTGTAATATTATCAATCCATACTTTCCTATAATATCCCTCTTCTTCTTTCACCCTCAACTGCTGCTTATACGATAGTTTAGGAAAGGGTATCGTGCCTCATTACTTGGACAAACCTCACACATTTGTGACGCCTCATTACTGTCATGAGATGTTCTTGTTGGCCTGCAATAGTATTTATTTTACTTCTCGTGTATATGATGATTTTATTAGGTATATTGAGTATCCTCTTCGCACACCAAACATGTCCATAGGTTCTTAGATTTCCGCTTCAGTAAATCTTTCAGGGCATAACGGATTATGATTCCGGTTCTATGTTGGTTCACTGTTCAAACATTTGTTTCATGTTCTGTATAATGAATGTGCAACATTTGTTTTCAAAAACATGTATTCTACTCTCAATTTCCGCTGTGACTTTCCATCTGTACAATACAATATGTATTATTAGAGATTTATAGAGGTTTATCTTTACTGCTGTAATTATTCTGCTCTTCCGTATGGTATTTAATCTTTACATTGCAGCCGAGATAATTTCATATCTAATCGTTATTTCTTTGTTAATAATACTCACGTGGAAGACAGGTAATGGAGTCCTACTTGATGACGACTAACACACTATCACTGACGGATGTTAACATGAATATATGCAACAAAACAAAACACAGAATATAATCATACAAATGACAATAGACAGGATAAAATCGACGTTTCGGACCAATAGGCATTTTTCAAGATACGCACATAACATACAAACATAAAAATACCACAAGTAGAAATGAATGCACTACAACAAGCGTGTCCGAGTAAAATATGGTAGCTAGATACCGGAAGGATACGAGCAGGAAGTAGACAAATATTCGATACTTGTACGATACGAACTATAATATAGGTGGAACGAGAGGAACAAAACGATGACGTAAATGGCGGCACAAAATGAATAAAAACAACAAAGACCAATCCTACCGAGAACTAAGCAAAAGAGTGGTCGGAATTGAGTCCAAATGGCTTGATGGTACCCAACTCGAAAATGAAACGATTTTCTAGGGCGTACCTAGAACTATCATCGGTGGTACAAGATCTGATGGCAGTGACCTGAATGTCAAGGACACGACGGTGGTAACGGCCGTTGACGTGATTAGCCACAGGAGTGGGTGTTCTGTGTTTAATGGCATGCAGGTGGTTACAGAAGCGGTCGCTCAGTCTAAGGCCAGTCTCACCGATATATTGTTTACCACAGTGTTTACATATGATCACGTAAATAACATTGCTGGATTCACATGTAAAGGCCTCATTGATATAGAAACTGGCCTTGGGAAATGAGATGGAGCGCATCTGAACAACATAAGGACATGGGTAGCAACGACCGCGTGGGGAACGAACGGTACCAAAATGGTCAGTTGCAGAGGACCTAAGGTGGCTGTGGACCAAGATGTCCTTCAGATTTTTGTCGCGCCTATAGTCCACCAGAGGACACGCTTGTTCACTCGGACACGCTTGTTGTAGTTCATTCATTTCTACTTGTGGTATTTTTAGGTTTGTATGTTATGTGCGTATCTTGAAAAAGGCCTATTGGTCCAAAACGTCGATTTTATCCTGTGTACTGTCATTTGTATGATTATATTCTGTGTTTTGTTTTGTTGTATATATGCATGTTAACATCCGTCAGTGATAGTGTGTTAGTCGTCATCAAGTAGGACTCCATTACCTGTCTTCCACGTGAGTATTATTTTCAATTATGTTCTACTAGCAGTACTCCCTTCTATTTCTTTGTTAGTGCCTGCATCGCTGCTCGTATAAGATGCTAAGTATTTAAAGGTGCCAGCTTCTATTTTCTGCTCATTCACCAAACTATTAACAGAAGTCATGCTGCCATCTCTATGTCTCATTATTTTACGTTTCTCCGTGTTTATTTCCATAGCATACGTTTAGCAAGTATTTTTTTTTAAGTTTAGAAGCTCTTGAAGTTCTTTCTCATTGCCAATCATAAGATCGGTGTCATCTGCAAATCAAAAGTAGCACATAAGGGAGCCACCAATCGAAATGTTGATTGATGGTTCTGTAGTGTCTATTGCAAGATGTGTTCCAAGAATATATTAAATAACACTGATGATAATATGCATCCTTGTCGAACTCCTACAGTTGTTTTGAAAAAAGGTTCCAATATCACCATTAATTAAAACAGCACTAGCTGCTACTTGGTAGTGATTCAATGATTTTTATTATATTTGTCAAAATTAATATTTTCCATAAATCTTGCCGTTGTATATTGTCTGTCCCCAGGTGAATGATGGCTCATCTTATTCACACTTTCCGTTAAGAGTAGGGGTGGGAGCTTAAGCTGTCATTCTAATGCCCAATGTGTCGTCGTGGTTGCATTTAGTCCATGTTTGTTCAAGGCTATCGTGATTTTTTTTCTATCTATCGGTTTTCGGATATTCTATTGTTATATGCTCTTGTTGGTATTTGATTTTGATTCATTCTCATAAAGTGACCGAACTGTTTTACTTGCTGTCTTTCAATATGTCTAATGCATGATATAATACCAACTCTTTTCCTAATTTCTTCATTTCTTGTTTTATCTAGTTTAGTAACCATTGCAGCTTTTCTCAGACACTCCATTCCACAGGTAACGATTTTTCTCTGCTGTGAGGCTGTTAAAGACCATGTATGACATTGGTAGCAGTGTTGGTATAAACATTGTAGATATTATCTGTGTTTTTTTTAATTTCCATCTTGATCTTTGGGTGAAGAAGTAATAATGTAAGTTGTTAAGTCACTGTGTTGCTTTCTGTCACCTTCTTTCTATTTCTCTATCTAGTCTTCCATTTTCAGAAAAAATATTGTCTAGATATTTAAATTCTTTGGTCTGTTTCACTTTGGTGTTATCTATTGGTATATCCATTGTTGTTGCAGAGTGGTTTGTTTTTTTTACGTTAATTTTCATATTGTACTTCTTTTATATTATATTTCGTTAATAGCAGTGTATCGATGTGATTTTGCAAATTTTCCTCATCTTCGTATATTAACCTTGTACTCGCTCGAATGCTTTACTGAAATCTATAAAGTTGTGATAGATTTCATGCAGAAATCGAAGGAATTTAAACAAAGAGGCAATATTCCGTGACATGCAGTGAAATATCCACAAACTGTGCTATCGGTAAATGGTATATAAATAATAATGGCAGACACATCCATGGTCGTATGAATCATTTCCACTTATGCTGTTCATCGTTGTGATGGGAAGTGGAGTTGTCTTACTTTGGATAATTGGGTCGAATTGATAATAGTAAGCCCGTATCTATTTAAAGTTTCTTTGATGGTTCCTACCCACATAGTTCTTTGTCGCCCACGTGCCTTGTAGTCCGATCTTCTGCTGTTACGATCTTCATTTCTCTGTCGGTCTCTTCTGGTGACATTTATAGCTTTCCTCAAACATATCATTTCACACGCTGTAATCTTTTTCGCTAATGTCTTAGTCAAGGACCTCCTTCTTCTGCGTTCATGAATATTTTGGTCTTGCTAGATCTTCAGGCAAGTCGACAGGACGAAGCTGCAAGTCTTCTCCAGGTCACAGTGGCTGTCCCAAAGTTTTTTTGCCTCAGTTTGGTCCATTGTGGCCATGTCTCTAGCTTCGCAACTCTTTGTATTCTGGATAGTCTTGGAGTATGTGTTCATGGGTTTATTTGCCTGTTCCACATGAACATGCGTTTGTGTATGCCACCCTGATCCAGTACAGATGACTCTGTAATCTGCAGTGGCCAGTTCTATGTCGAAAGATGATCGTCTGTTGTTGCTGTCTATTTCGTGCTTCTGTTAGTTCATTGTGAAGTTGTTCAAGGGCTGTACTTCAGTACGGTTTGTAGTCCATACCTTAGTTCATAGTCATTCTTCTGTCCCGTGGAATTATCTTTTTGGCAGCTTGGATGATAACCTTAAAGACTCCCATTTCTTGTGGGTCGATTAATAACCCCAGCTTAGTGAATGACTGATAAAGTCTCCAACAATAACATGTCTTGAATCTTCAATTTTCACGTTGTGTAATTCAAGTTTAGGTCCACCAATTCAAATATCTAGGTACAATTATTACAGCAGATGGAAGAAGTTCAACAGAAATAAGATGCAGAATAGGACAGGCAAAAACAACATTCAGAAAAATGAAAAATATACTGTGTAATATGACCTTGTCATTAGAGGTGAGAAAGAGAGTTCTGCAGTGCTATATAACCCCCATACTAACATATGGGTGCGAGTCTTGGACAATAAACAAACTGGAAAGTGGGAGATTGGAGGCAACAGAGATGTGATTCTACAGAAGAATGCTGAGAATACCATGGACTGCCAGAAAAACTAATTTAGAGGTGTTAAAAGAGTTAAATGCGAAACGGACCTTAATCAAGAATATAAGAAAAAGGCAATCTTCTTTTTTTGGCCACTTCATGAGACAGGCAGGTTTAGAAAACATAATCACAACAGGCAAGATTGAAGGCACCAGAGACAGAGGGCGACAACGTGAGAAAATATTAGACAGTTTGACAACCTGGCACGGCAAAGAAACAACAACTACTTTGATACATAATACTGTGGACAGAGAGCTGTGGAGAGCCATGACCGCCTACGCCACCCGGCATGGCACCTGATGATGATGATGAATTCAAGTTTGGTGGCTGGAGGGCTGTAGCAGTTAGTAATTGTCATGTTTCTACTGGGCAACAGTAATTTTACTGTGACCTGGTCTAGGTCGGCCTCCCTAGATTTGATAGTCTCTACTGTTGGTATTTCTGTTTTCACAATGTTAAGACACCTCCCCTGATTCTTTTTTCCCTATCTTAGCGGAAGGATTCATATCCACGGATGAAAAATCTTTATGTGCCTGTTAGATGAGTTTCTTGTATGTATATTACGCCTATGTTGTCTTTCCTGGGGAATTCGTGAAGTTCTAATTTATTGTTCCTCACTCCTTCTGCATTCCAGTGGACAACTTTGAGAATATTTGATTGGTTAGTAGTCCTACTCTGCCTTCCCCTGACCGTCAAGGTTGCCTTGGTAGGCCCTTTCGAGGAAAAGTTGGGGAGCCCGGCGCCGCTCTTCCCCGGTTGTTGCTGATAGGAGCGACGCAACAGCGATAGACTAGATTATCGAAGGCCATATTTATGATGCTGCGTGGTGTCCTAATTTTCCCTGATACCTGCTCCGTTTGCTCCAATTTTCCGTCTTCTATAGGTCAGGGTGTATTTTGTCTGTGGTTTTTTTCCATATGCTGTCCACATCCATGTGGTTACTGCAATGCAGCAGTTTGGTATGTTTGTCAGGATTACCTTCTTTGTTTCAAGAGCTCTGATGTCGCTCTTTTCGCTTATGTGTTTTTCAGCTGAGGATTTTGATTCAACTAGTCTGCAAGGGGTAACGAGCACCATCTGCCCGGGGTTTAATGTCAGAGCTTCCCTCTCCTAAGATAATTGTTGCTATTCTCTATCATTCCCACTATTTCATGATTCCTGTCTTATTCTCTAACATTCCCCACTATTCATGATTTGCCCTACCCATGTCCAACCTACATATCCCTATCCAAGCCTCCCTCCCACCCTCCTCCCCCTTGGCGCGCTCCTGGCATGGTTTCAGTGACCCCATGCCAGAAACATGAGCTTGTAGCGGCTCACACTCGCTTGATGCTGCCCATCACTGGACAGAAGGGGTATTTCAGTGGAGATACCAGCGCCAGCTGTTTAACATTGGTAGTAACGCAAAATGAGGTAAACAGGTTACTAAAACACTTACCTAGCCTATTAATAAAAATATATTTAAAAAAAAAAAACATACAATAAAACTAAACAGGACAATTCTCAACGTATCGGCTCAAATTGAACCTTTTTCAAGAGACAAACAACAGAAAACGACAAAATAAAAAAAAAAATAGATGTCTATATTTCATCAAGCCCCCGTCTCCATAATAGCGCAGGGATGGCAACCATTGAGAATTGTCCTGTTTAGTTTTATTGTATGTTTTTTGTTTTTTTTTTAAATATATTTTTATTAATAGGCTAGGTAAGTGTTTTAGTAACCTGTTTACCTCATTTTGCGTTACTATTTGTTCATTAGGTTACTGCGGCACCATCCACTTTGTCGGACACCCTCTGACCATTTGGTTATTTATATTAACATTGGTAACACGGAGTTGGTATAAAATACTGTTTATCAATTGTCATTTTGTAGACATGCAGAATGCTGGGTGTTCGAGTATTGGCGGTAACTGGTGGGTCACAGCATTAGCTTTCTGACATTGTTTAGATCTCTCTCTATCAGTTTTGTCATCTTTTGTAAAGACGCTTCCTAAATATTTGAACTCTCTGACTCCTGCTTTAGTTTTGTACCATTGACAGATAATTTAACTGTCCTGATGTTCAGCTTAACTGCACAATCTCTGTTTTAGATTCGTTTAGTTTCGTGTTGTGTTGATCACAGGTTGTATGGAGCAGGTGTGTGTGTCGTTTTGAAATCCACTTCGCATTATTATATTAAAATTGCTTCATCTGAAAAATAACAGTTCAATTAGTGAGCTGTGTTCTTCATTGGTTACACTGCAATGATGGATCAGTTTCGTAGATCTGCTTCTTTAGTTAGATGTATATTATGAACAGAAGTGGTGAGCGTACGCTGCCTTGTCTGAATCCTGTTGTTATTTCAAACGTGTCTGCTGTGTCCTCGGTAGCTCTTATTATGCTATGTATTCCACATTCCTCCAATATTAGCCACACATTTTCTCTGTCAACTCTGTCAAATTGCTTTTCTTGGTCGATGAAGCGATGTTTAGTTCTTTGGTCGTTTTCAAGTGTCTTTTCACTCAGTTGGCGTCGTGCAAAAATTTGTGCATGCACCTCCCATACATTTCCAGAAACCACATTGTGTCTTATTTTCCTGGGGTTATGTTATCTGCTGTATGAGTTTTGCATATATCTGTCCTATGTGGCTGAGTAGAGATGTGCCTCTGTATTTCTCACGCTCATTTTTGCTGTCCGTGTCGAGGTGTCATTTCTGAAACAGCAATTCTCTTCGCCGACATTTTACAACTTGGGACTGACAGCATTCACACATTCATTTTTGTTTACAAAAATCGTGAAAGTCTTGGGGAAAAAAAACGAGAATATTTTTTTTAAGTTACTGTTAGTGACATGTACTTGCTGTGTACGTAGTTTCTTATTTTAAAAAAAAGGACACGTACCAGATGAAACTGGAACCCTTGATAAGGAGATCGATTAAAGAAGCAATAATATGTTCAAAGAACAGCGTACGGCATAAAATGTGAAGGCCGGTAGAGGGATTTGGTCGTAAATCGATACCTAGACACCTTTTGGAATCATAACAAAACTTGAGGTGAGTTGAATATTTTTTCTTAGAATTGAAAAGGTGTCAATGTTAGCGGTTGAACGGCTGCACACAGTTGCGAGTTGAAGTGACTACACACAGCTGCGAGATGAAGTGACTGCACACAGCTGTGAGATGAAGTGACTGCACACAGTTGCGAGTTGAAGAGACTACACACAGCTGCGAGTTGAAGTGACTAAACACAGTTGCGAGTTGAAGTGACTAAACACAGTTGCGAGTTGAAGTGACTACACACAGCTGCACACAGTTGCGAGTTGAAGTGACTACACACAGCTGCACACAGTTGCGAGTTGAAGTGACTACACACAGCTGCACACAGTTGCGAGTAAAAGTGACTGCACACAGTTGCGAGTTGAAGTGACTACACACAGCTGCGAGATGAAGTGACTGCACACACCTGCACACAGCTGTGAGATGAAGTGACTGCACACACCTGCACACAGTTGCGAGTAAAAGTGTCTACACACAGCTGCACACAGTTGCGAGTTGAAGTGACTACACACAGCTGCACACAGTTGCGAGTTGAAGTGACTACACACAGCTGCGAGTTGAAGTGACTACACACAGCTGCGAGTTGAAGTGACTACACACAGCTGCACACAGTTGCGAGTTGAAGTGACTACACACAGCTGCACACAGTTGCGAGTTGAAGTGACTACACACAGTTGCGAGTTGAAGTGACTACACACAGCTGCGAGTTGAAGTGACTACACACAGCTGCGAGTTGATGTATGTTCTGTATGTGAAATAAAACTCTGAAGAAACATCACTAATGCACAAAAAGAATACAAAATCTCTGTTGTAATTAATGTCTAGAGGTTGAAACAAACATATGAACATCGATAAAGGGATATACGTGAATATGCTTCTTCTTTCGTTCGCTGTATATTTATGTCACAAAATGGGAATTATATAGGAGTAGTGTAGATGATTGTGTATGAATGAGTTATGTGTGAACATTCTATCGCGGATATCACACTGTTGCACTAGATCATGTGTAGAATGTTGATAATGTTTATGACGTACAAGTCTAATTAGCGAGCTCCACAAAACACCTGCCGAGTGTAAATCGATGTCTGATTACCGAGTTGTTCTAGATACACTGGCTTTCATACTGAAATTGATTTTCTAATATTCTAACAATGATCTGCATTATCGATTTTATTATCTATTCAATTTTGAACTCCCCTGTGATCTCCTTAACCACTAACTTAGTGGTTAAGACGTTCGCTTTGTTTGCAAAAGGGCGCAGGTTCGAATTCCGCTCGTACATCTTGTTTACAATGTGGATATTTGAGCACATGTCTACAAGAATGCAACAATTTCATATAGTTAGCTATAACCTCCATTTCTGTCCAAACCTTAAGCATCTCTCTTTCATCTTTCTATCTCATTTTATCCTCGGCATCAGTGTCAGATTAACCATTAGTCCGAGTAGTTAATGGCCCACAAGCTTTTAGAACCCCGAGAAGGCGGATCAACAGCATTGTCCTCGACTCCCGGTAAGAGACTGTGGTTTTATGTGTGAATGTACTTTTTTTTCTAAAATCATCCAGCACATACTGTGGCTACAGCAAGGGTATGCATGCTTTATTACATAGCGGCATGTCCCTCCCTGCACGCCCTACTGGTAAACCTGGAGAAATGACATTTTTCTTATTAATAGCGTTTGTCAGTCCAGTCGAATGGTAGAAACACTATTTAAACAATCAAATAACCCCGACAGGAGCAAACTTGGTTGTGGTTTTGTAACCCGACGTCAATCTAGCCGTTTCACCGAAACATATAGTAATACCTAGAGGCTAGTAATAGTTCACAAGTAATGTTCTCGACGGTATATGATACAATTATTATACTACTACTATTACACAACTACTACTACAACTAATACTACTACAACAACTAATACTACTACAACAACTAATACTACTACAACAACTACTACTATACAACAATGACTACTACTACTACATAACAACTACTACTATACACAAAAATAACTACTACATAACATCTACTACTACTATTAATATTACACAATAATAATAACTACTACTACTACTAATATTACGCAATAATAACTACTACTACTACTACTACTACTACTACACAATAATTACTACTATACAGCAATGACTACTACTACTCATTCATTCATTTTCCTTTTGCGCTGAAGTTAGATCTCTCCAATTCTGTTGTTCAAAGCTATTCTGTGCAGTTCTTGAATAGTATGAATATTGGTTGCTTTACTTTCTCTAAGTAATGTTCTTCTGAGTGTTTCTTATGGTCTACCCCTTGCTCTTTTGCATTACTACTACTACTACACAATAACTACTACTAATATCACACAACAACAACAACTACTACTATTAATGCACTACTACTACTACTATTCGTATTATTTTATGAAGTATCCAGTATGTGTATTGCCTATGGTACTTAACATGGGTATAATCAGCAATGATATAAATTCTCATATGAGCAGCATACTTATTTACCCGCAAGTTTTGATTTTTAAAAGTTGATGAACATTCCAAGTACACCTACCTTTTTGGAAAGAATGTGACACAATAAGCGTTTCTAAACATATGACAGTGTAGAAAAATAACACCTACAGAGAACATCAACTCTGATCAGGCAGGAAGAGAAAATTAGTAGAACTTCCTGTTAACTGCTACCAGTTGAAATGCGGAAGGAGTCATACGCACAATCAATTTTGTCTGTAAGTATCGAACCGTAATGCACATGCTTACATGAAATAATGGCTGGAAGAAACTATGACAGTGATAATATCTCTTCGTATAAAATTATGGTGGAGCATACGCTACTGTACAAAAGTCACGTTTCGCTGCAATGTAAGAGAAATCAATACAGATGTTTCGGTAAAAGGACAAATCGTGAGGGCTCATCATCATCATGTGACATATTCTTTCCAGAATGTAGTCTTCTGTATGTATCTTATGAACACCTCGCGATCTTGGGTGAGTTGACCTGTCTCCTCAAGTGATATGTTTAAAAAGACACATATATCATCTGTCCATCGTCGTCTTGGGCGACCTCTTCCTCTGCTGTATTTTACTCTACCATCGCGAGGGATGCAATTCCTTATTACGAAATTTTCTATTTACTTATAAAAAATAGAATATTTTTGTTTGCTAATGAGCTTAGTTGGGGATTTGAAAATTATAAGCATCGGTCATTGTGCATTCATAGTATATGAGCCGGGTAAATGCCTGGACAGGTATTCACAGTTATGAAGGCTTATTAACTGTATAACGTTTGCAATGTTATTTAACTCGTCCCTGAGATCTGTGCGAGCTGGTCATTTGTGTACATCTTTACCAAATGGACTGATGGACGGGCCGACCGACAAGAGAGGTAGGTAGGCAAACAGACAGATAGATAGATGGATGAATGGATGGACAGATGGATGGATAGATAGATAGATGTATGAATGGATAGGTAGGTAGACAGATAGATAGATAATATGATGAATGGATTGGTTGGTGATATAGATGTATTGATGGAAGGACATATGGATGGATATAGACAACGCGACATACAGACTGACTGACTTAGTGATTACATGACTCTATGATTGTTGATTAATTAATTCATTCATTTATTTGTGTGATCGATTGATTGGTTGGTTGATTTAATGATTCTATACCATTGGGTTACTGTGTATCCAAGTTGATATCCAGAGTGCAGAGACTAACCAGCTTGATCAAGCTTCCACGGAGTCTTGTCTATTGATTATGTACACTATTGTTGTTCTTTTCGTTATATCGTTCTCAAGTTTATACTTCCTAGCAAGATGTATCCCGGAGAAATGCATTGTGTCACGATTTACATCTTGGCTGCGATTTCTGCGCTTGGCATATTTATACCTCGGAATGGCTTAGGGTCGATTGAACCTAACTAATGGAACAGCCATCACACCCTCCCAAGACCTCCTTAATCCCTCTTATGAAATGCATGACCGATTGCAGTGATGCTGTTCTTTGCTCTTCTTGCGAGCCCCGACAAAACACGAGTTACATTGTTGTCATTCAACAAGTACAGTCACATGACACAAGGCAAGCAGGACACAAGATAACCAGAACATGCATGACACAAGGCAACCAGAACACACATAACACGAGGCAAGCAGGACATACATGACACAAGGCAACCAAAGCACACATGGCACAAGGCAAGTAGGATATACATGACACAAGACAAGCAGGACTTCTAAAGCCATTTTTTCCATTGATTTATACTTATGAAGCAGTGCTCAATCAAAATGAGGGACCACTTCCTCTGAGTTTGTTCTTAAACTCCAATTGGTTAGCATGATGTTAACAAGAATGAGTTGCGTCGTGTTTTACAATAGGGATGCGATATTTGCGTTCTTCGGCTTAAAACAACAGACTTCAACATGGTATTTAGGTAACTTTGGATTAGTGCAGGATAAGGCAGTCAGCCTCAGGTCTAATCCTTCTTAATCATCTCTTACAATGTAGATTGCAGCCAACATGCTACTGTGCTGTACGGGTGCGAGACCACACATCTCGTTAGAGTTTGCCGAACACGGAAATTAATACTTCGCTCAGCTCGTGCTCAACAGTGTGCACAGGGCAGTAGTGCCGACGTAAAGGACACAATCGCTCCGTCGGAGGAGGACCCCAAACCAGCGTCTGCAGACGCGAAGCCACGTCTGCCGGCCCAGAAGATTAGAAAAATAAATGGAGAGCGAGATTATGAGCTCGCATGTAAAGTGGTCACGACAAAAGGTGGAGGAGAGACGTATACGTACACTAGGGTCGACAACCCCAAAAGAGCAGAAGTACCAGAGAGAGGGACGAACGCGCACAGTCAAAATTGTGTCACCCAAAAAGGGGCTGCCATAAACGGACCAGAAATAGCACACGGACGGCCAAAAGATCCCAGCGTCTGCGTCGTCCACATAGGAGGGTCGGACGTTAAGGCGTTGGTCGACACAGGAGCAGATGTCAGAGTAATGAGCCTGCAACTGTATCAGAGCCTCGATGGCATGGTTACATTCATTGACGAGAAACCTATACTGGAGACTGTAACCGGGGGAAGACTTCAAGTAGCAGGGATAGCTCGGACGGAAATGACCATCGCAAGCGTACACTATAATAATATGTAGAGGTTTGTGAGCGAACGCAGAAGAAAAGAAAGAAATAAAACTACAGTTTCTGCTTGAATACAAGAGCTCCCGTGTGTTACCCGGGCCTGAAAGGGAACGAAGAATAGCGAAAAATGTTACCATCATGCGCGTCGTAAGATGCGATTAATGTGATTTTCAGGGTAGAATTGGCTGTTCCATCCCCTAGAGGGTCGAAGTGACCATGAAGACTTTCTGAACTTGGATTTGAACCGGCCTAAATACTCAGATATCGCATTCAAGTTGTAAACCATCACACAACGCATTCTGTACTCCAGACTTCATTACGCTAATCTTTCGTTTTAACTAAAAGACGGTGAAGATTATATGTGAGGTCCGCTTATTGAACTCAAGAGACGGTGAAGATTATATGTGAGGTCCGCTTATTGAACTCAAGAGACGGTGAAGATTATATGTGAGGTCCGCTTATTGAACTCAAGAGACGGTGAAGATTATATGTGAGGTCCGCTTATTGAACTCAAGAGACGGTGAAGTATTATATGTGAGGTCCGCTTATTGAACTCAAGAGACGGTGAAGATTATATGTGAGGTCCGCTTATTGAACTCAAGAGACGGTGAAGATTATATGTGAGGTCCGCTTATTGAACTCAAGAGACGGTGAAGATTATATGTGAGGTCCGCTTATTGAACTCAAGAGACGGTGAAGTATTATATGTGAGGTCCGCTTATTGAACTCAAGAGACGGTGAGGATTATACTGTCAATTTAAATCGAGTGAAAGAAGTAGAAAATGTAAAAGAGTAATTTCCAAGACTCAAAAAATGGCGTGTAAAGTGGATGTATAAAGTGACATGTAAAATGGTGTGTAAAGTGGTGTATAAAGTGGTATGTGAAGAGGTCCGTAACGTGATGTGTAAAGTGGTGTGTAAAGCATAAACACTTCCTAGCACAAGAAACATGATTGGAAGTTATACTTCCTTTAGCAACAAACATCATCAGTTTTATCAACTGATGACGAAGTACTTTGTGCAACTCTCCAAAGTGAAGAGCTACAGTGATAGTGAATTTGAAGATTTGAAGCCTATTTAGTGAATACTTTAGTCCGATCATTTCAAGATGTATAGTAATCAAACGAGGCGACGTGAATAAGAATCGATACTGCCAAATTGTTTCATGTTATGCATGTCAGTTACTTTGTGCACGTGATAAGAAATTCCATGTTTAATTTGTTTAAATCCTCAGGAATTTCCAGCTATAGCTATGTCTGAAAATATTATTTCCTATACCAATAGATAAATGGTGGGGGGGGGAAGGGTCTTTTCGGTTTTCGGTCCGTTGCACTCTACTCTTTTTTGTCTTTGTTGTATTCATGATCTATTAGTTTTCACGTGGCTTACATGTAGTCTACGTTTGATTTGGCGGTTAACTTCTTTTTTGTCTCTATCTTGATAAAGATATTTGGGTTGAAACGTCGATTTTGTAGAGTGTTGCACGTAAAACTGATATTTAAATTTTACATTTTGTTTTGTATTCACTTACCAGTGTTCGCACAGTTTTACTGCAGTTTCTCTTTTTAATATTTTTCTTCTTTTTCAACTTCTTGCCGTAAATAGATTGTTCACAAATGAATAAGATACAGTAATGTAGAAGCATCGAGAATTAGTAAAGAAAATATAATGCATTGTTCACAAATGTGGGCTAATTATTATCAATGACACGGACTCACATTATGTCACTATAGACCAATGCAACTTAAATTTAACATGTACATACCTTATATGCAGTTCTTTCTTGCAACCGTGCAATACAGACAGCAGCAGTTGGAAAAATAATGTTGCAATCTCAGCTAAAGACAACTCAAACAAACGAAGATATCAAAATGCGTCCGCGAAATGATCTCTTTAAACAGCATACATTGGCAGATGTAGCCAAAGCTCCGAAGAAATAACAGAATTAGTATTGCAAAATAATAATATATTACTAAAAGACGTAAATGTTCGCCACGCCCATAACGCGTGCAAGTCGGTAGAGTGAATTCAGTGCGCGTGTGATAACATGTAAACAAGACGTGGCAGGTTCTGCCTTTAGGAGAGAATATTTTTCTAATCAGGTTCACCATATCCGGATTGCAGACAACAAATAGGATCCCAGTATTTACACTACGTGTGGCTTAAAGGCAAGCACACAAACAAACTACGTACTTGTGAATGCCACAAAATAATTTTGTGACATTTTTGTGTAAACATTCTGTTACATAATGTATAACTTAAGCCAAGTAACGATATTTCAATAATTGTGTGCTGTTTCCCTAAGGATACCTTTAAGAAAAGTTCGATCGGTAGACCAGAACAGTCACGAGATAGTAAAATTAAAAATGGGAGAACAGAACAGTCATGAGACAGTAAAATTAGAAAGGGAGAACAGAACAGTCATGAGACAGTAAAATTAGAAAGGGAGAACGGAACAGTCACCAGATAGTAAAGTTAGAATGGGAGAACACAACAGTCATGAGACAGTAAAATTAGAAAGGGAGAACAGAACAGTCACCAGATAGTAAAGTTAGAATGGGAGAACGCAACAGTCATGAGATAGTAAAGTTAGAAAGGGAGAACACAACAGTCACATTACAGTAGATTTCGTATTTTCAAGGATGCGCCAGGAGTCTGTAGAACATGGATTACTGTTGCAGTTCTGCGTTCGTTCCCAAACTCCTGCAGATTAGTCCAGAGAAAGAATGCACTGTGTCATAATTTACAACTTATATGTCATGTGTGCACATTTCTGCAGCAAATGTCCGACTTCATCATAGCTTTTGAATCACTTTCACCCTCTGTGGAATAGGACAGCCTACTCCACGACCAAAACCTCTTTACTACATGCCATAAAGGTAGCAAGTAACTGTGTCTCAATTATTTGCTCCCCTTACTACATACCATGCAGGTAACAAGTAACTGTGTTGTGATTATTTGATCCCCTTTAAGGCTTCAGCAACACACCGCAGTAAAAGGGATGGTTGCTGTAAAAAAGAATAGCCGCAGTAAAAAGTGATGGCCGCATTAAAAGTAGAAACACATCACATGACTTAAAAAAACATGCTGCAAGCTTGTTTCTTCGTTTCTTCTTAAGCTCATAGATTTCGAACAAAATAGCTCATGTAAGCTGTTGTGCAATGTAGATTTTTTTATACATAGCTTTATTTCATATCCATAAGGCCCCAACTCTCAACAGTATGCAATACTTTGAGAAAAAATGTCTCATTACTCGCAGGTGGGAAAAACATAAATGCAGAAATTAAGGGCCGTAGAGATTGCAGAAAAAGAAAACCCTCATTGCGTGTGCTTAACTGCTAGAGGTTTCGTCTTACATCGTGGCTGGCCTGCTTAGTCACTGATGAGAGCTTCGGACATTCAGCGTTCAGGCATACTATAAGTAGGAGGAAATACAAAATGTCACACTGAAGATCTTGCTGGAAAAAAAACTGACGATTACAAATCGGCAAAGAAATGTCATTCCATCGTATAGATCCCTAAACCCACAACTCGTCATAGTCTTATGTGTACTACATTGGATGCGTCATAGTCTTAGGTGTACTACATTGGATGCGTCATAGTCTTAGGTGTACTACATTGGATGCGTCATAGTCTTAGGTGTACTACATTGGATGCGTCATAACCTGAGGCGTACTACATTGGATGCGTAATCCACCGGCGATTTCTATCTTCAGCGATGCAGATACTTTAGGATAAATCTTTACCTTTCCATTCTTTAATGCTATCTTCCTATGATTTTCTTTCGCCCCGCTCCCGTGCTTCTTCTGCATTTGAGTGTTCCCTCCGGTATCAACACTCTGGTGACTGACTGTTACTAACCTAGAGAAGATAGAGCTTCGTCCAGGTGACTGATCTAAAGTTCTTGAAAACTAAAATATTTTGAACAAAGACGTATTGTGATCCGGACTGGCAAGATCTCATTGGTTTGATGATGTACGTCGACCTGATACCCAGAAACCAACTGTGAATGGGAAGCCTGAGTTGAAACGTGTCCGAGAATGTTGAGGTAGCAGATGGAAAGATATTTGACTACATAAGAGACTGACAATATCTCCGACACCAACAGCACCAAAACATACAGTGACGCTAGTCAGTCCAGTCCGAACATTGGAGGGGCGGCCAATGAAAAGGGCACAAAAAGGTAGATGCATGGCGAGAGACAAAAAGGTTTCATAATGAGTACAATGAATGGGCAGAACAGCGCCAGAGGGCAGCGCCAACTGCAAATAGCAAGGAAAATGTTACAAGGAAAGGGAAACTACAAGCTCTGTTAGATCGAGGCGAGCTTCTAGTTACCTGTGCTCCTTATAGACAGAGACCCAGACCCAATCATAGGCGTCCGGCAAAGCAAGAAGACTATCTCTCTCTATCTATCTCTAATGTCGAGCCTTCCTATACCGGAAACATGCTCGCGAAGAGAAAGGGTTCCGTACCCGATGGACTCAGGCAAAAAAGGGACAACGATTTTAGCCCTGGTCCAACTCTACTGTCAAGCTTTCCTATACCGGAAATACACTTGCAGAGAGAAAGGGTTCAGTACCTGATGGGCTCAGGCGCTATTCGGACAATGTCACTCAGCTCGAGAATGCCTTGCTCTCAAACGCGTGGTGTGAGACTCGAACTTGGGTGAGAGGTTCACGATGTCGGTGAACGACACCTCGGTTAAGAAGGCGAAAGAGCCAAGGTCCAACTCTTATGTCGAGTTCTACCTCTTACTGAACCAGGCTCGCGGATGAGAAACGGTTTAGTACCCGATGGGCACAGGCACAGTTCGTCCAATTACAAGAGATAAGTTCATAGGTGGAACATCTCGTGCGAGATAGACGTGAACGACAAATGTCTCGGTGAAGAGTCATTACACACCGAGTGTCCGAAGACAGATAGACAGGCTGTTACGTATTAGGTTGCCCACCCGAATCAAAGGTATGACGAAAACGGATGTGCTGGACCTCGGACGTCCAGACCTCAGAGTGGCCAACCGAGGTGCAATTAACACAGTTTTACTGTGGAACTTGCAGCACAATGTACTTCACGCTCCCCGGCAGAAATCACACGATATATTCATTGTGGTTATATGAGAGCGAACGCAAAAGAAGAAGAAGAAGAAAATGTCTGCACCAGACAGTTCGCCCCCAAATTATCTTGAGCGATAACTCAGCCAGGAGGGGAACACTAAACATATCACAACTTAACATATCTGGACTCAGAAATACGACCATTTGAGCTGAATAAGAACACTACACAAACATGATACACACATCGTACTACTACAGTAAACATTATTGATAAATAAAACTCAATACTAGGCTACCCCATACACAAATGAAATGTCAGAAGTTCATGGACATTGCAACATACTCATAAGAAATAACATGATAGGAGAAGTTTCTTACATAAGAAATGACATGATAGGAGAAGTTTATTATATAAGAAATGACATGCAAGGAGACATTTCTTACATAAGAAATGACATGCAAGGAGAATATTCTTAAATTAAACCGTTTAAAAGTCATAGAGACTATTTAAAAGACTTCACTGTACTCAGTTTCCCATATGTATTCCGTCATTCTCATTGAAGCGGCACGCCGCCGGCCGAGAGCACCACTCATAGCACGTAACTCCGTAGCCTCCAGCCATAATCTACAGGGATCTCCGAAAAAATCCACCGAAAAAATGAGGTTTAAAAAAAAAGATTTCCGAGCAGAAATAAATATATGGTAGCATGATCTGCGGCATACACTGTTGCACATGCATACTGCTCATCTAGCTCCGAGAAACAACTAGAGATCAACACCACAGATGCCAAAAGAACTATCATTGTAGGCAGATTTCAATGCACATACACCTGCCACAGTATACAAGGACAGGAATACCATAGGAAACAACATAGAAGAACTATGCAACACCAGTAAACTAATAATAATAAAACCCAACAAACACAAACATTTACTGCAGACCACAGACCCGTGGGCCTACATAATACTGCAACAGACGAGAGTGGAAAATAGTAAAACACCAATCTCCGGAGAGCACATCACTAAAAGACCTGTTACAACAACTATCCCCCATAACATATTTACCGAATAATATAAAACCTTAGAAAAAAGAGCTATTATTTCAAAATAGGTTTATATCGTGTCCTTGGTTACGCAATTTACAGAAAAACGGGATGAGATCACTGAATTATCGCTGATTAGCACGACGTGAGCGCGGTAATATCCTAGAATCGTCACGTTATGCCAGGAACGCAGGGACATTTCTGGGCCAACTAGTCATCAATTTTTCCGTCAGACCAGTTGGGTTGACCTATCTGCATTGATGGTTCATCTATCATTCCCCGCCGTCTAAGAGACTGCCACAAAATGACAAGGCGCAATGTCTGCTGGTCCGTAACATTTCATCATCAATGAGGATAGTTTGAAAGAAGACATAAATAAGAAAAGTACACAAAACATGCAGACACAATATGGTGATTTTTACAGCATATTTCCCCAACTCTATTCCCCGACGATGGTGAAGTGATGTGTCAGATTGCAGAGTTAAACGAGTCTCTAGCTGCGGCAGGTCAATTCGCCCAAAATCGCGGATTGTTCAGATAATCCATATGGAAGACCACGTTCTGAAAAGAGTATCACGTGATGATAATTCCCCAGCTTTTGTGTAGTCTCCTACGACATGTCTGAAATGTAAATAGTGGTCCTATTCTTTGCACCATGAACTTGAATCCAGACCCTAGTTGTCATGTGAGAGTACAAATAGAATATAAGATGAAATGATTGACAGTACACGAGGCTGAGTGGGCAGATGTGACAAACAGTCCCAGATGGCCAGATTGTAATAAGATAGCTATTATTCTTCCAATGAATGTATAACCTTCACAAGGTCACAACGAATTGACGTTATCGTCTTCTAAGTGTATATTTGTTTATCTGTCTGTTTATTTGTATTATTTGTCTCGACCACCAGATTTTAACGAACGATGTATAAAAGCTAAGTTTAAACACTGCCCCTCCCTCCCAACCTGTACTGATGATCCCTGAGCTTATAGCGGCTCACACTAGCTAGATGCTGCATGTCACTGGACACATGGGGCATTTCAGTGGGAATATCATCGCCGTCTGATATCCCGCCCAGTCCTGGTAGACAGAAACACAACACTTTCTAAGGTGAAAGAATGCACTTATCTTGGAAGCATCATATCATCGAATGAGAAAACACCACAGAAATCACAACATAGATGCAACATATACCAGATCTTGGGGCAGATGTCTCCTATTTTCAAAAAACAAATTGAGCGATGTAGCGGAGATGGCTACCGCCCTCATTTGCAGAGCCTCTGAAATGTGAGATCGCTAACATCTAACACCCCTACTTCTTTCTTCTACTTCTTTCTGTCCTCATGTACATTTCGGTGTTGAGAGGAGATAGAGTGTACGGTCTTTTGCCCTTCTATTTGCCTCTTCTTCGGTTATATTTTCGAGTGTCTCTAATACACTATATATCCACCTTTTACGAGCGAGTCCAATAGGTCAACTGTTTTCGTATCGTTTGTTAAGTGTTTTTTGGATAATACTTTGCTTTTTCTGTCTGGTTATGTGGCCGTACCATTTAACTTGTTGTTTCTTGATGTATTCTATTGCTGACTTGATCCATAATTGTTTCCTTAGTGCTTCATTCCTGATTTTGTCTCTCAAGCTAACTCCAATCATACGTCTCACACATTTCATTTCAGTGGTGTTAATCTTATGTATTGCTCTAGAATATAATGTCCAAGTTTGACACTCATAACACAATGTTGGTAAGAAAATGATGTTGAAAAGCGCTTTCTTTGTTTCTAGTGTAATATTTTTGTTTCTTAGTAAAGGTGTTAATTGACCAATGACCTGACAGACCTTATTAAATCTTGTGTTTATCACCGCCTCTTGTCTGCCGTCATATCTCAATGTGCTGCCCAGATATTTGAATTCATCTACTTGTTGTAGTTGTTTATTGTTTATCTGTATGTTGATGTTCTCCTTTTCTCTTGCAATATTCATTACTTCTGTTTTGTCTATGTTGATTTTCATTCCAAATTGCTTGCCTGTTGTGTCTATTATGTTTAGGTGGTCTTGCAGGTTTTTGAAATAAAACCTGGTCATCTGCCTGTTGTGAAATAAAACCTGGTCATCTGCAAAAAGCAGTTCATTTGTTTCATTAGAATTTGCTGTTTTGTTTATATGGTCCATGTATGTAATAAAAAGTAGTGGGGACAATACACATACCTGTTTTACTCCTGTGCTAACCACAAAGTCCTCTGTGTAGCCTGCAGCTGTTCTTATAGTGCAACCGCTGTTGTTATAGAGACTTCTACAAACGTTAATTAAATGTTGGCAAACTCCATAAATGTTTAATGTTTCCCATAGTTTTTCTCGGTTTACTCGGTCAAATGCTTTCTCTTGATCTATGAAGAATACGGCACCCCTACGGCATTAATAAATGCTATGGGTTATTTTACTTTACTATTATGTGAGCATGAACACCAAAACTACACTATATAAGACGATCATCATACCATCACTATGTAACCAATGTCAAACGTGGACACTAACAACATAATCCAAAAGAAAACTTCTTACAATAGAAATGACTTGTCTATCTCGACTCCTCGGAGTAAGATACAGAATCAGAAACATCAGAAGACTAACAGACAATATCACTTCTGAATTACATCAGAAGAGAACAGATTAAGTCGTTTTCTCATACTTCAAGACTACCATCAGACAGTGCCCCTCACAAAGCATTACTATATAGACACGATGGATATAAAGCCAGAGGGAGACATTGCAAATGATGGATTACAGAAATTTTAAACAGTCAACGAAAACAAACATAAGGAAGCACACAAAAAGCCATCTCCATAGAACTCTTCTACCCTTGACGTTGCAAGGCATAACGGGGTATAAAGCGAAAAGAAAGACCGTTCTCTACACTAATGTTGAGTTGTATCTTTTCTAGGTTTCTCTACACTAACAGTTAGCCGTCGGATCATCATCACTGCTTCTTCTTCTGCGTTCATTCTCACACTCCTGCAGATTAGCAGGATGTAGTCCGGAGAACGGAATACGTTGTGTCATGGTTTACAGCATTTCTGCGATATCTGCGCCTTTCGGCCTGACACATCCGACTTCAGCATGGCTTTGGGTCATTGACCCTATATGGGATGAGACAGCCAACTCCATCCCATAATCTGCTTAGTCGCCTTTTACGACATTCGTGGAAGGTAAACAGTGTCGCTATTCTTTGCTCCCCTTTCGAGCTCCGACAACACACGGGCGATCATTACTGCAAACTGGACACGTCTATAGTTGCCCGATCTCTCCCTGAGTGCATCCACCGTTACACTTCTGCTGACAGTACAGGTAATGTTGAAGTAACATTTCTAAGCAGACGTACATGAGTTAACTCCATTTTTTACAATTTAAAGTTGACTTCTTTTGATGAGAAATCTGTTCACTTTAAGAATGAAGTGAGTCAAAACACACATCCACATTACTCCGCGACAACATGTGATTTTTAAACAGCTGATAACATGTAAAAACAATATTATTTAAAACATTTAAAAACAATATTTAAACAATATTAAAAAAACATTTTAAAACGAAATTATAGAAAGTTTTGGTAGAGCACAAATTTAATGATGACGTGAGACTTAGAAACGGCATCACGTGGAGGAAGAAAAAAATAAAACAACAGAAAAGATGGCGAGTACAGTTACTTGTCCTTTTTCACAGAGGTAAAACGTATCACCTACCTGCAACTTCGGAACAGGATACATGCAGTATTGACATTTTTTAATCATACAGTGTGAAATGTTTGAATCGGAAGGTGAGCCTATTGTTACACACATGCACAACATATGCAGATATTGATCTTGGTGGACTGGTTCGGTCTGTCTAGCACGTTTAATTTCATACCACCACTCGTTTGTATGCCAGCAGTCGCTGTCCACCTTCTCGACCAATTGGTCTATAGCGTACATATCCTGTAGAGTGTAAGAATACCTCTAAGGTTCCAAATGCAACAATCATCAGAGACGTTCTAGGATCAGCTGACGGGAACCGAAGAAGACAGACAACTATGGGACACACGACTATATATGAACTTAGTTACCAATTTTATAATTAGGGTGAAAGACCAAACCAGACTTGGCAAGATTATACACTATGTCGGTAGATATCGTACCACCATCAGACCAAGATCAGCCTGGTATAAAAATGTAACTGCTTATCTGGTCTGTAGTTATATATGTAATTAATTTATGATGCATTTGTTAAGAATTGTTTATGCAATCTAACTTGATATATAATTGGGGGAAAATACGCTCAGAAAGAACCTAATGAGATTAAACAACCAGTTGTCTATATTTTTTTTTATACAACCAAAGTTTTGTCAATTCATTGATAATTAATATTGTGTACATTGTGCGTGTTTTGCCTACGTTTAAATAGGAAAAGAGTGTGTCTATTGATTTCTGTGTTGGTCCATCTTGAGCAGTGTTCATACAGACGTCGACCATTATATTAAAGATCGACGTTGTGTATACACTGTTTTCGGGTGTGTGAATTAACAACACAGAGACTAAGAGAAAGATCAAAATTTCATGTTTCAAGTTCGAAGCAATAATACATGCCAGTCGAAGTACAAATTTATATAGGATCAATATAAAGATATAGACATACGATTAACTGGGGGAACCCAAACGGTTATACTCCAACAACCAATCAGAAAAATTCACCCACTTCATTCTTAGAGTGAACAAAGTTTATCAACTGCGGCTCAGACACTTGTGGTCCCTGGCTCAATTCACGGTTGGACATTTTACTTCTGGGGTACAATCAGAATCATTCATGAAATTTTGCGGCGTCTGTTATGGCAAAGCGGCTTTTATTTCCACAGCCCATAGAAAGCCTTCACACACTCATTCACAGGAAAGCAAGCAATAACGAAAGTTTTTGTTAGATCCTAAAACCATCAAAAGTAATGAAGATTATTGTTTGTGGAATTCAGTCCATTGAAAAATTAAGGTGTTTACAAATTCGCAAAAAAATTGTTTACCTACCCGTCAGTAACTGTCAAAATCCAGGGACACCCTTCCAGTGCTTAACTACGTTAATTATTCTTAACCATCTGTGAGCCTTCCAAAACTTCATAATTTATTTATTATTTCACATTTTTCAAAAACTGTTTCTAATTCATACGTAAATCTAAATTACATTTGATTGCTTAAACTTTAAGTTAAAGAAGATGTGTTTTGTAATGCAAGACAAGATCACATCATCATCTAACTAAGCACATCACGTGACAACAGGGGCCTGGACTTTTAGAAAATATGGATAGGCTATTTTTCACATCAACTTCTTCCCCCAGGTCACTAATCATTATGGTGAATAAAGTCAGAGATAACTGATCCCTGCGGAATCCCATTCCTTTACATGTAACAAAGGTCCTCGTAGGAAGCTTTTGATGTAGTTGGTCAAGAACTTCGTATATGCACTTACATAACCCTACCTCTTCAGTACTTGTTCAGATAACTACTGCTGCGTTAGTTCTCAGACTCCTGCAAATTAGCCCTAATTCTGCTAATCTGTAGAAATAGAGGACGGATCAGAAGAAGAAGCTGTATGTAGCTTGGAGTCATGTGACGTATTCCTTCCAGAACGTTGTCTTCCCAAATGAACCCTCTATCTTGCATTTTCTAGCGATGTATTCATGTTATCTTTAATGTCGTCAGTCCATCGTCTTCTTGGTCTACCCTTTCTCCTCTTCACATGTACTCTTCCCTCCATTATTTGTCTTTCTAAACAGTTGTGTCTCTTTATATGACCAATCAGGCGTAGTTTTCTTTTTGTTATTGTGTTTAGTAACCAACACTCTGGAATCTTCAATGTGTTTATAAGATCTGAGTTTCTGACTTTTTCCTTCCATGATATTCTAAGTATCTTTCTGTAGCATTTCAGCTGGAAGGCGTTGATCTTCTTTGCCGCTGTTTTACTTAGGGTCCATGTTTCACAGCCGTATGTTGCAACCGGAAAAATAAAGGCTTGGAGTAGATATCTGAATATTGCCTCCCGCAGATACCACGTGACACTGTTAATATGCCTGCTTGTATCACTGTTTAATTTTATAATAATTTCACATATAGTGCCTACTATGAATGAATTTTGTTTATATTTTTATATTTAAGAAATAGATATATTATTTCTTTAAAAATATATACGGTAAAAATTTCCCTAGATTAAATAATTAAAATAAGAAAGTTGACAGAAAAGCGCCTGCATTTTAATGGCATAACGTGGCCACTTCCTTTTCTTCCTAATTGCAGGCAACATGAAGGCTAAAGGAGAGGTAATCTGTTAATAATTTATTTATATTCTATAATAGATTTCTCTTTCTAGCCATTTACGTATTGTTGGAAGTCTCATTTATTAATTATTTACTATACTTTGTGAGTTTTAGGTGTTTATAAACGTTTTTAATGTTACTGTTAAAATAAAAATTGCCCACGTGACGGAGACTCAGTTGAATCTTAGTTAGACTTACTTAACTAGGTACTTGGACAAAATTTTCAAAAGAATGCTACATCATTAAATTTTTTTTATAAAGCCCTTGAAAATTGCAATTCAGCGATACCTCAACCAAGTCAATACGTCAACGCTGAAAAAAGTTATGAATTTTTTCCGAATTAATTTGATGTCAAAATAAATTTACACGAAACAGGAAGGTATAAATTTTTAACTTGTGACCACAAAATGTAACAGCTGATAATTTCTGAATTATTTTTATTTTGAATAATACAACACACACACTTTTACATTTTTGTGTTCACGAAGACAAGACGCTTACTTATGGTGATCACATTTCTGGAATTTTCAGGACACAACTGATATTCAAAATGGCTGCTAATTTGCATAATTATAATAAAAATAAATTTATATTATTAAACATAATAAAATACTGCGCCTAAAATACCACAGAATCTATGGTAAAAATTTGGTTTCGTCCACCATTACAGGCTATTAATAGCACAATGTTTACATATTTAACTAGTTGACGTTACGGAGTTCCACGAAAAAACTAGAGAACCAATGGAATCGACACAGACTGACGTCACATCCCCGCCAAACGATTTTATGCGTGGCAGACATTTTTATTTTCAAATTGATCTATTTGATGGCAGATTTAATTGTTTTTTTCTAAATGAAATCCGTACACGCGTAGTTAAAAATGTAAACAGTGTGAAATGGAACAGTACGAAACACTTACTTACTGAAGTCACCATTCCTTAGTGAATACTTGTTTTATCCCACAGTGGAAATCCCGGAATATATGTGGCTGGCGCTTAGTCACTGTTCCTTGGCAGATAAACTTTTATTATCCCGCCAAGGAAATCCAGGAACATATCTGGCGATTTTTGATGCCTCTTCCGCCACATATATTCACAAAGATAAGTGGAAAATTATCCTCTGGCACCGCCTACCTTGGTTTCAGAATTGGGTAGATCTTGCTTTCTGGCATCAACTGTGCTATGGCACACTGTTTACATTTTTAAGTAGTCGAGGTCACAAGAGTTCCGCTAAAAAAACTGTCTGCCAATGAAATGCAGCGCGCAGTGGTGTCACACCGCCAAGCGACTGTATGCGTGGCGGACATTTTAAAATATTTAATTGATTTGACCAGTGGAAATGTACGGAAATCGCCTAATTAAAATGTAAACAGTGTGAAATGAGTAACATGAAGCATGTACCTTATTTATTGTGGATAAACTCTCCGTAAACCATGCATTATTTCTAATACAAATCTCAAATCATAATAATAACACAAATCACAAGCTCTACTGTAGAAATGTGCAGGCTTTAATTGGTTTCCGATTACGCCTAGCCCAGTGTTGCCAACTCATTTCATCGCCAAGCTTGGCACCAGCGTATATGAAAAAGCACCAGATGTAGAGCGAAAAGCATCAAAATAGCAACCCTGCTCTCACCATAGGCCGAATATTTTTTTCAATAATTTTATAATTTGAAATAATAACTGGGGGAGACCCCCATGCCTCCCTTTTTTAACCATTCCAATGTACTGAGTGGGGAGACCCTGTTTTTGATACCACCACTTCCCCTCCTTTTCCAGGCCACTCCCTTTTCCAAAATGAAATGTAATGAGGGGGAGACCCTCTCTTTCCCATTATTTTTTATACCACTACCTCCCCCTTTAAAAAATTATTCTTATACCACCCCTCTCCAAATAATAAATATAAAACTTAATAATAAATAAATTATTGTGATTTTTACCCCGCCCCCACCCCCTTTTCATCATTTTAAAACCTCAGATCCAACACTCCAAACATTTCACGCGAACCGCATCGCCACAAACCGAGTTTCCGTCCTACAATTTCCGTCCCACAAATTGTGCCACTGATGTACCATCATAAGAAACAGATAATCAAATTTTTAGAAAGCCAACTCCAACACAAGATTATTACCCAAGTTATGAAAAGGCCAGAATAAGTTGTCATTTTGCACATCAGACAACAGCATATTCTTCATGAATGGCTGGAATATGGTAGGTTTAGATAAATACACTGGCCCAGAGGAAGAAAAACTCTACCGACCTGTGTACAGGTTACAAAACAATCAAGTTTATAGAAGAGACAAAACTTCAGATATAGGCATGTTGTAGACAAACAAAACGAGAATCTTATTAATAGTAATAATTAAATAACAATATTATAGTGTCCCTGTACAGTTATTTGTAAACTTATTCTAGTGAGTTTAATAAACTGTAAAGATATTTTTATTTTCACACAAGAAACTTTGTGATGTTCTTAAAGGCATAGGTAGGTCCTACTGACTAAATATAAAATATAAGCTATATGACATGGATTACATTTTTTCTCAACTCTCAGTTACAAGAGTACAAAGTGATTGGCAGAGGTTTGCCAACAGAAAAAAACAGAACTCCATCTTTGTATCAGATGAGAATATTTGCACCCGACAAAGCAGTGGCCAAGAGCAGATTTTGGTATTTTCTAAGTCAGTTGAGAAAACTGAAAAAGGCTACTGGTGAAATAGTCAGTTGTAGTAGGGTGAGTTCTTTATCAAATATAATTAGTAATGTTTATTTTTATGCCCCAGTAATGCTATGAACTGTCCACAACTGACTTAATGTCACGTTTAAAAACACTCAAAATTAAGGAGGCAGACCTGTAGACTGAGCCTAGAGAGTGCAGAATACTTTCCTCACGCATGTCAGCTGTGCAAGAAGAGACTGAGAAAATATGGCTTACTGAGATGATAGTACTTCAATCTGAGGGGTTCCACGGATGGCTTGAAGCGAATTACACATTTCATTGCAGCTATTGGTGCTGTGTGATGGCTGGAAAAGTTCTTTATCTTCAGAAAAGAAACTACGGTACTGAGTTTCGAGAACAAATGTCTTCGTAGGATAACTAACACCCATTGGAATGAATTCAAATTGAATGATAAAATCAGAGAAGGGACGAATCAAAACTTCATCGCAGATGTTATCAGAAAACGCTGTTGTTCCTACATCAGGCATGTCCTAGATGCAGACATCAACAGAATCTCTTGAGTGGATACCTACAGGCAAAAGAGCCAAGGGTAGACCAAAAGAAACACCCAGAAGAATAATACTTAGAGAAAGTAAAACAATCAATATACACACTATTCAAGAACTGCACAGAATAGCTTTTGATGGACAGAATTGGAGAGATCTGACCTCCGCCCTTGTATCCTCTTGTGAAATATATTTCTCCAGCACTTTATTTCATACCCAGAAGACTGCCATGATGTACTTAATACAGACCTGTGCACAAACCAATTTTAAGTTAATGTGAAGATCAACCTGATTATTGTTCATTTCATTGGCGGGCAAAAGTATAAGTACCATAGTATTACTAATTATAAAATGGAAAGCATTGTGATTGTCTGGGTGCCTAAGGTAGTAATGATACACACAGACCTGTGAATAAAGTAAGTCATGTATCAGCAGTGCATTGTTTTGATAAATCTTACTACAAATCCTCATTGCTCTCGTATTGTTTTAACACTAAAAACCAGCGTGTCACTCCAGGAAATTTTATTACCCATATTATTTTAATTAAACGCTGATAAAGGTACAACTTGAAAATTATCCCTGAAACAATTGTTAAAGTCTCGTTTCGTATTAGTTTGTTTCTTTCGTGCCACAAATGGCACATAGGGCAGAGGTTTTGATTCTCCATGCGTTGCAATCTGCTGCCTGTACATTATGGACTTGTATGTTGCTAGATATTTTGAAATAATTTGTTGCACATTTAAAGAAATTACATGCTGCAAATATGTGCATCATTTGTTGTGTGCGTGATATGAGATGTAAGCAAGTGGTGAAAACATTTTACAGAAATAACACAGAAAACAGCTCTGGCATACAATCAGTTCTAAAAATTAGTTGTGTTTGGCATCTATGGAAGCAGGGCACAGAGCTACCTGACACACTGGGCACACAAACTGGGTCTAGTGGTGCTTCTTATCCCGACTGGAACAGACCACACAGTCTGACATAGAAGGCTTGCTGGTGGCCATCCGTTTAGGATTGATAGCAATGTAATGTGCTGCTCTAATCCTATCTGGAGAATTAGTGGTGCTTCTTCCCCCAGAAAAACACCTCCCATATGATGGGAATATGACTAGAGCGCATAGTTTGTCTGATGATCAGACCTCCTTGGTTGGTTGCTGATCCAGCGGCCCTGGGACCTGACCTTCTTGGTAAAGGTCTGTGCGGTTGTCATCAAAAGCTTGCCATCTGTAACAGTAATGGGAAAGTTACCATGTGCTTTGCAAACCATATGACATTGTGAACACCTCTGCAGTTCAAACATGGTGTGCCGCAATCGGCAGTCGTTATTGGCAAACTGCTTGAAACAATCGGGAGAGGAAAAGTTTTCCATGTAAACAAAATGCCCTTACCATACAGGGAAGCAACCAAGAAAGTTATGTCACTGAGTCAAACCATGGTAGGATCCACATTTTCCTCCTTTCAAAGGTACAGCTTCCAATTCCAAAGATATCTTTCGGTCAGCCTTCATACCCACCTTTGAGGGCTTCTTGATGGTGTATGTACTAGTCCTACCCTTGAAAGTTATCATGCTTTCACCAACACTAAGTTCTTTTGAAGGAACTGTTGAAACCATGGAAGAAGTGCAACAACAAATGTTGCAATCTTGAACACCTTGCTGTAGCCTGGTTCTCCTCATGGAGCAACAGTTTTGCGCATATGGTGTTGGAGTCTTTTGTGCAAATCTTTTCAAGCATATAGATCAGAACCGTTTAAATTTTACTATATAACTATACAGGAATATGCTTAAATCATGCATAATTTAAAAAAAAATAAGCTGATAAGTTAAATAATCAGGGATATTTGTTACAATGGGATTCCGCTGTATACTGTTTCCTTCAGCTCAACAATGTATCCAAGATTACAGTTTTGCAATGTATCACTGGATTGTGCAATTAAAAGGATTACCTCTTTGCATGTGAGGATGGAAAACTTGCACATTTGAGTCACATTATAAATCAAAGATACTGATCACCCGTGTGTTGCCAGAGCCCAAAAGGGGAGCAAAGAATAGCAACACTGTTTACCTTCCATGCATGTCGTAAATGGCGACTAAGGAGGTTATGGGATGGAGTTGGCTATCCCATATAGGGTGCAATGAAGTCGTATGTGTCAGGCCGAAAGGTGCAGATATCGCAGCAATGCTGTAAACCATGCCACAACACATTCCGTTCTCAGAACTACGTCCTGCTAATCTACAGGAGTTTGAGAACGAATGCAGAAGAAGGAAGCACTGATAAATGTAATATTCAAGAAAATGTGGAAGGAAACACTCTATAACCTTTAAAACCTAATGACTACAGTAGAATCGATCAATAGCTCATAACAATTTTCAAAAAAAACAATTTTCAAAAAAACTATATGGTACTTTTCAATATCCCCAATTATATTCTATATTTGTACTGTATATAGCATATTTTTGTTATTACATACATTTTGTTCTGGCCAAGTTATAACAGGATTCCACTACCATCAAATAAGAAAATAATTAATTGAATGCTCAGAGCAAAACATACATCTGAGGCATATGAACTTAAAATGCGCCAGACAGAAATCACCCTGTTTGTTAAACCTTTTGATGGTCCTCTTGTATCTTAGAGTGTGGACCAATACCAGTTGCCACTAAATATGACTGATGAGGCCCAAAGATATGTATCATTGACACCTATGTGGTCTTATTGTCACAATGGTATGCTTGTCATCTGTTTATCATCATAAGTTGCTATGGCTGGCTGAAAGGGAGTTAAGAATAGCAACATAACCTTCCTGTGGCTAAGGAGCGTCCAGGTAAAGGTTTGCTGCCTCTTCACTAAGATAGAGTAGCTCAAAGGCCTTGCTAAAATTAGATGTACCAAGCCAAAACACATAAATATTGTTGTCCATCTGTAAACCATGACACAGCTTATTCCATTCTGTGTGCTACATCCTTCAATCCAACAGGTGTTAGAATGATTGAAGAATCCCTTTATCATGATGCAATCTTAGTTTAAACTTCTTTTGTTGTATATTTCAGTGTCATTGTTCTGTGAAACTTGTGTGTTTTGTTTGCTCTTATAGGTATTTGACAAACACCCTCTGAAGATCAAGAACTTTGGGATCTGGCTTCGCTATAACTCTCGCAGTGGTACACACAACATGTATAGGGAATACAGAGATTTGACTGCTGGCAAGGCAGTTACTCAGTGCTGTATGTTTATCATTTTTCTTTTTGAAATCTCTGTATATATGTCAAAGTGCAGACGAAGTATGAGAAAAAGCAAGAACCTGCCACACCTGTGGTACAATCCACAGGTTCAAAATATTATACATCATGCTTGTGCCAGTCAGTGGGAAATCTGTTTATACTATAACGGATGCAGAAGTAAAGCTAATAACATTGGTTGAAATATGTTTTGTCCTGTGATGAGGGGATAGTGACCACTGCCTTACAGACCCTATTGTTGAATTAGCTAGTGGTTCAAAAGCTGATTGTGCTGGCTATATAATTTGATGTATTAGTGGTGTATACAAATTCTAGAAGAGTTGAATAGCAACAATGCATGTCCCCAGTGTAAAAATCTAGTGGGAACAAATTACTATTGAAATAACACATGAAATGTCAGACCAATATTGAAATATGGAATACAACCTAGGCAACCAATTCACAAGTTTCATAGACCCATAACACAAAACTAAGCTGTGAATAGTCATCACCGGTGCAATGACATCACTTAAAATAAATGAACAAGATGAGATACAACCTGTGACATAATAGAATGGGCTACATTGGGCAGTGATATTTTCAAGACTAACAAAGCATCCAATGAATAAAAGGATAGTCTCAGTAGATTGCAAAGAACCAGCTTGACACAAAACGTGAAAGAACTTTGTACCTAATATACCAGATCATAGACAAATGTCAAAATCTTGAAGACTAGTAGCACATACCCACAACAGAGAAATACTAGATAGAATTAGATTCAGTTATCTGTAGACCACCTGTTTTAAATTTGTGATATGGGGTAAGGTAAACATTTTTGTCTACTGTCAATAATAGTTTAAGATTAAAAACATTTATCATGCGAATTGTTTTCAGAATCTTTGAATGTGTATTACATGATACTATTATACAACATATTTGTGATGTGACAAATAAATATGCTAAGAAACATTACTGGTAGGAAAAACTTTGCGTCTGAAATGAAATGGGTTATTATGATTAGGTCTATTTGTTTTACATAATGTTTATTTTGCGAAACGAATGTACGAGGCGTGTTCAAATGAAAACGGGACTTGTGGATTTATTTAAAAAGTATCATACGCAATTTAATATTTTCAACGGAATTGAACAAAGCAACCACTTGTGAATAAGAATGCACCTGGGTTCATCAGAAAAAATCTCCGTATGCATTTAGGCAAGCATCCCACTGTCTAGGTAGACGTCGAATGCCGTCCGAGAAAAAGTTGCGTGGCTGTTCTCTGAACCATGTGGTCACCGCAGTCTTCACGTCTGCGTCGCTGTTGAATCGCTGTCCCTTTAGTGCTTTCTTCAACGGTCCGAACAAATGGAAATCACACGGGGATAAATCGGGACTATAGGCTGGGTGATGAAGAACTTCCCAATTCTTCTTTGCCAATGTTTCCTGCACAATTTTTGCGACGTGCGGACGAGCGTTGTCAATTTCTTCCGAACAACCATGTGGGCTGTCCCAATTGACATATGGAATTCTTCTGCAAGCGAACGAATGCTCCGACGACGGTCAGTCAGTACTGCTTTATCAAGCATGGCTATGGCTTCTTCTGTTGCAACAATATGCGCCTGACCTGGCCGTGCAAGATCTGCCGTTAACTCACGTCCGTCTTTAAACATACGCACCCACTCCATCACTCTGGTCCTCGACAAACATTTGTCACCATATGCTGCCTTCATTCTCCTGCTTGACATCCTTCAAATGAAAGAAACTGGATCACAGCACGCTGATTCACTTTGGACGGGTTCGGAATCACACCCGCCATATTGTTAACAGTCTTCTGCAGCACATATGCATGCTGGGAAGATGAACACGTGACCGTATGTAAATTATTGGATACTCATTACTAGTGCAAAATGTCATCAATATCAGTGCGCTCTATCACGCGTGGTGTAACAAGTCCCGTTTTCATTTGAACACGCCTCGTATATTAAGGTTTTCACGTCTCCTCCATAATATAAAGAAGCATTCATAAATTAGTGTATATGCCTACAATAATACTAGGCCTACATTCCAATTCTTTAATGTGAGAATGTAGTGGACAAATTGGTTAGAGGAAAAATATTTAACAACCCTTGAAATTTCCCAGCACTGTAGTTACAAGTATGCTTTTTACTCCACGCAGCTAAGGGATTAATGATGCATTTGTATTGTTGACAAGTGAGAATGTAATTACCATATTATACTGTGTGCATGCACAGAACTGAAGCAGCAAGAACTATTGTCTATGCTGTTTAAAATCTGTGCTATAGTATTTTCTGCCAATCAGTCGCCTTCTTTCTCATGTTTTTGAGATTTGAAGTGAATCTGTTTGGTACATGACCATTTTGTGCTATGTTTTATATGATAAGAGAAAACTGTCTGGCATATTTTTTTAAACCATGTTAAATTTAGATTTGCAGTGACATAGCTGATTAGATCCAATTTTATATACAAAATGTATTAGTTTACTTAATGGCGCAAATAAAACGGCAACAGCGCATTTCCATTCTCTGCAATACGTCCTGTTGAAAATTTAGTAGCACCATTGTCTTGCTACAAAAGAGATCTAATGATAGTTTCAGAATGAACACTGAAGATCTAGTTTGAGATTTACAATTTCCTCTATTATCTTTTAGTTATGTCAAATAATGTACAGCTGTCATTTTATAATTATATATATAAAACTATTTCAACATGTGACTAAAATGCAGTTTTCCATGTGGATGATTGCTCTTTCTGAAAATCAACCATCACAATTTTGGAAAAACGCTCACTCAAGAGAGCAATGTCCTTTTTTCGCATGTCTGATTGTTGATCTAGCAATTGTCTTTCATGTCCGACCTCCAGGTTTCTTTTTTTAACCATTGTCACACTGCATTAAAATTACCATTTCTTCCCTGGCATTCAATTATTTTATATATTTTTTTAAATTTGTTTGGAAAATGCGGTGTGTTTGTTTTAGACATTTTAAAATAATTTTGGATTGAAGAATTTAATGCTAAATAAATTTTGTCTCTGTGTGTCTGATATATGGTGCATGATAAATTATCAGAATTAGCAAACCATTTACTATTATTCACTGAAGTTATCCTGCACTGCCTTTTCCCCTACAGATCGTGATATGGGGGCCCGTCACAGAGCACGTGCCCACTCCATACACATCATCAGAGTTGAAGAAATAGCTGCAAGCAAATGCAGAAGACCCAACACTTTGCAGTTTCATGTGAGTTGAGTTTTATAGTGAAATATATATTACCAAATTGTTTCTTAATGTAAGTCGATAAGTTCTGTTATTTTTTTCTGTTAAAGATGTAGGGATTTAGGTTTATATAGGTGCACACATCAAATTTAATAATACAAAAATTACCAGTAGAAACACAAGTGATAACGTATAATACCATCAAATACCGGTAGCATGCAAAGGCTTACAGGTACAAAAAGTTATTCTTCTTTTCCTTCAGCATTCATTCTCAAACTCCTGTTGGATTTCTCTTGTAGCAGGACCACGATCCATTCTAGATTTCCAGCAGGATGTAATCTAGAGAATGGAAATGCGCTGTGTCTCCGTTTTATTTGCACCAATGGCCAGACACATCTATCTTCGGTTGGGAAAAGCCATTCAAATTCTTCCAGAATTATTGGACAGTAACAGATTTACGGCATGGAGAGAGTAATACTGGAGGGGGTGATAGAAGGCAATGGGCAAAGGCCGACCAAGACGCCGTTGGACAAAAGACATTCAAGAATGCCTGCGCATGTCACTGGAAGATGCAGGGCAACTTGCTCAAGACCGCGGAGAATTCCAGAGATCCATAGGAAAGACTACGTTCTGGAAAGAATATGTCACTTGATGATGATTAGGGCTCGGATTTTCATGAAATGTCATATTTTTTTACTGAAGCATATTTTCAGTTTTAAGTTAATTTCTACATGTTTCAAGCATTTCTGAACAATTTTAAGCTGTTTTTATTTGTCATATAAATGCATATTTTGACCATAATTTTGATGAGGTCATATTTTGCCTGAAATTGGAGATTTAGGTCATATTTTGCATATTTTCTGGTGTACTCAACGTTCTGGTGTATTCCGTTTGCTTATCAATGTTAGCACATCTTAAACTATGTTTAGAAACAAATTGTGAGGATTGGCTATATTTCTGAATGTGTGTATTAGTGAATATGCATGTGTCTTTCATGCGACTGTAGTTAAGGGAAGACATCAGTCAACTCTTTGATGTCAGTCGGCATCTGAGAATCAAAAAGGGAGTGACATCCGCTCAATACTTCAAAAGAATTTTCGTAAATTGTAGGAAACAATTTCAAATGTTTCAACGCCAAGAGCGAATATTCCTGGATTTGTTAAAACTTCCAGTTTCAATTTAAACCGTTTGGCGCCCATTTGTATGTTACAATTATTAATTTGCCATTTGCAACAGTAACTACATGATCTCGTGCTCTAGCTCATAGTTATATAATAGTGTTATATTTTATATTGTTTATGGTTGATTCACTGGAATAACTTTGTTTTACAATGCTTAAAGTGTCTAATTCTAATGGTGCAAAGTTGCGTAAATTTGTGCAGGGATTTGGTTCAAAAGTATTTAGTACCGATGGAGAAATATTGTACTGTACACTGTGTGAGGTCAAGGTTACAAATGTGTGAGGTCAGCAAATGATCTGACATTATTTAGATTTGCCCCTGTGACATCATGTGATGTAGAACGAAGTTTTTCAAAATATAAAACAATTCTCAGTGACAATCGACGATCGTTCAAATTTGAAACTCTAAAAATGCATGTTGTTGTCGGTTGCAATTGTACAAACAATGAAAACTGAGGAATAAATGTGGTGTTTTTATACATGCTTTGTTAAGTATTACTACTATGTAGGTACTATGACTACTATGTAATGCGTAAAACATGCAAACAATAATAATTTGCGTTTTTTTTGGTTCATAAATGAGAAAAACCTTATGGGCATATTTAAGGTCATATTTTGCCTTTTTTATGTCATATTTCAGGATTTTTAGGTCATAAAAATCCGAGCCCTAATGATGATAAACAGATTTTAACATTTCACAACATTCTGGATGTACCAGTACGTCATATAGGCATAAGTAGGCTATATAGTCTTACTGGGATAACCTGTTTTGATTGTCTTTGAAAGCAGACCCATCAATAGACATGAACCTATTGTTCTGGGTATGTGTCTATTTTTTTCTGTGTTGCTTTCATAAGACTTACTGGGCCAGAACTTTTTGTTGCATATTACATTGCCGTGGCTCAGGACTGACTTGTTTTATTCTGTGGTTTGGTTGCCAGTTTTCTACAAGCTGTTTATTTGGGTGGTCTTTGTTCATTCTTTTGCTTCTTTCATAAGCCTCCATTGCAGCCATATCTCTCCCCATCTCAAGGGGTTCTACGTATATTTGACATGCAATAGTTGGTGTAATAATAAGGCGTAGGACATTGTTCTGCACTCTGTCAAGATATTCTACATTTGTCTTGGAACATGTGAGGAGTACACTGTTGTTTTCTAAAGCAGAATGTATGTAACCAAGATATAGTTATCTAGTGGTATCCTTGTCTGATCTCCAAGATGTGCCAGTGAGTCTTTTCAGCAGTTGTAATCGTTTACGTGCTTTATTTTTGACATTTTCTACATGCTTGAGAGTGAACTGCCGATCAAGCGTGACTCCAAGATATATGGGATGTTCTTCTCTTGGCAATTTCTGTGTCCAACTATAGACTGGGTACTCGTGTAGTCTTCTTAAATCTTCATTTAGTCTTTTGGCTGCACTTTCACCATTCTTATGACTGCACTATTGTTAGTCTTTTTCAGCTTAGATATGTTTGACACAGTCACTAATGTAAATGAGAAACAGGGTGCAGCTCAAACATTAAGTAATTATGCCACTGCAGTTGGTACATTTACAGAAGTATCTGATATGGGTCAGTGTCTTTGTGTATAGTCTCCTGTAAGAGGGCCACATGTATCTTGTGATTTTGTAATAAATTAGCAAAGGATGTTACACGTAGATTTTGTTTTATGACAATTCTTTTGTAGTATGAGACGCATAATTGTATAGATGACATAGCATGAAGCTTCTATAAGAAGATAACCTCAATATAACGGCATGTCATTTACTAAGGTTTTTCTGTTTCATGGTGGTTTTTCTAGTGGGCCATTGGTGAGACCCACATATGCAACCGCATGCATTCAAATTGGTTGCTAAAAGACTGTCTTGTTGATCTTCCACTAAACTTATAGTTTTTTATGGAAGCCTGAGTACATTCACTTAGTTCTGAATTTTACTTATTGTCCACAGAATGCAAAGATCAAGTTCCCTTTGACCCACAGAGTGCACAGAAAGCTCCATGCACCAAGATTTGCAGCCAGTAGACCACACACAACTTTCTAAGCCTATGGTGTTAATAAATAAAATGAATGACTTGGATCTATTTACTGTGTTCTGAACTTGTATGGAAACAGTCAATCTGTGTTTAACCAACAACTTGTGGCTCAATGTATTGTTTAATTTGGTTTTAATTGTACTGTCAAATCCCAGTAACACTTTGACCAGCAATCTTGAGTATTTATATCTCATTACCAAGGGTGTTTGTAAATCTTTGAGAAATTTTGAGTAGTGTGATTCAAAATTCGTTAAAAAAAATTAAAGCACAACGATGACTATTTCTGATGCATCGTAGCAATTTTGATGATTGATCAGCAAAGTGCTATACTATGATAACACATTCCGTTATATAGACTTAATCATTAGGAACCAGTACAACATCAATCTCATGGGAAGAAAAGACCAAAACATCTAACTTTGCACCCAAAATGTACCTCTCAAAGTAGAATTCCCATTATATGACACTGGTGATAAATTTCGACTTGTTGAAGTCTCTGTGATACATTAGAAATATGGCAATTCGATACTGTTATTAAAAATAATATGTCTATATAAAAATAGTATAAATAGGGAAAATATGCTGTCTAAAATGGTGGCACTGGTGAAACAATGTGGGTAGATGTCATTCATAAGTATTTATTATTAAAATATTAGAGATTTCACAATTGAGATTGTATGATTATCATCAACACAAATTTCGCCTTGCCTCTGTTATCAGCTCTATGAGTCTGGAGAATCTTGAATGTTCAGTCATCACACACACATTTCAACATACTCTCACGCAGGGGCAGCTGAAGAAAAAGAAGAATGACTTTTCGTGCCTGTTTGTTTGTTTGTTTTTCGTTCGCTCCATTGTAACCATCACGGATATCCGTGCGATTTCCGCCGGGAGCGTGATTACGTTGTGCCACCGTTATGCGCCTTGTAGGCCTAGCACATCCGATTTCGGCATGCCTTGACAATTCGGGTGGGCTACCCTTAGCCTGTGACAGCCTCTATATCTGTCTCCAGGCACGCGTAGTGGAGACTCTTCGCCCAGACTATTTTCTTGCTCTTAGTCTGACTCAAACGAGGTGTTCCGCTGTCTATGAACTTGCCTCGTGTAATTGGACGTGCTGTGCCTGTGCCCATTGGGTACTGAACCGTTTCTCATCCGTGAGCCTGGTTCCTTAAGGGGAAGAACTCAACAGAGGAGTTGGACCCTGGCTCTTTCGCCCTCTTAGCCGAGGTGTCATTCACCGACATCGTGTACCCCTTGTCCAAGTTCGAGTCTCACACCACTCGTTTGAGAGCAAGGCGTTCTCGAGCTGAGCGTCCTTGTCCCAATAGCGCCTGAGCCCATCAGGTACTGAACCCTTTCTCTCTTCAAGTGTATTTCCGGTGTAGGAAAACCTGACAGTAGAGCTGGGCCAGGGCTACCATCGTTGTCCCTTTTGTGCCTGAGCGAATCGAGTACGGAACCCTTTCTCTCTGCAAGTGTACTTCCGGTATAGGAAGGCTCGACATTAGAGTTGGGTTAGGTCTTTTGCTTTACCAAACGCCGATGGATGGGTCTGGGTCTCTGCCTGTTAGGAACTCTGGTAACTAGAAGCCCGTCTCGAGCTGACGGTGCCTGTAGTTCCCCTTCCTAGGGACTTTTCACTTTCTATTTGCAGTTCGCGCTGCCCTCTAGCGCTGTTCTGCCCTTTCATTGTTTCATTGTACTCAGTATGAAATCTATGTCTCTCGCCATGTATCTACCTTTACATGCATTTTACATTGGCCGCCCCTCCAATGATCGGACTGGACTGACTAGCTTCACTGTATGTCGACAGTGTCGCTATATGTGGTGATGCTGGTGGTGTCGGAGATATGTCTGTCCGTGTGCAGGCAAATCACTTTCCATCTGCTACCTCCACATTTTCGGACACGATCCCCAAATGATTTGGCCAGAATCAGCTCGAGCTGCTGTATTTCTGTTTCCAGGGTGCACCGCGTGGAGGTACATTTGGGATCTTGGTTATCTGCTAACCCTGGGTCCGCCTAGAGCAATGCGTTCCCTTTGCACCCCTTCGTGCCTGTAAGTCTTTGCATGTAACCCCATTTTAAAGGCATCGATATCCATGTATAAAATTGTGCACGCATCCTAAGCAACAGTGGGTATGTACACTCTAGATCACTAGTCACCAATGTGTTCAGAGGGAGGGGTGGAAAAATTTATCTGCCAAGTTTTTAGGAGCTGTCAGTCTGAGCTAGAGGTTAGGAAAGTATGGAGTTTCATAGCAAAATGAATTAAACAGGTTACTAAAACACTTACCTTGCCTATTAATAAAAAAAAACATGCAATAAAACTAAACAGGACAATTCTCCACGTATTGGCTCAAATTGAACCTTTATCAAGAGACAAACATCATAAAAAAGCAAAATAGATGACTAGATTTCAAGCCCTGTCTTTTTTGTTATGGAGACGGGGCTTGATGAAATCTAGTCATCTATTTTGTTGTTTGTCTCTTGAAAAAGGTTCAATTTGAGCCGATACGTGGAGAATTGTCCTGTTTTATTGTATGTTTTTTATATATACTTTTTTAGGTAAGTGTTTTAGTAACTTGTTTAATTCATTTTGCTTGGCTATTTGTTCATTAGGTTACTGCGGCACCATCCACTTTGTCGGACACCCTCTGACCATTTGGTTATTTATATGGAGTTTCATGATGCACATTTTTGTGTGGTCCAGAACAATGTTTGTTATGAAATCTGCACTTTTCTGTCTAGTTTCAGCCATAGATATTTTAACATTATAGGACCTGCAGTAATAACTCATCTTGGATGTTGCATATTGTGCATTAATCGTTATGTGATCATCAGCCATTGTTGACAATATCTAATTCCTGCTAAGTAGTTCTCCTATTGGCAGCTCAATGCCATTATTTAAAAAAGTGGTTCTTCTTTAGTTGATTTTCATATGGAGTCTAAAAATGACTGCTATGTTTTTGATCTATGAGATCCAACTGTTGGTATACTAACTCAACTGCTGTCGTGATGGTCTCTGCTTCATAATTTGAGCATTTTTATCACATTACCCGTAGGCAGGTCTATTGTGTTAACATATCTGGATGCCATATCCTGCACACAGGAGATCTTGACAGCCGATCCATCAGTGATGATGGGTAACTGTTTATGGTCTCTAGGGCACGTCTTCAAGATTATTGGCAATATTCTCTTAATTGATTGTTTTATTAATCAATTTTGTTTGGTTAGTTTTTTGTTGTGCAAGGGGGTGGTCAAATGTATTTGTTTTCAAACACCATCTACTCTAGCGGTAGATCAAGTTTATGTAGAAAGGGGAAACACATATATATCCAGTAAAGACAGTTACAGTTTTAATATTTGTTTCCAAGCGCCAATAAGTATTTTATTTGGATGGTCATTCTTTTCTCTCCTGTACCTTGCTTCCGCCCAGTGCTCTTTGTGTCTGTTATCCAGCGGTTCTAAATAAGCATCCACCTCACATCCCTCCATACATTAGTCTCAGGTCTTTGTTCTGCGCCCTATTTGGGGATGAGGTGGTAGTTGCTCACACTGGTCTGGAGAGGAAGATTATATTCCAATACTAATCTCAATTAAAAAATGTACTTAGTGCTGAAATCACACAGGAAAGTTTGAAACGGGGTAATGAAGTTTTGCTAATAACTAGGCACACACACAAATCTATGTTTTGACCAACAGACCTTTATCAAGGTTACATATACAGCCTTAAGACGACAATCGTTCACAAATCAAGTGTGATGTGGGGGCAGCCAGGTTAGAAATAGGTCAGAGGTAACACAAATAAAAATGAAAACAAGACATGCAGAAAAATGACCGAATAGTCCAATATAATTCATGTCAAGTGCTCATTGACCTCTAAAGGTTTTAAAGTGCCAAAATCTCAGATGGCAGATTATCAGTTGGCCACTAAACAAATGCAAAGAGCTATTGATGCCGTAACATTATGGGTAGGTAAATAAGGGGCGTTAACACAAATAAGTGCAGCACTACACTCTTAAGTCTTAACCCTTTCACCTAAAAAAAAAAGCTGGTGATATCAAGATAGATGGAAAGACAAACAATGCACATACCTGAGAGTTTCTTTTGCTGATATGGAAGCAACAACAAAAGCCAGGAGGAAATTAGCTATCCTGAGAAGACTGAGTGGAACCACAGTGGGAATATACTCCGCAAAGTTTACCAGCAAGGCATACAATCACACCTGGAATATGGTTCAGCTGCGTGATGTCCCGCATCAAACACCACATTACAAGATCTAGAAAAGTGCAAAACCAGGCACTTAGGATAATGTTGGGAGCAATGAACTCAACACCCATAAAGCCTGTGTATAGCAAAGAATAGCAACACTGTTTACCTTCCATGCATATCGTACGAGGCGACTAAGGAGGTTATGGGATGGACTTGGCTGTCCCGTCCCATACAGGATCAGCGACTCAAAACCATACTGAAGTCGGATGTGAAAGGCGCAGATATCTCAGCCATGCTATGACACAACGCATTCCGTTCTCTGGACTACATCCTGCTGATTTGCAGGAGTTTGAGAACGAACGCAGAAGAAGAAGAAAGAACACCCATAATAGAGATGCAGAATATGGAAAGAATGCGAACGCAGAGACACAAAGGTACTAATACAAGCAGAAAAGTTAGTGTATGTCAAGACATCCAATGAAGGAAAGATTCCAAAATCTAGCAATGGGGCAACTGAAAATAAACAGCTTTATTCAACAAGCTAAACGACTCTGTAAACAACTTACAGACATACCCGAAGTTTGGTCTGTACCAGAACAAACCCCTTGAAGTGAAAGATATGAAATACCAATAAACATTCAGATCCATGTGCACGGAATATAAAGAATAGAAAGTTGTATAGATCCACAGGGATTACTAGCTTTCACTTCTTATGTTCAATGTGCTGATTTCTCCATAGCTGAAGCTCATACCCAAAACACTAACTCAGCGGTATACACTTCCTACTCAGACGGGGCTACTTTCTAGGGCTTTTGTTGCTTTTTTATATTTCTGCAACATGCATAGTTGGAGTCATAGGCTTCAACTCACCTGCTAAGCATTGTTTCCTGTCAGGTGTCCATAGCAATCCGAAGGGACTTCAAGTATGCAGAGCTAATACGGTAGTTAGATTCTAGGCTCTCCCCTGGAATTGCCAAATCATGCAAATAGTTGAATTTCACCACACCCCATATGTCATCTATATATAACTGGGGCACCATGTACACATTGGAAACTAGGACCGTATCAGGATTAGAGCTGATATAACTCCTCCAGCGTAGTGTACAAAGCTGGGTTCTCTGAACATTGCACTACTAAGGGAGATATAATTGTACAAATAAAGTAAAGCAAAATGAGTTAAACAGGTTACTAAAACACTTACCTTGCCTATTAATAAAAAATATATATAAAAAACATACAATAAAACTAAACAGGACAATTCTCCACGTATCGGCTCAAATTGAACCTTTTTCAAGAGACAAACAACAGAAAACGACAAAATAAATGTAGATGAGTGCAAGAATAATAAAAGAAAAAGATAAGAAAAATACCCCTTTTGTCACTTTATCAGACAGGCAGGTTTTACAGTGCCTCGAATTTCCCACTTTCGGTTTGTTTATAATGAATGCACGCATTTTCTATTTTACTAGATGCGTTGCCATCCCTGCGCTATGGAGACGGGGTGCCTACGTAAATTACTAAACATCCATTGGTGGGACAAAGTACCAGACTACGGGGTCTTGGAAAAATCAACCTCAATAAGCATCCACACAATACTTATGAAGGCGCAGGTCATCTTGTGTACGTATGGAGAACTCGCGTTTGCCAAAACAAATATATTATGGAGAACTCAAGGCAGGATTTCGAAAAGCTGGTGGACAGAAAAAGCGTTTCAAAGACACGCTCAAGTCATCCTTGAAACATCTTAACATTGACGTTGGCGCTTGGGAGAGCCTCGCACAGGATAGAACATCATGGCGTTACAGCATTAGAACGGGAGCACTAGCGGCGGAAGAATTCAGACAAGAAACTGCAAGACAGAAGCGGACACGTAGAAAAGAAAAAAACATCTCAACCTCACACAGATATCTTCTATTGTTGTCAATTCTGTAAAAGAACATTTTGTGCGCGCATTGGACTTGCTAGTCATTTAAAAACGCACTATTAACTTTATTATTTATTGTTATTATTATTATGGTTGAGTTTTTGGTCATCGTCGATCACGACGGACGAACATCATGTAGACGGGGCTTGATGAAATATAGTCATTTATTTTGTTTTTTATTTTGTCGTTTTCTGTTGTTTGTCTCTTGAAAAAGGTTCAATTTGAGCCGATACGTGGAGAATTGTCCTGTTTAGTTTTATTGTATGTTTTTTTTAATATATATATTTTTTCTTTTTAAATATATTTTTATTAATAGGCAAGGTAAGTGTTTTAGTAACCTGTTTAACTCATTTTGCTTTACTATTTGTTCATTAGGTTACTGCGGCACCATCCACTTTGTCGGACACCCTCTGACCATTTGGTTATTTATACAAATAAAGTACTGTGGGGATTCCACAAGAGGAAAGACTCACTATATTGGCGTGATATCTACTGAGAATTTAATGTTGCATAATGGTTAGTCCAGTAGTAATACCTTCAGCATGTGAGAGAACGTAGACATGGCGGGATTTTGTGTCGATGTTTCTTCAAGAATGCCCCTCTACCACCCTGAAAGTTTATGAGTTTAATGATATATAATATAAATACTATATGTAATATACATCTTGTCTGTCCATATATGTCAACAGTGCCAATTTGTAATGCCTATCAAGCCTATTCAGGAGCTTCCCTGCTTAACTATGTAAAACATTGAACCCCCAGCCACTAAAATATTTTGACAGAAAAAGCTGTCTTATAATATCTGTAATTTTGTCTCCTGAACAAAACGTGGCAAAGTGCTTAGATTCCAGTGTTTTTACTCTGACCAATATGTCTGCCTCAGCATTTCATACTCAGAACACTATTGAAGTGTATATTTGGCTCTCTGCGTTGTGCTTTTTTTAAATACAGAAAATGGAAGCCTTGATAGAGAAATAAAGACGAGATGTCAAAAGACAAATGCAGTATCATACCAACTGTCCCCACTACTTCTTCAACCCAAGATCGAGATGGAAGTTAAAAAGTCTCATCTTGACATTACAGAAAGATAGTGACATGGATGAAATGCTTGAGGACAGCTGCCGGGGTCACCAGGCTCGATAGATTACGAAATGAAGATATCAGGGAAAGAATAGGTATAATATCTTGTACAGAATACATAGAAAGACAGCAGATCAATGGTTTGATCACATTATGAGAATGCATCACGACAAGTTGCTAGTACAGGTATATAACCAAATGAGATCAGGGTACAGAGGAAGACCACGGAAAAGATGGATAGAAAACGTCAGGGACATCCTGAATAGATACGGTCATAGCACAGCCGAGGCCACACATCTGGATTTAGAACGAAAGCTCGAATCATCCCTAGCTTAACGGCAAGAGTGGATATGAGCCACCTGGGGAAAGACAATATACTCTGCGCTGCCTGTTCATATGGCCGTGTTGGAAATATTGAACTTTGTGTGTATGTGGCTGCGTAGTCGGTTGTGTCCTGTTCTGAGGTGTAGAATTACAACTTGTTCTGGTTTGTTCATATTGTGATAGTCATCTTGTGTTGGTGGCTTTCTTATTGACTTGATTTGCATCCGACCCTCATGTTTGTGAAAATATCCCATCGGTTGTGTCCTGTTCTGAGGTGTAGAATTACAACTTGTTCTGGTTTGTTCATATTGTGATAGTCATCTTGTGTTGGTGGCTTTCTTATTGACTTGATTTGCATCCGACCCTCATGTTTGTGAAAATATCCCATCAACACATTTAGATAATACTGGCAATCCCAATATGCCAGACAGAAATGTTAAAAGCAAGCCAAAATTCAGCTCCGCCAGTCATGATTTATTAGCACGTTTCATAGTTTATGGTTCAATATTAGTGACGTTTCCAAGAGGTTATTTAATTTTGCATCAATTTCAATTCATTCCACGAATTGATCAGTTCACTCTAATACGCTGTTGAAAATATTTCAGAAACAAGGAATATGGAAATTACATGAATATCAATGGGGGGGGGGGGGGGATGACAGATAGTTCAAATCAGTGTCAATAAATTGGTTATTACTTGTGAGCCAACATCATTTTAACGTTGCAGATCCATATATGATCTCTCTCCCAGCAGATGTAGAACATATACAGACTTACGATTCCAGTAGCTTGGTGATTCTATACACTACTGATTATTCATAATTGGTGGAAATTTTTATCATAACCCACATTTAACTACGTGTGGAATGACTTAGAAAAGCAATAAACAGAACAAGAAGAGAGCATTTTGGAATGAAGAGTTTACAATAACTGTTGAAACATCTGTGATCATATTGAAAAACAGAGACTGAAATGGTTCGACCACCTAATGAAAATGAACGTACATTGGCCAGCGAATAGAGCATACATCATGAAAATTGAAACAACAAGATACAGCAGAAGACCAAGAAGAAGGAGGATTGAAGGAGTTACTAACATTCTGACATCATAGTATTACTGCATATCAAGCGACCTAACGTGCCATAGCCCAAAAACCGATTGTCATTCAATCCTGCGACGACTTACAGAAAAAGCAGAGGATAAACAATATATTGATAGATAGACTCCATTTAATATCGTTCCCCTAATCACTCGTAAAATGTAATAAATCGCACTGTCCGTCTCTAGCATGCAACAGTGTACAGACGACACAGCAGATCCCCTTGAACTTCTATTTAACCCTCTGTCTATAGATGCAAGTCAGTCTCAAAACGCGTAACATATATGTCAATAAATAGATTGAGTACAGAAAGTTTGTTTGTTTGTTTGTTTTTCGTTCGCTCCATTGTAACCATCACGGATATCCGTGCGATTTCCGCCTGGAGCGTGATTACGTTGTGCCACCGTTATGCGCCTTGTAGGCCTAGCACATCCGATTTCGGCATGCCTTGACAATTCGGGTGGGCTACCCTTAGCCTGTGACAGCCTCTATATCTGTCTCCAGGCACGCGTAGTGGAGACTCTTCGCCCAGACGATGTTTTGCTCTCGTCTAACTCGAACGAGGTGTTCCACTGTCTATGAACTTGCCTCGTGTAATTGGTCGTGCTGTGCCTGTGCCCATTGGGTACCGAACCGTTTCTCATCCGTGAGCCTGGTTCCTTAAGGGGAAGAACTCAACAGAGGAGTTGGACACTGGCTCTTTCGCCCTCTTAGCCGAGGTGTCATTCACCGACATCGTGTACCCCTTGTCCAAGTTCGAGTCTCACACCACGCGTTTGGGAGCCAGGCGTTCTCGAGCTGAGCGTCCTTGTCCCAATAGCGCCTGAGCCCATCAGGTACTGAACCCTTTCTCTCTTCAAGTGTATTTCCGGTGTAGGAAAACCTGACAGTAGAGTTGGGCCAGGGCTAAATCGTTGTCCCTTCTGTGCCTGAGCGAATCGAGTACGGAACCCTGTCTCTCTGCAAGTGTACTTCCGGTATAGGAAACCTTGACAGTAGAGTTGGGCCACGACTACCATCGTTGTCCCTTTCTTGCCTACACCCATCGGGTACAGAACCCTTTCTCTTTGCAAGCATATTTCCGGTTTAGGAAGGCTCGACATTAGAGTTGGGTTAGGTCTTTTGCTTTACCAAACGCCGATGGATGGGTCTGGGTCTCTGCCTGTTAGGAACTCTGGTAACTAGAAGCCCGTCTCGAGCTGACGGTGCCTGTAGTTCCCCTTCCTAGGGACTTTTCACTTTCTATTTGCAGTTCGCGCTGCCCTCTAGCGCTGTTCTGCCCTTTCATTGTTTCATTGTACTCTGTATGAAACATATTTGTCTCTCGCCATGCATTTACCTTTACGTGCATTTTACATTGGCCGCCCCTCCAATGATCGGACTGGACTGACTAGCTTCACTGTATGTCGACAGTGTCGCTATATGTGGTGCAGCTGGTGGTGTCGGAGATATTGTCTGTCTCTTGTGCAGTCAAATCTCTTTCCATCTGTTACCTCCACATTCTCGGACACGATCCCCAACTGATTTGGCCAGAATCAGCACGAGCTGCTGTATTTCTGTTTCCAGGGTGCACCGCGTGGAGGTACATTTGGGATCTTGGTTATCTGCTAACCCTGGGTCCGCCTAGAGCAATGCGTTCCCTTTGCACCCCTTCGTGCCTGTAAGTCTTTGCATGTAACCCCATTTTAAAGGCATCGATATCCATGTATAAAATTGTGCACGCATCCTAAGCAACAGTGGGTATGTACACTCTAGATCGCTAGTCACCAATGTGTTCAGAGGGAGGGGTGGAAAAATTTATCTGCCAAGTTTTTAGGAGCTGTCAGTCTGAGCTAGAGGTTAGGAAAGTATGGAGTTTCATAGCAAAATGAATTAAACAGGTTACTAAAACACTTACCTTGCCTATTAATAAAAAAAAACATGCAATAAAACTAAACAGGACAATTCTCCACGTATTGGCTCAAATTGAACCTTTTTCAAGAGACAAACATCATAAAAAAGCAAAATAGATGACTAGATTTCAAGCCCTGTCTTTTTTGTTATGGAGACGGGGCTTGATGAAATCTAGTCATCTATTTTGTTGTTTGTCTCTTGAAAAAGGTTCAATTTGAGCCGATACGTGGAGAATTGTCCTGTTTTATTGTATGTTTTTTATATATACTTTTTTAGGTAAGTGTTTTAGTAACTTGTTTAATTCATTTTGCTTGGCTATTTGTTCATTAGGTTGCTGCGGCACCATCCACTTTGTCGGACACCCTCTGACCATTTGGTTATTTATATGGAGTTTCATGATGCACATTTTTGTGTGGTCCAGAACAATGTTTGTTATGAAATCTGCACTTTTCTGTCTAGTTTCAGCCATAGATATTTTAACATTATAGGACCTGCAGTAATAACTCATCTTGGATGTTGCATATTGTGCATTAATCGTTATGTGATCATCAGCCATTGTTGACAATATCTAATTCCTGCTAAGTAGTTCTCCTATTGGCAGCTCAATGCCATTATTTAAAAAAGTGGTTCTTCTTTAGTTGATTTTCATATGGAGTCTAAAAATGACTGCTATGTTTTTGATCTATGAGATCCAACTGTTGGTATACTAACTCAACTGCTGTCGTGATGGTCTCTGCTTCATAATTTGAGCATTTTTATCACATTACCCGTAGGCAGGTCTATCGTGTTAACATATCTGGATGCCATATCCTGCACACAGGAGATCTTGACAGCCGATCCATCAGTGATGATGGGTAACTGTTTATGGTCTCTAGGGCACGTCTTCAAGATTATTGGCAATATTCTCTTAATTGATTGTTTTATTAATCAATTTTGTTTGGTTAGTTTTTTGTTGTGCAAGGGGGTGGTCAAATGTATTTGTTTTCAAACACCATCTACTCTAGCGGTAGATCAAGTTTATGTAGAAAGGGGAAACACATATATATCCAGTAAAGACAGTTACAGTTTTAATATTTGTTTCCAAGCGCCAATAAGTATTTTATTTGGATGGTCATTCTTTTCTCTCCTGTACCTTGCTTCCGCCCAGTGCTCTTTGTGTCTGTTATCCAGCGGTTCTAAATAAGCATCCACCTCACATCCCTCCATACATTAGTCTCAGGTCTTTGTTCTGCGCCCTATTTGGGGATGAGGTGGTAGTTGCTCACACTGGTCTGGAGAGGAAGATTATATTCCAATACTAATCTCAATTAAAAAATGTACTTAGTGCTGAAATCACACAGGAAAGTTTGAAACGGGGTAATGAAGTTTTGCTAATAACTAGGCACACACACAAATCTATGTTTTGACCAACAGACCTTTATCAAGGTTACATATACAGCCTTAAGACGACAATCGTTCACAAATCAAGTGTGATGTGGGGGCAGCCAGGTTAGAAATAGGTCAGAGGTAACACAAATAAAAATGAAAACAAGACATGCAGAAAAATGACCGAATAGTCCAATATAATTCATGTCAAGTGCTCATTGACCTCTAAAGGTTTTAAAGTGCCAAAATCTCAGATGGCAGATTATCAGTTGGCCACTAAACAAATGCAAAGAGCTATTGATGCCGTAACATTATGGGTAGGTAAATAAGGGGCGTTAACACAAATAAGTGCAGCACTACACTCTTAAGTCTTAACCCTTTCACCTAAAAAAAAAAGCTGGTGATATCAAGATAGATGGAAAGACAAACAATGCACATACCTGAGAGTTTCTTTTGCTGATATGGAAGCAACAACAAAAGCCAGGAGGAAATTAGCTATCCTGAGAAGACTGAGTGGAACCACAGTGGGAATATACTCCGCAAAGTTTACCAGCAAGGCATACAATCACACCTGGAATATGGTTCAGCTGCGTGATGTCCCGCATCAAACACCACATTACAAGATCTAGAAAAGTGCAAAACCAGGCACTTAGGATAATGTTGGGAGCAATGAACTCAACACCCATAAAGCCTGTGTATAGCAAAGAATAGCAACACTGTTTACCTTCCATGCATATCGTACGAGGCGACTAAGGAGGTTATGGGATGGACTTGGCTGTCCCGTCCCATACAGGATCAGCGACTCAAAACCATACTGAAGTCGGATGTGAAAGGCGCAGATATCTCAGCCATGCTATGACACAACGCATTCCGTTCTCTGGACTACATCCTGCTGATTTGCAGGAGTTTGAGAACGAACGCAGAAGAAGAAGAAAGAACACCCATAATAGAGATGCAGAATATGGAAAGAATGCGAACGCAGAGACACAAAGGTACTAATACAAGCAGAAAAGTTAGTGTATGTCAAGACATCCAATGAAGGAAAGATTCCAAAATCTAGCAATGGGGCAACTGAAAATAAACAGCTTTATTCAACAAGCTAAACGACTCTGTAAACAACTTACAGACATACCCGAAGTTTGGTCTGTACCAGAACAAACCCCTTGAAGTGAAAGATATGAAATACCAATAAACATTCAGATCCATGTGCACGGAATATAAAGAATAGAAAGTTGTATAGATCCACAGGGATTACTAACTTTCACTTCTTATGTTCAATGTGCTGATTTCTCCATAGCTGAAGCTCATACCCAAAACACTAACTCAGCGGTATACACTTCCTACTCAGACGGGGCTACTTTCTAGGGCTTTTGTTGCTTTTTTATATTTCTGCAACATGCATAGTTGGAGTCATAGGCTTCAACTCACCTGCTAAGCATTGTTTCCTGTCAGGTGTCCATAGCAATCCGAAGGGACTTCAAGTATGCAGAGCTAATACGGTAGTTAGATTCTAGGCTCTCCCCTGGAATTGCCAAATCATGCAAATAGTTGAATTTCACCACACCCCATATGTCATCTATATATAACTGGGGCACCATGTACACATTGGAAACTAGGACCGTATCAGGATTAGAGCTGATATAACTCCTCCAGCGTAGTGTACAAAGCTGGGTTCTCTGAACATTGCACTACTAAGGGAGATATAATTGTACAAATAAAGTAAAGCAAAATGAGTTAAACAGGTTACTAAAACACTTACCTTGCCTATTAATAAAAAATATATATAAAAAACATACAATAAAACTAAACAGGACAATTCTCCACGTATCGGCTCAAATTGAACCTTTTTCAAGAGACAAACAACAGAAAACGACAAAATAAATGTAGATGAGTGCAAGAATAATAAAAGAAAAAGATAAGAAAAATACCCCTTTTGTCACTTTATCAGACAGGCAGGTTTTACAGTGCCTCGAATTTCCCACTTTCGGTTTGTTTATAATGAATGCACGCATTTTCTATTTTACTAGATGCGTTGCCATCCCTGCGCTATGGAGACGGGGTGCCTACGTAAATTACTAAACATCCATTGGTGGGACAAAGTACCAGACTACGGGGTCTTGGAAAAATCAACCTCAATAAGCATCCACACAATACTTATGAAGGCGCAGGTCATCTTGTGTACGTATGGAGAACTCGCGTTTGCCAAAACAAATATATTATGGAGAACTCAAGGCAGGATTTCGAAAAGCTGGTGGACAGAAAAAGCGTTTCAAAGACACGCTCAAGTCATCCTTGAAACATCTTAACATTGACGTTGGCGCTTGGGAGAGCCTCGCACAGGATAGAACATCATGGCGTTACAGCATTAGAACGGGAGCACTAGCGGCGGAAGAATTCAGACAAGAAACTGCAAGACAGAAGCGGACACGTAGAAAAGAAAAAAACATCTCAACCTCACACAGATATCTTCTATTGTTGTCAATTCTGTAAAAGAACATTTTGTGCGCGCATTGGACTTGCTAGTCATTTAAAAACGCACTATTAACTTTATTATTTATTGTTATTATTATTATGGTTGAGTTTTTGGTCATCGTCGATCACGACGGACGAACATCATGTAGACGGGGCTTGATGAAATATAGTCATTTATTTTGTTTTTTATTTTGTCGTTTTCTGTTGTTTGTCTCTTGAAAAAGGTTCAATTTGAGCCGATACGTGGAGAATTGTCCTGTTTAGTTTTATTGTATGTTTTTTTTAATATATATATTTTTTCTTTTTAAATATATTTTTATTAATAGGCAAGGTAAGTGTTTTAGTAACCTGTTTAACTCATTTTGCTTTACTATTTGTTCATTAGGTTACTGCGGCACCATCCACTTTGTCGGACACCCTCTGACCATTTGGTTATTTATACAAATAAAGTACTGTGGGGATTCCACAAGAGGAAAGACTCACTATATTGGCGTGATATCTACTGAGAATTTAATGTTGCATAATGGTTAGTCCAGTAGTAATACCTTCAGCATGTGAGAGAACGTAGACATGGCGGGATTTTGTGTCGATGTTTCTTCAAGAATGCCCCTCTACCACCCTGAAAGTTTATGAGTTTAATGATATATAATATAAATACTATATGTAATATACATCTTGTCTGTCCATATATGTCAACAGTGCCAATTTGTAATGCCTATCAAGCCTATTCAGGAGCTTCCCTGCTTAACTATGTAAAACATTGAACCCCCAGCCACTAAAATATTTTGACAGAAAAAGCTGTCTTATAATATCTGTAATTTTGTCTCCTGAACAAAACGTGGCAAAGTGCTTAGATTCCAGTGTTTTTACTCTGACCAATATGTCTGCCTCAGCATTTCATACTCAGAACACTATTGAAGTGTATATTTGGCTCTCTGCGTTGTGCTTTTTTTAAATACAGAAAATGGAAGCCTTGATAGAGAAATAAAGACGAGATGTCAAAAGACAAATGCAGTATCATACCAACTGTCCCCACTACTTCTTCATCCCAAGATCGAGATGGAAGTTAAAAAGTCTTGACATTACAGAAAGATAGTGACATGGATGAAATGCTTGAGGACAGCTGCCGGGGTCACCAGGCTCGATAGATTACGAAATGAAGATATCAGGGAAAGAATAGGTATAATATCTTGTACAGAATACATAGAAAGACAGCAGATCAATGGTTTGATCACATTATGAGAATGCATCACGACAAGTTGCTAGTACAGGTATATAACCAAATGAGATCAGGGTACAGAGGAAGACCACGGAAAAGATGGATAGAAAACGTCAGGGACATCCTGAATAGATACGGTCATAGCACAGCCGAGGCCACACATCTGGATTTAGAACGAAAGCTCGAATCATCCCTAGCTTAACGGCAAGAGTGGATATGAGCCACCTGGGGAAAGACAATATACTCTGCGCTGCCTGTTCATATGGCCGTGTTGGAAATATTGAACTTTGTGTGTATGTGGCTGCGTAGTCGGTTGTGTCCTGTTCTGAGGTGTAGAATTACAACTTGTTCTGGTTTGTTCATATTGTGATAGTCATCTTGTGTTGGTGGCTTTCTTATTGACTTGATTTGCATCCGACCCTCATGTTTGTGAAAATATCCCATCGGTTGTGTCCTGTTCTGAGGTGTAGAATTACAACTTGTTCTGGTTTGTTCATATTGTGATAGTCATCTTGTGTTGGTGGCTTTCTTATTGACTTGATTTGCATCCGACCCTCATGTTTGTGAAAATATCCCATCAACACATTTAGATAATACTGGCAATCCCAATATGCCAGACAGAAATGTTAAAAGCAAGCCAAAATTCAGCTCCGCCAGTCATGATTTATTAGCACGTTTCATAGTTTATGGTTCAATATTAGTGACGTTTCCAAGAGGTTATTTAATTTTGCATCAATTTCAATTCATTCCACGAATTGATCAGTTCACTCTAATACGCTGTTGAAAATATTTCAGAAACAAGGAATATGGAAATTACATGAATATCAATGGGGGGGGGGGGGGGGATGACAGATAGTTCAAATCAGTGTCAATAAATTGGTTATTACTTGTGAGCCAACATCATTTTAACGTTGCAGATCCATATATGATCTCTCTCCCAGCAGATGTAGAACATATACAGACTTACGATTCCAGTAGCTTGGTGATTCTATACACTACTGATTATTCATAATTGGTGGAAATTTTTATCATAACCCACATTTAACTACGTGTGGAATGACTTAGAAAAGCAATAAACAGAACAAGAAGAGAGCATTTTGGAATGAAGAGTTTACAATAACTGTTGAAACATCTGTGATCATATTGAAAAACAGAGACTGAAATGGTTCGACCACCTAATGAAAATGAACGTACATTGGCCAGCGAATAGAGCATACATCATGAAAATTGAAACAACAAGATACAGCAGAAGACCAAGAAGAAGGAGGATTGAAGGAGTTACTAACATTCTGACATCATAGTATTACTGCATATCAAGCGACCTAACGTGCCATAGCCCAAAAACCGATTGTCATTCAATCCTGCGACGACTTACAGAAAAAGCAGAGGATAAACAATATATTGATAGATAGACTCCATTTAATATCGTTCCCCTAATCACTCGTAAAATGTAATAAATCGCACTGTCCGTCTCTAGCATGCAACAGTGTACAGACGACACAGCAGATCCCCTTGAACTTCTATTTAACCCTCTGTCTATAGATGCAAGTCAGTCTCAAAACGCGTAACATATATGTCAATAAATAGATTGAGTACAGAAAGTTTGTTTGTTTGTTTGTTTTTCGTTCGCTCCATTGTAACCATCACGGATATCCGTGCGATTTCCGCCTGGAGCGTGATTACGTTGTGCCACCGTTATGCGCCTTGTAGGCCTAGCACATCCGATTTCGGCATGCCTTGACAATTCGGGTGGGCTACCCTTAGCCTGTGACAGCCTCTATATCTGTCTCCAGGCACGCGTAGTGGAGACTCTTCGCCCAGACGATGTTTTGCTCTCGTCTAACTCGAACGAGGTGTTCCACTGTCTATGAACTTGCCTCGTGTAATTGGTCGTGCTGTGCCTGTGCCCATTGGGTACCGAACCGTTTCTCATCCGTGAGCCTGGTTCCTTAAGGGGAAGAACTCAACAGAGGAGTTGGACACTGGCTCTTTCGCCCTCTTAGCCGAGGTGTCATTCACCGACATCGTGTACCCCTTGTCCAAGTTCGAGTCTCACACCACGCGTTTGGGAGCCAGGCGTTCTCGAGCTGAGCGTCCTTGTCCCAATAGCGCCTGAGCCCATCAGGTACTGAACCCTTTCTCTCTTCAAGTGTATTTCCGGTGTAGGAAAACCTGACAGTAGAGTTGGGCCAGGGCTAAATCGTTGTCCCTTCTGTGCCTGAGCGAATCGAGTACGGAACCCTGTCTCTCTGCAAGTGTACTTCCGGTATAGGAAACCTTGACAGTAGAGTTGGGCCACGACTACCATCGTTGTCCCTTTCTTGCCTACACCCATCGGGTACAGAACCCTTTCTCTTTGCAAGCATATTTCCGGTTTAGGAAGGCTCGACATTAGAGTTGGGTTAGGTCTTTTGCTTTACCAAACGCCGATGGATGGGTCTGGGTCTCTGCCTGTTAGGAACTCTGGTAACTAGAAGCCCGTCTCGAGCTGACGGTGCCTGTAGTTCCCCTTCCTAGGGACTTTTCACTTTCTATTTGCAGTTCGCGCTGCCCTCTAGCGCTGTTCTGCCCTTTCATTGTTTCATTGTACTCTGTATGAAACATATTTGTCTCTCGCCATGCATTTACCTTTACGTGCATTTTACATTGGCCGCCCCTCCAATGATCGGACTGGACTGACTAGCTTCACTGTATGTCGACAGTGTCGCTATATGTGGTGCAGCTGGTGGTGTCGGAGATATTGTCTGTCTCTTGTGCAGTCAAATCTCTTTCCATCTGTTACCTCCACATTCTCGGACACGATCCCCAACTGATTTGGCCAGAATCAGCACGAGCTGCTGTATTTCTGTTTCCAGGGTGCACCGCGTGGAGGTACATTTGGGATCTTGGTTATCTGCTAACCCTGGGTCCGCCTAGAGCAATGCGTTCCCTTTGCACCCCTAGTTTTGAGGTATTACCTAACCTTTGCAGTATGATTGCAGAAGTTGTAATTAAAATTAAAGTATGTTATTTGAAACAATACTAATTTGGCATTAGCATTTAGATTAGGGTGGGGGGTAGGATCAGTTATAAATTAAAAAATTAATTAGTTATAAAAGTTATAATTATAAATGAGGTTGATATAATTTGTGTCGGGAGATGTGACATCACGGCTTCCATTGGTATAATTTCATTGGTGTTACATGGAAATCTGTGATGTCTTCTAGTTAAAAATGTGTGCTATTTATAGCACAGTGAAGAGTTGATCCGTAGTTTTACCTTTTGTCCAAGTACCTAAAAAAGTCACCGCCGCTATCCTAAATATGAAATTGCACAGGAGGTAACTAAGAAGAGCTAGGCCTGAACCATCGTTAAGCTGGCGCAAGTTGTTTTTAATTATACACTGTGGACCTTTGGTGCTCTAGTTTCGTGGTATTTCCTAACCTTTGTTGGTAAATTGCTCTTATCTAGTCATTGTGCTATAAATAGCACACTGTTTTCATGTTTAAGCAGACGATGTCACAGAGTTCCGCGAAACAACCAATCACTGCGATGCGTGCAGTCACACCCTGCCGACCGCCAAGCGATTGTGCTATAAATCATATCGATTCACCCTTACACAATAATTCTTAGAGAATTAATTATTAATTCTAAACACTGATTCTAACCCTTCTCCCCCTACTAAAAATATCTATTAAAAAAATAATTCTAATCCTTTTTTTAACCCCCCCCCCTTTACCAAATGCTATGGAACAAGATTGTGATTCGAGTGCGCTGGGATCATCATTCTTATCATGTTAGGAAATACCTCAAAACTAGGTCAAATTTCACTGTGACCGTAGATACGAAAGATGCGCCCCTTTGTTATGTGATTTGGCAAGCTTACGGTTAAGTACTTAGAGTATGGTTAGGATTAGAAATATTTATAATGTGTGCACATAACTCGCTCCGTGTGTAGCGGGCAGAAATACTGATCGCACAGTACAAATAATTTACAAAATATTTTAATTTGTAAATTGGAAAAGAAACATTATTTACATTGACACGTTTGTCTGTGTCTAGATTTGAACTTGGTGATTGTCGAGATGTGACGTCACAATAGTCATTAATTTCATTGGTGTTAAATCCAACACCAATGGTGAACACCAAACCCCGTGACGTCGCCTAGTTAAAAATGTAAACAGTGTGCTATTTATAGCACGCACAGAGCTGTAGTCTAGTGTAGAATCAAAGCAACTTTTATCAAAAAGTTCAATCACCAGGCATAATTACTGGAAATCAAAACAGCCCCAAAAATAATATCCAAAACTACAACGGCACGGGAGAATTAAAGGCGGTGGAGATGAATTTCATGTATTTGAAAATAAATGACTTGGGAAAACATCATAGATGATATACGTTAGCTTTGCATGTTTTTATATATAAATTTTGAGTTAACGTGAAAGGTACATAAAATATATATGTACAAATAGGTAAGACAATAACAATTAGATTATCATTATTTTAGAAACTAAATGCTTGATGTTTATGGATTAATTTAGCAAATTTCATATCATTGTTTTATATGCCTACCATTTTCTGTACACCGGAACTACAAAAGCAGTACAGAAAGTAAACAAGGCTTCTTCATTCGTTACATTTTTATTATTGTGATTTTCGATGATCACTATTTATAGGCCCTCTATACTTGAATTCATACATTTATTCCAAAGAAAGCTAAGGTCGACCAACTAAATTCACGAAAATAATCAACAATCCTCCTTTCATGTCATTTGTAATTTCTGTACACTGGTCTTTACTTGAGCCCTGTATGCTAGAATTGTTCTTCTTCAGCGTTCATTCTCAAGCTCCTGCTGGATCTTCCATGTAGCAGGACCATGGTCCTACTAGATTTCCAACAGAGTCCAGAGAATGGAAATGCGTAGTGTAGCCGTTTTGTTGTTCACGTGACTCGATCAGTCACTCATAGAGACACGCCATTATGATGATGCACAGATCATCATCATTAATTAAGTCGGCCATATCATGAACCATCACTATTTGTTACTATAAATAACCAAATAGACGGATGGGGTCCGACAAAGTGGAGGATGCCGCAGTAACCAAAGGAACAAATAATAATGCAAAATAAGTTAAACAAGGTTACTAGGAAAACCTATGAATAAATATAGATGAAAGGGTATATAAAAAAATGCAATAAAGCACAGTACAATGTTCGACGTATTGGTCTAAATGGGACCCTTTTCAACAAAACTAATAACGTTTAAATCAAACCACACAAACTTGATAATTGAGTTGTGGCCTGGGACCAAAAATGAGTTTCATCCAATAAATATAGGTGGGTTCAAGTTTCAAGAAATAAGATATGCAGATGACAGTCCTCCGTACTACACATCCTGAGGGACTGAAACAGCTTGTCACAACAACAAAGAAATACAGTTATATCCAAAATCTATATCTAAACACACAGGCAGCAAAAATTATGACAACAGACAAAACAAAGATCAAACCAATAATCAACATAGACAATATAGAACTAGAATGTGTAAACAAATTCGAATATCTGAGAGCAAATATAAACAGTTCCGGAGATTGTTCAGTCGAGATTAGAAGAAGACTCGCAATTACAACACTCAAATTAACACAAATGAGAAAGCTATGACAAAATAGTAACAATATCACTAAATTAACCATTTGAAGGTCATGTATTTTCCCAGTGGCAACATATGGATGCGAGACTTGGACTTTAAACAAAACAATATCCAAAAGAATAAATTCATTTGAAATGAAGTGCTACAGAAAGATCCTACGAATATCACGGACAGAGAAAAAGAAGAACATTGAAGTTTTGAAATTACTGAAACTAAAAGAAGGGTGGTTTCTAAATACCATCATAAGAAGGAAGCTACAGTATTTTGGACACTTAAAGCGACATGATGGCATCGAAAGGCTGATTCTAGAGGGCAGAATGCCGGGTGGGAAGAAGAAGAAGACGATAGACCAGCGACATCGAAGAATGTATGCACATGTCTTTGGTCAATGCATGCCTGCTTGCCCAGAACAGAGAGGCGTTCAGAGTATCCACGACGAAGACAACGTTCTGAAAAGAATATATCACTTGATACATATAACGTTACGGGATTTAGCCCCTACATGTAAATAGGTACTTGGACATCCGGGCTGCCCATGTACATGAATCATTTCTTGGTGCTATAAATATCCTTGGAAATTTCCAAACTTTTTGGAAAACAGATTGGGAAAAGAATATTTTTTCCCCGACTATGTTGTACCAAGAGATAGACTAAATTAAATTTAAAAACAATTAAACAATTTATCAACAGAACTACAGCTCAAACTAAAGATTAGTATACTGATAGATACAAAAAAATAATACACGTAAGTAGTTTGTTACTGTGGAGTGTTGTTTTGTGCTTGCTGATAGAAATGGGCGTCAGACAAGCCAGGATATGTTAGTACAAATCTTGTTGTATCTTCGTAGAACACCACTTTGTTCTAGTGTTCACGCATGTGATTGAATTATGATTTAGGGTTAGAATTAGTTTTTGGAATTAGAATTAAAGGTCAGAATTAGTAGAGTTAGGGTATGATTAGATGTGCAGCAGTTGTGATAGTTAAAAATATAAACAGTGAGCTATTAAATCTTTTCACCCCATGTATGATGTAGGCCTATACAGTAGATGATATTATGATAAATTAGAAAGCATGCCAGGAATAGCAGTTGAAGATTACAATCTGAATAGTTTACGATATACTGAAGATGCATTTCCTATTGAAGGGAGCGAACAAGAACTTCAAGTCCAACTTCAAGTTGGGTTATACTTAGTAGTAGTACAAGAAAGTGAAAACAAAGACCTCCGTCTAAACAAAAAGAAAGAAGAAAACATAACTAATGGTTGTTTCCAAGAAATACATACCTTCAAAATGAATTATTAATATCAATGATACAAAATTAAACCAAGTGGAAAGTAGATAAAGTCAAGTATCTTGGCACCATTTTAAGATCAGATGGCCTGTGCTCCAATGAGATCAAGAACGGTATAAAACAGGAAAAAAATGAGAACAATTCTATGCAGTAGAGTAATAGCTAAATAGGTCCTATAATAGTTAATAGGACCTATAATATCAATGCACAAAGCAAGTTTGATCAAGTGCTAGAATGTTATATTAGCCAATCCTTCTTTGTATGTGAAGGATGTACGGTAAACAAAAGTGCCCAAGATAAGCTTGGGGCAACTGAGATGTGGATTTTGAGTTGACTGATGGAAATTCCATGGGGGGGGGGAGACGGAGGTGCAGACCGCACCTGGCGGCATCATCGGGAGGGCGGTAAATTTATTTTTGTCTAGTCTTTCACAATCACTGACATATTTTTTAATGTCGCAAGGGCGGAAAATTATGATTCCGCCCCGGGCGCCATTGACCCACGCTACGCCACTGCATCTGATGAGAAAAGCAAGACTTAAACATGTAGTAACCACCCAAGAGATCAGAAAGTTATAGAGAAGCATGATTGCTTATGCCACTTTGCAGGACACTTGATTGATTGCTCTCCAGTACAAAGTTTTTAGAAAATCTGGTTTTTTGTCTAGCTACTGCTTTTACTGTGAAGCGTCGCAGATTGCATTGACAATAGGTTTTTGAGCTGTGGCATGTTTGGTCGCTTGATATGCAGTAATACTGTGCTGTGTCAGAATGTTAATGACTCCTTCAATCCATCTTATTCTTGGTCTTCCTCTGTATCTTGATGCTTCCATTTTCATGTTGTATGCTCTAGCCACTGGCCAATACAGGTTCATTCTAATGAGGTGGCCAAACCGTTTCAGTCTCTGTTTTTCAATATTATTAACCCATTCACTGCAGATGCATCCTTAAGGATACAATGAAAAGCTGCCTCTATTTTGCAGTCATATCCTTAAGGAACGATGTGCCATATATTCATATAATTTATCCCTCAAAGTGTTCAAATACTCTGATTGGCTAGTTTAAACTGTCTAAAGGTCAACTAACAATTGAAATTTTGTATTTTCACATGTTTGGAAGCATAATTACTACTTTCCGTGTGTTAGCACATGTGGCATTTCTTTGTGTGGCCATTTTTCCATGACCGTACAATGGTGACAATGTACACTCAATGAATTTGAAAATTATAAACATTTGGAATAAAGTTTCTCTGATAATTCTAAAACATTCATTATCTTATTCAGGAAGTGATTTAGAAAGTGTTAATTTGCAATTTGATACTAGCACTAATTTGGTAATTAAGATAATAGGCGCTATATGTCCAGGTTATACATAGCACATGTTTCAAATTCGTGAGATGGTAAGGTAAACATTAACTATCAATAATGATATAATGATTCAAAACATTGATCCGCCCATGTGTTGCTGGGGCCAGAAAGGGGAACAAAGAATAGCAACACTGTTTACCTTCCAAGCATGTCGTAAAAGGTGACTAAGGAGGTTATGGGATAGAGTTGGCTGTCCCACCCCATATAGGGTCAGTGACCCAAAGCCATGCTGAAGTCGGATGTGTCAGGCAGAAAGGCACAGATATCGCAGCAATGCTTTAAACCATGATACGACGCATTTCGTTCTCTGGACTACATCCTGCTAATCTGCAGGAGTTTGAGAACGAACGCAGAAGAAGAAGAAAACATTGATCATGCAAACGTTTTCAGAATTTTTGAATGTGTATCGCATGATACTTTTATACAACATATTTGTGATGAGACAAATAAATATGCTGGCAAGCTTTATTACTGATAGGAAAAATTTTGCATCTGGAATAAAACCGTTTATTATGATTAGGTCTATTTGTTTGAAATAATATTTTTTTTTCGAGATAAATGTATATAAAGGTTTTCATGTCTCCTCCATAATATAAAGATACATTATGCTTGTAAATTCATAAATTAGATCATACAGTAATAATAGACTTACACTCCAATTCTTTAACATGATAATATAGTGGGCAAATTGGTTAGAGAAAAAATTTAACAGCCATTGAAATGTTCCCACACTGCAGGTACGATTTGAGCTTTTTGCTCAGCTAAGAGTTAACTAATGTTAACCACCTGATGCTGTTCCAACAGTTCTTGTAATCTCCTCATTTCTCACAGGATCTCTTGGTCATAATCTTTGACAGATAGCACCATCACTTGTAGAAATAGAAACAGTACCCTTTGCTGTATGTCAAAGGTCGCCATAACCTTGATAACACTGATCCCTCTTTTAGTCTTCTGAATCATATTTGTGAAATGCTTGTTGAATGAGAGACGTTTATCAAAGGTTATCCCAAGATATTTAAGGTCCTGTTCTCTTTCATTGAAGATTATGACCTCGGCCTACTAACACTGTCACTGGATAGACACAAGTCAATAGAAAATGTTCAAATTGAGGCAATGAGAGTGGTACTGGGGTGTCCTAGGGATGCATCCATCTCTGCTATGAGATTTATGCTTGATTTCCCCAGCATTAGAGTGCAACATCAGGTAGCACAAGTTAGGTCGCACTTTAAAGTGACAGAATACAACCACCAACCATTATACCATCGTCTAGTTCAGTCAAAGGGAAAATGAATCAAGCGTGACAGATCATGGATGGAAGAGGCTGAAGACACACTGCAAAGAGTATGTGAATTTGAAGAAATAGGAAAGTTCCTAGTTCCAGATCATTTGTTTTCATACCAGCTGTTGTGATTTCTTTTTCGATAGTTCTTTTCAGTGTTGTTTTTGGTCTTTCCCTTTTTCTCTTGCCACTCGGTGACCATGTAAAGACTTGATGTGGTATTCTGTCTTCATTCATTCTATATGCATGACCAATGTATGCCCAACGCTACTGGACAACAAACTGGAGATGTTCTTGTAGTCTACTACAATGTCTTATGCAGAGCCTAAAATATAGTTTACTGTGATCTGTTCAGCTTTAGGCAATTGGGGGTCTTGTGGAAAGTTGTTGTCTGTTCTCTGACTTCATGTATATTTGTATTTTCTTTTGTCATGTATTTTCTTGAGAGTATTTGCTTCAGTCAGTGATATTTTATGATGGAATTGTTCTGTCTTTCGACCTGCTTTTTCCAGTCTGTCCGCTGCCTGATTTCCTGCAATTTTGTGGTGTACAGGGATCCACTACTAACTAAAGAACAAGAGAGAAAGCTTACTACTTATGAAATGAGATGTCTAAGAAAAGCAGCAAACAGAACAAGAAGAGATCATGTGAGGAGTGAAGAGATTACAAGAACTGTTGGAAAAATGTCTGTGGTTAAATACATTGAAAAACTGAGACTAAAATGGTTCTGCCATGTAATGTGTTCATAATGTGACAGTCATCCCATGCTGGCATAGTTGACCCGATCTGCCTTTTCCAATGGCAGGCAATCAGCACATCCGGTTGGTCCTCAGCAGCACCTTCCCTAGCCAGCTGGTCAGCCCTCCCATCTCCTGGCATTCTATATCTCCCACCCATTGCACAGCCACCCAACACTGGCAAGACAGTTCATTAAGTAGTTTTTGTAATTTTGTTAGTTTTTCAGGCCATATAATTAGAATGAACCCAAATTGGCCAGCAACAAGAGTATACAACATTAGAATGTAAATAGCAGGAGGCAGAGAAAAACCAAGAAGAAAGTGGATTAAAGGAGTTACCAATGTTTTGAGACATCAGAATATTATTTGATATCAAGTGACAAAACATACCATAGTTTATAAACTGATCCTCATTCAGTCTGGCAACACCCAGCTGCACAAGCAGAGAAAAGACAATAGATCAATAGAAAGTATGCTTTATACATAATTTGGGTTTTTAAAAAAAACTGATTTTAGGAGTTAATATTTTATTTCTTTTCACATTCTACATAGTCAAGTCATTTCTGTAGTAACAAGTTTTATTTTGTCTTGTTTTTAGTGTCTACGTTTGACATTGGTAGCATAGTGATGATCGTTTTATGTAATGCAGTTTTGGTATTCATGTTCACATGTTTTTGAAAATATGAGACTTCTGCCCTAAGATCTGGTATGCTATGTTCAAATCTATGTTAGATTATTTTTGTTTTTCCCATTTGATGATATGATGCGTCAAAAATAATTGAATTCTTTTGCATGTTGGGCATTGATGAAAATAGTAATGTTTCTTTTTTTTTAGACTGATATTACCTTGGTTTTTTTTCCTGTGTTTATCTTCATGTTAAGGTCCCTACATGTTGTGTGCAGTCTATTTATATGTTGTTGTAGGTGTTCTTCTGATGTTGATATTATTGCTTGATCTTCTGCAAAAAGAATTTTGCCCAGGAGGTTGTGTAGGTTGTCTTCTTCATTAGTGTTGGCAATTTGACATATTCCATTGATATGTGTGATAAAACATAAATATAAGATTATCTTTTTGGAAGTTGGAAGGTATTATTTACATACAAAGTGAAAACAAATTGTTTTTGTTCCAGACAATAATGCCAGTCATGAAAGGAAAACTGAAACCTAAGGATGACCGGAGATTAACAGTAAATTATTCAATGTTATTAGAAAACATTGATGCAGAGTATTTTCTTCCTGACCTGTTTTCAAGACGGGTATTTACTGCAGATGATAAGGAGGAGATTAGCAGCCAGCTTAGTAAAAGCAAGAGGACAGGGCTGATGCTGGATAAACTCTTAGACTCTGGTCCAGGAGAAGCTTATAACATATTTATTGAGATCTTGAGCAGAGAATATCCAGAAGTGGCTGTACAAGTGAATAACACTAATGTAGATGATGTTGCAGATGAAATAAAGAAACCAGACTGTAAGTATTTGCTCAAGTACCTCCAGAGTGTGTATATTTGCTCAAGTACCTCCAGAGTGTGTATATTTGCTCAAGTATCTTCCAGAGTGTGTATATTTCTTGTTATAATATATGTCAAGCTGACAAAATATTGGAAATTGTTCTTCTTCTTCTTCTTCTGTGTTCGTTCTCAAACTCCTGCAGATTAGCAGGATGTAGTCCGGAGAACGGAATGCGTTGTGTCATAGTTTACAGAACTGCTGCAATATCTGCGCCTTTTGGCCTGACACATCCGACTTCAGCATGGCTTTGGGTCACTGGCCCTATATGGGATGGGACAGCCAACTCCATCCCATAATCTCCTTAGTCGCCTTTTACGACATGCGTGGAAGGTAAACAGTGTTGCTCCTTCTTTGCTCCCCTTTCGGGCCCTGGCAACACATGGGCGGGAAATTGTTCTAAAATTTAGTACAGTACCTTTGAACTGTAAATTTGTTTATATAAATTCAGCCCGCATGTGTTACAGTATCTTCAGATTATAGTACTTATAGTCCACTTGATTAAAAGATCTGCTTGTTAAAGTACACAATATTTGACAACTTGTCTTTCTGTGATTTGTCAAGAATTTATATCTTGCTTACCAATAGATCTCTTAATTTATACTCTTAAAGAGTAATCATAACATTTTAATAAAAACATATATGAAGCACACAAAAAGGTTGTCTCCAGAGAACTCTTCTACCATTTAAAGCAAAAACAAAAAAAGGAAATAAAGAGTTATCAACCAACACAGAACCGAAACATTCAATTACCGCATGGGGAAGAACATAATATTGTGAGCATCTATTGTGTCTGGAGTGCCATAGCGATCATCTGATGTCTAACTAACTGGTAGAATTTTTTTAATGAATGAAGCTAACCAACAGTTAAATAACTAATAACCTCCATTGTTATCTTGTTTCAGATTCTTGGCTTGAAAGTATTCCGGATTTAGTCAAGGAGCATATTATAACTGACGCTGATGCAAGTCGCCTATCTCGCAGTTTTCTTCCAAATTGGCACCATGTTTTAACCCTTCTTGGTCTGTCTGATAGTTTGATAGACTTGGAAAGACACAATCAACCACACAACAGTATACCAAATGTAATAACAACTTTGCTGATAAAATGGAGACAGCGGTTTTATAAAAAAGCAACAATTGAAGCACTGTTGAGAGTGCTTCAAGAAGTTGATGAAACTCAAGCATGTAGTGTTGACTGGGAATGTGTCAGATATGCTCTTCATAAAATTCAACCTAATTCTAATATTTCTTAACCTTTAGCATGCTAGTTTACAATTACGTAATATTCTCCTCTGCCGCAGAATTGGTTTCCGCAAATGTTACGCAATCGTCGGTGGCTGTTTTGAAATCGTGATAACTTTTTCATTGTTACAGATATTTCAATAATATTTGCACACATAAATAAATAATTAAATTCTGCATATATTGGTGTAAGTTTTGTTTGTATGTATGTGATACGAGATGTGTGAGAAAGTGATAAAGTCAAATTTAGACCTATTTCGATCGGGACCTACCGTATTTTTGATCGATCGTAAGCTGTTGAATATTATATATTTTACATAGTGAGAACATTGTGGAACCTCGTGTCTATTCTAATTAAACAAATTGAAGTCCTTACCTTTCATGGTTTCCACCTTGAATTTGCAATAAATAATTTCACTGAATAAATCGATGATAGAGAAGTAGAATAAACTCTATTCATTGTCATGTCGCCTCGCCGCAAAGTCAATGCTTGAAGATTGCTCGGAATTCCATTCCATAATCAAACACTGTCGTCTATCGCCATTTTGACAATAGAAACAGGAAGCTAGATAAATTACCTTCTCGATGTTGCCAAAACATTCTGTAAAAAATATACCAAACTCGATTTTTTCGTTCGATTTCGGGTTTACCGAATCGGGTGGATGATTTCGCCGTGTGTGTCAAGAAATGACACATTTCGGGCTAAAAGCTTTGCCCGGTTTGGCAACACAGCGTGCTAAAGGTTAAGTTTTAAAATTAACTTGTTAGTGATTATCTAAATACCGTATATTTCCAAATATAGGCAGATCCATTTATAATTAGAGAATGTAACTTTAACATCCAAAATGTTACAGAAGTAGAAAACTAGGGTAAGGTAAGAAAGAAAATAAATTATACCAGTAATAATACTGTGGAATTCTGTTATAAGAATGAAGGGACAAGCGATATAATGCAAAATGGAAATTAACACAAATGTAGCAATGGTAAGGCGTACGGTCATTTCTTCCTTTTGCAACCTACCTGTACTCATAAAATAAATGAGGATAATACAGTGTGACCTTTGCTTAGAGGTGTTGCCAGCTTAATAAAATCAACCACCAGGTACCGGAGTGTTCCCTAATATAGGATTCATTTATTTATTCAATGCTGTCTCCGAAAAAAAAGGTGCCTACAACTCTTAGCGATAGCATCAGCCATTACAGTAAATTCAAGCCTAGTTAATGAACAGAACGGGTCAACATTTAGCTTGGCTTTAGATTTACTCATATATATATTTTCCCTACACCAAACACGGACAAAAATAACATTCTCTGCTTATATACAGAAATATACGGTATAATTAATTTCACGAGTGATAACTATAAAGTAGCTTCATTCATTTCAAAATGTTTCCAAAACAATTTGTTTTAGATATGTTATTAAAGAATTCTGCAACAACCATGTCCTTCAACCTGATGGAGTGATATTTTCACATTTTTAAAGTTCATATTTGTTTCTGGGAACATGCTCCATTTATCTGACATAAGAAGAAGATGCGGACTTATCCAATTCTGAGAATTCAAAGAACTGATACAGACCAGATAATGTTGTGTGCGTGGCTAGTACTCTAAATCTGGTGCCTGTTTAATATGACCATTTCAGTGATTTAGACCCGATTGGGGTCAGATTCTTGCTGTTGAAGATGGGACTTAGTTCAGCCAACAGAGGCTTAAATCTGAGACTGGCCAGGACCTCGAGCATGACCACAGTCTGCTGTAGCAAGAGTTAGAGATGCTGAAGGCAACCAGCCAAGAGACACACCACAGTAATCAGGATTTCACTCTCAAATGCAATGTTAATAGTCAACGAAAGAAGTGATGTGTAAACAAAGTATTTTATATCCGGTTAAGTGTTTAACAAAACAGACAAATACAATCTATATATAAGGATAAAATGCTTTCACAATGCCCATCTCACTATATTTTTATTCAATAATTTTTTTATTTCATTTGTGTTTGTTTCTTGATAAAGGTCCCAGTTGGGCCGTAACGTAGAAAAAGTGCTTGTTCCTATGTTATTTCTTTTTTACATTAGTTTTATTATTAGTTAATTAAAGCAGTAACAATAATGCATTATCCTCATAATCGCTTCTTGGTTTTGTTACTTCAGCACTCTCCACCTTGTTGAATATCCTCCGACAGTTTGGTTATTTAACCATCAAGAAATAGTTTTATTAAATAAAAATGACCTCTTATGGAAATATTTGCTAATTTTAACTTCAGACTTCAGATAAAATATGGACATAAACATTAAAAAAACAAAAACCATGATAATCAGCAAAGACACAGAAGAACAGGAGGTAAACATATACAGGGAGTGAAACTACAACAAGTAAAACAGTATCAATATCTTGGACACATAGTCACAAATGATGGCAGATGTGAAACAGAAGTTAAAAGGAGAATAGGAATGGCTAAAAGTACCTTCAATGGCATGAGGAAAATATTAATATCTAAACAAATTACAAACAAGTTAAAAATGAGAATTATAAAATGCTACATCTATTCCATATTAATGTATCGCCCAGAAACATGGACACTAAATAAACAATTAGAAGACAAAATTGATGCCTTTGAGATGTGGGTATATTTAAGAATAGGGAGAACATCATGGAAAGAGAAGAAAACAAATAAAGAGGTGCTAAAGACACTTAATATGAAGAAAGAACTACTAAGAGAAATAAAGATCAGGCAAATAAAATACTTTGGACACATTAAAAGACATGACACCTTATTGAAGACCTTACTTGAGGGTAAAGTCAAAGGGAAGCGAGAGGTAGGCAGAGATACAAATGGGAGAGTAACATTACACGATGGACAGGTTTTAGTCTAGCAGAGTGCACCACCAAGACAAGAGACAGGAGATGTTGGAGATACGTTGCAGCCAACCTTCGTTGCAGAGACGGCACTTGATGATGATGAACTTCAGACTACCAGGTAGGTTAATTATGTTATATCAGTGCTTTTAACTTTTACTACGCTAAAGACAAATTATGTAACGTGCATGGTGTGTTGTATTTTTAAAATTAAGCAATGATGAAAAAATACATCAAAAAATATTGTTCTTGTCTGACCAATTTATTCTTTAAATAAATTCCTATATCTATCTTATCTCTAATTAAATTTATAAAGTGATTTCATAACCAAAATAAAACAGAATTCACTAGCCTTCAATCCAACCTTGACATATCTAAGAACATTCTCGACTCACTTCACAAACATGATGTAAATTCAATGCACGATGTCCAAACCAAATGTTGCTTTGCCATTTATAATAAAACTAATGTGTTCCATAATATCTTCTTTCATAATAAACATTTCATGAGAAATGGCTTCAGTTCGATGTGCTTTGATTATCAGAATTTCAAATCAGACCAAGAAAAATAGATTTGCTTGCAGTGTTACCACTTTTTTTTTTCCAAATGAAAAAGGCTAATTGAAAATGTTTATCATAGTTACAAAATTGCTTAGTGATGGTCGCAATTCTGCAAAGTACATCCGGAAGCGGGTTTATATTCAGGGAGATGGCATGGAGAGGGTTTTTATTAAAAAAACAAAAAAAACAAAAAAAAATATTTATATTTATTTATAAATTTTTTTTTAAATAAAAAATTATAAAAAAATAGTGGCAGTGGTTTTGACAATTCAGCCACTACAACCCCTTGGAAATTCCTAGTAATATATCACTAGTGGAGGTTGTTATTTTGGTAATCCTGCCTTTGGTTAGGTTTGGTTATGTAAAATGCACCACTTATGGTGAAGTATGCTCCTGTCAACCATGGATAATAGTCCAGTTGTTTATATCAGAGCTTTACAACCATCAGAAAATAGTTGTTCTGGTAATCCAGTCACCACGACCTCAGAGTTTTGTATGTTACATCACAAATGCCTGTTATGTGTGACATGACAATATAATAAGGAATTAATATTTTTTTAAAGTCAAATATTCAGCAATCAAGTTTATTTGGTGTGTATTTCAAGTAGTTTTTGTGAATTTGTTTTGAATTTTGATGTTTTATTCTTGTGATATAATGGCATATTGTATCTGGAAATGATTGAATTTAAAAAAAAATCTTTGACTTGACTTTGTGAAGAGTAACTCATGATCTGTGCCTGGCATTAAAAGATGTTTGTTTTCCATCTTCATTCTATTAGTATATTATTAATTTGGTTTTTTGTCTTTCCATCAGGTGACCTCAAAATCTAAAAATATATATATAAGACCTAAAGATAGTGACATGTGAGATGAAATGTTTTAGGAAAGCCGCAGGGGGTCACCAGGCTCAATAGATTATAAATGATATCAGGGAAAGAATAGGTGTAATGCCTTGCACAGAATACATAGAAAGGCAGCAGATCAAGTGGTTTGGCCACATTATGAAAATGCATCATGACAAGTTGCCTGTACAGGCATATAACCAAATGAGATTAGGGGACAAGGCCAGAAGAAGACCACGGAAAAGATGGATAGAAAACGTCAGGGACATCCTGAACAAACACGGTTATAGCACAGCCGAGAGGCCACACATCTGGTTCTAGAATGCAAGCTCACGCTCCAATCACCCCTACTCTTAACGGCAAGAGTGGATAACAAACCACCTGGGAATAGACAATAGACCTCCAGGTGTATAGTGTTCTCTGGTGATGTTTGAAAAATGTATTTATTACTGCCATGTTGATAAATTTGAATACTTAGGAGCAAACATTAACGGTGCAGGAGACGGCATGGCAGAAATAAGAAAGAGATTGGCAATGGCATATAGTGAAATAACACATTTGAAAAACATATTGAAAAACAATAAAATAGAAATGAAACTGCTAATGGTAAGAACTTTTATTTTTCCGGTTGCAACATACAGCTGTGAAACATTGACCGCCTAAGTAAAACAGCGGCAAAGAAGATCAATGCCTTTGAGATGAAATGCTACAGAAAGATACTTAGAATAACATGGAAGTAAAAAAAAAAGAGAAACTCAGTTATTATAAACACATTGAGGATGCCAGAGTGTTGGTTACTAAATACAATTGCAAAAAGAAAACTACACCTATTTGTCATATAAAGAGACACAACTGTTTAGAAAGACAATAATGGAGGGCAGAGCACCTGGGCTATTTAACCATCAAGGTTATGGAAATATTTGCTCATTTTAACTTCAGACTAGATTAATTATGTTATATCAGCACTTTTAACTGCAGACTAGAGACCAATTATGTTATATCAGCGAGAAAAAGCAGACCAAAAAGACGATGGACTGACGACATTAAAAATAACATGAATACGTTGTTGGAAAATGCATGTCACATGGCCCAAGACAGAGAAGAGTTCATTGTTCATTGGGAAAACAACGTTCTGGAGAGAATATGTCACATGACATTCTGCAGTCAATGAGTTCAGTTTGAAAGATATTTTGGAGGAGAAAATGTTTATGAATGGATATAATTATATTATGTATGCCAATTTATTTGTCAGTTCTTGACTCTTGGAATTTCCAATCTTCCTTGAATTGAACTTCTGACCGGTACATAGTTGTACAATTACCTGGTATCAAACTGGCTATACCTCTTAGATAAACTCTGTATCTCTCTTAACTAAGAGAGAGCAAAAGTTTCACTGTGCATGTTGTAGAGCAGATACACGTTCGTTTGCCTGACGACAGATATGAGGGCTGTCACAGGCTAGGGAAGCTCACCTGAAATAAAAACATTCAAAAATAGGATGATCTGGACTGGAAGGTACAAATAACGCAGTTCCACTGTAAACCAGTAGAACAACATACTTCATTCTCCTGGTGGAAATCACACAACATTTTGTATTGATTATCACAGACAGAATGAAGAAGATGAAATAAGTAGGTACCGGGTATTCATGGAAAAGAAAAATAGTCAGTTTTTACAGTTGACAAAACAAAATAAATCACAAAATATTTTAGTAATATTTTAGTCCTTCTGTTGTTGGACATAAAAGGATACAAAGAATAGCGACACTGTTATTTTCTAATCATGTCATAAGAGAAGACTAAGGAGGTTATGAAGGTGGAGTTAGCTATCCCATTCCATAGATGGTTAAAGTGATCCTCAAGTCAGTCAGATTTGTCATACCAAAAGGCACAAATTTTAAAGCAACAGTATGAACTATAACACATTGCATTCCATTCTTTGGACTATATCCTGGTAATCTGTGGAAGTTTGAGAATGAATGCAGAAGATAGATAACAATTTATAAAATAGACTCATTCTATTAAGAATGATATTGTTTTGTTTGTGCTAACATTAATCCCATTTTTTCCCAACTAATATTCTCAAGTATATTCATATCCTCTTTCAGCAGATTGCTAATGGTATCTTTATATTTATCTACCGTATATAGTCTGCTTCTATAGATTACTAAGTTAGTCGTGGAATCATCATCACTGCACTCAGGACATATCCACAATTCTTGTTCCTTTATTCTGGGCATAAAAAAAGTAATTATCACCTTCATTAATTTAATTTGTTCATGTTGTAAGGAGCTCAAAATGTTAGCCCAATTCATTGCTCTACCACCCGTCATAGTAGCAATGCAAGCAAGCTGTTCTGCTCTCTCATCCCCCAAACACCCACATGACCAGGCATGAAAATTAATGTTACGCATTCCTACTTTGACCTCTTACTGTCTCAAGTCACTATTCACGAATACAAGTCATTTGTATTTTTTCTGGTCATGCTCATCAAGTTACAAGATGCAAACATGAGCTGCCCTCTGTGTACTCATACAGTTCAAGGCCCCAGTCACAGCCATAATCTCCATAGTCACGGCACCTGCAGTCACAGGAAAAGCACTACTCTCCTCTTTAATGGCCTTCCCTACACACTGAGCAGTGAATTCCTATCTATTTGTGTCTGCCTGTCTGTCTAATCTATCTTCTTCTTCTGCAATCAGTTTATAAGTTCATAAGTCTATAGAGGAAGGTGGGCCACCTCCATGAATCCAGTCATCAGCAGGTCCTCACGGTTGCCCCACAGCTTTGCCTTCAGATCTGTCTCTTGGGGCCATATTTTAGTTCTCACGTCATCGAAGAGTAGACATATCTGCAGAATGTGTTCTGGAGTCTGGGGACCATTTTGACATGGGCATTGGTCAGTTTGGACAGCTTTAATTTTGTGGAGATGTGCTTGTAGTATGCAGTGTCCTGTGCAGAGTCTAAAAATTGTGGTTTGTTGTGACCTGCTTAGCTTTAGAATAGGGTCCTGTGGAAAGTTACTGCCTGTTCTCTGACTCCATGTATGTTTGTATTTTCTTTTGATGAGAGTTTTTGCTTCAGTCAGTGATATTCTGTGCTGGAATTGTTCCTTTTTTGCACTTACTTCTGCCAGTCTGTCTAATCTAATGTAATCTATCTATATGCTGTAGCCCTTGTTGTGTCAGGGGTAGAAGAGTTATCTGGAGATGACCTTCCTGTGTGCTGTTTGTAAGCTTGTTCCTGTGGCTTCTTTGATTTCTGTGATCCATCTTTTACATGGTCTGTCTCTGGCTTTATAGCTGTTATTTCTATGTGTCATGGCCATCTGTGGCATGCTGTCTGTTAGTAGTTTGGAAGCATGTGAAAACCACTTGTCTTTTGATGTGTTCCAATACTGGTATTATTTTGGTTATCTGTCTGATGTTATCGTTTCTAATTCTATCTCTTAATGACACTCCGAGTAATCTTCATAGACATGTAAAATCTGCTGTCACTATTTTTCTTTTGTCTTGTGCTGTCATTGTCCAGGTTTGGCACTGGTAGCACAATAATAGTCTTATAAAATGCAACTTTAGTGACTGTGTTTAAATTTTTATTCTTGAAAATACATGTCATCTGTCCTAGGATCTGTTATGTTTTGTTGCATCTATTTTGTATCTCTTTACTGTTTTTCCCTTCATTCAACATAATTATATACCACAAGACATAATTATATACACAGATGGCTTCGTTAACAGAAACACAAATAAAAGCGGTTGGGGTTTTGTTGCCTACAGAAACGATGTGAAGTTAGTTGGGAAATCTTCAGCATATTCTACTGTCATATTGAGCATGAGGATGGAGATAGAGGGAGTTACAGCAGCACTTAATTGGTTGATAACTGATACATCAATACACTCTGTAATACTTACAGACTCTAAAAGCACTCTGCGCAAGATAGAAAAGTACATGCTGAGAAAAGAATAGTGGGACTTATTGAACAACTCAGTTGTCCAGAGCATTACATGGATATACTGCCCTTGTCATGCTGGGGTCAGAGGAAACGAGAGAGCCAACTTATTGGCAGGCAATGCAGCGAAAGATGGCACAATGCTGAGAAGAGATAAAGCAGACCAAGGCAGCAATAAATACATTTCAAGATGAAGATGATGTCAATCAGTCTGTGAGAACGTACATATACAGAGAATGTTAGAAATGGGAGTATCTAGAGATCTATCTATCTATTCGCTAAACCCTTTATTGCCTTTCAGTGTCAGGGGTAGAAGAGGTCTCTGGAGATGGTCCTTGTGTGTGCTGAGTATATTGTGGAATTTGTTGTCTCTTTTATTTCAGTGGGCCATCATTTTCATGGTCGGCCTTCACTGTATCTGTGTAGCACAGTTTGCTGTGGTATATGCAGTCTGGTGGTAGTCTGCTGCTGTGTGCAAACCATTTGATCTGTTGGCTCTTAATATAATTCAAGATTGGCGTCGTTCCGGTTCTTTGTCTAATGTCCTCATTTCTCACTCTGTCTCTTAGAGATATTTGTAGGATTCTACGTAAGCATGCCATTTCAGCTGCCACAAGTTTACATTTGTCTTGTGCTGTCTTCCATGTTTGGCATTGGTAGCACAGTGTTTACATAATAATAGTTTTGAATAGTGTTATTTTGGTGTTGAAATCTACATTTTTGTTTCTGAAGATTGGTGTCATCTACCCTAGGTCTTGGTATGCTTTATTACATCTTGATTCTTGATTAGGAACAAGCGTCACAACACTGGGGGCATTCCCATATATGCTCGCTTGCCGTTGCGTCAGCCATCTAAAAGTGTATAAGCTCAGTGTCCCAGTCAGTTGCTGATTAAACGTTTTTCTGATATTTCCAGAGAGGGAGCACTTTCTTCCATCACCTCTAGTCACTCCCATTTTTACCATTCTCTGAAAATGTACATTGTCACATTCGACTTCCTCCTCGTCTTCTTGTAGTGTATCCATCACTGCTATAATCAATTCAATCCTGTCTCTTCTTATCTCGGTGCCATTCACCAAAGCTTTACCAGCATCTATTTATTACATCTATAGTGTATTTCTTTACTGCTCTTGCCGTCTGTTGTTATATTGCTTCGTAGGTATGTGAATTCTGTCACTTGTTTAAGTCTGTTGTTTCCAATATATATATTGGTGTTTCTTTCTATTCTTCCCATCTTCATTACTTTGATCTTTTCTATGTTTATCTTCATGTTGAAGGTTTGGCATGTTTGATGTAATCTGTCTATTTGTCTTTGTAGTTGCTCTTCTGATGATGCTACTAGTGCTTTCTCGTCTGCAAATAGCAATTCGTTTAAGTTATCCTTCAGATTGTTTTCTTCCATTGTCTTTGCTACTTTGTAGATGTGATGTTGTGTATGTTATAAACAATAGGGGGGAAAGTACACATCCCTGTCTCACTCTTGAGTGGATTTTAAAACCATGAAAATTATGTCCAAACCATGCAAGTGTCTGTCATTTCACTATTGAAAGCAATGGTTATTGTGAATTTGTATACATCTCTATTTTATTTCTCACACGTTTGTCTAATGCAGAGAGCATAGGAGATTCATAGAATTCGTCGGTAAAATTTATCGATTTCAATATTTCAGTGGGTGATAGATTTAGCTAGAGGTTATTCCTTTGTCCTTACAACGTGATTACTAGGGCTCGGATTTTCATGAAATGGCATATTTTTTTCCTGAAGCATATTTTCAGTTTTAAGTTAATTTCGACATGTTTCAAGCATTTCTGAACAATTTTAAGTTGTTTTTATTTGTCATATAAATGCATATTTTGACCATAATTTTGATGTCATATTTTGCCTGAAATTGGAGATTTAGGTCATATTTTGCATATTTTCTGGTGTACTCAACGTTCTGGTGTACTCCATTTGCTTATCAATGTTAGCACATCTTAAACTATGTTTAGAGACAAATTGTGAGGATTGGCTATATTTCTGAATGTGTGTATTAGTGAATATGCATGTGTGTCTTTCATGCGACTGTAGTTAAGGGAAGACATCAGTCAACTCTTTGATGTCAGTCGGCATCTGAGAATAAAAAAGGGAGTGACATCCGCTCAATATTTCAAAAGAATTTTCTGGGTTTTGTTTCGAAAGTAAATTGTAGGAAACAATTTCAAATGTTTCAACGTCAAGAGCGAATATTCCTGGATTTGTTAAAACTTCCAGTTTCAATTTAAACCATTTGGCGCCCATTTGTATGTTACAATTATTAATTTGCCATTTGCAACAGTGACTACATGATCTCGTGCTCTAGCTCATAGTTATATAATAGTCTTAATAATAGTGTTATATTTTATATTGTTTATGGTTGATTCACTGGAATAACTTTGTTTTACAATGCCTAAAGTGTCTAATTCTAATGGTGCAAAGTTGCGTAAATTTGTGCAGGAATTTGGTTCAAAAGTATTTAGTACTGATGGAGAAATATTGTACTGTACACTGTGTGAGGTCAAGGTTACAGCTGGAAAACGGTTTAATGTGCAACGACATTGCAATACTTCTAAACATATGAAATGTTTAAGTAGACTTTCTAAAATGGAAGGAAGACAAAGTTTATTACTTGAAAAATGTTCTGCTACTTCCTCTTCTTCTTCGGGAAACACAGAGACCGGTTTTTATAAAGATTTGTGTCATATGATGGTTTCATCAAATATCCCTTTAAATAAATTGCAAAATCAATATTTCCGACAATTTCTGGAGAAATACACTAGCCATCCTATCCCAGATGAATCTACTTTAAGGAAAAATTATCTTTCCAAATGTTATGAGGACATGTTAAATAAAATTAGAAATTCTATTGCAGATAACAAGATATGGGTTTCCTTAGACGAGACTACTGATGTAGATGGCAGGTTTGTCGCAAATGTTATAGTTGGAACTTTAAAAGGAGATCAACCAGGAGAAAAATTTGTCCTTAACTGTGAAGTTCTTGAAAGAACAAATCATACCTCCATAGCTGTTCTATTTGATAATTCCATGAAGCTGCTGTGGCCAAATGGAATAGAAAGAAATAATATCCTTCCATTAATAACAGATGCTGCTCCCTATATGAAAAAGGCTGCTAAAGGACTTCAAATTCTCTACCCGAAATTGATCCATATTACTTGCCTTGCTCATGCACTGCATCGAGTAGCTGAGGAAGTTCGAGGTAATTTTCCTGATGTGGACAAGCTTATTTCAAATGGGAAAAAAATATTCATCAAGGCTCCTCTTTGAGTACAAAAATTCAAAGAAGAAGCTCCTCAACTACCACTTCCTCCACAACCTATCCTTACACGTTGGGGTACATGGCTGGACGCTGTAAAGCTCAGTGATGAAGATGACAACTATTCAACACTAATTAAAATATTTAATGCCCTAGACAAAGACGACGCAACATCAATACAAGCAGTGCAAAGCTTATTTTCTACCAGACTATCACAAAATCTGACTTATATAAAGTCAAACTTTTCGGCAATTTCAAAAGCAATAAAACGTCTGGAAAGCGAAGGGACTGCACTTTATGATGTATTAGACATTGTGAAACAAATTCAAACAGAAATAAATGGATCACGTGGTGAAGTAAGCAACAGGATTAAAGTAAAATTAGAAAGTGTTCTTCATAGAAATTCTGGTTATTTCTCATTGTGCAAAATTGCAGACATACTTAGTGGTAAACATGCAACATTTCAAGAGGATGAACCTGAACTTTCAGCAAATGATCTGACATTGTTTAGATTTGCCCCTGTGACATCATGTGATGTAGAACGAAGTTTTTCAAAATATAAAACAATTCTCAGTGACAATCGACGATCGTTCAAATTTGAAACTCTAAAAATGCATGTTGTTGTCGGTTGCAATTGTACAAACAATGAAAACTGAGGAATAAATGTGGTGTTTTTATACATGCTTTGTTAAGTATTACTACTATGTAGGTACTATGACTACTATGTAATGCATAAAACATGCAAACAATAATAATTTGCGTTTTTTTTGGTTCATAAATGAGAAAAACCTTATGGTCATATTTCGGCATATTTAGCATATTTTAGGTCATATTTTGCCTTTTTTAGGTCATATTTCCATGTCATATTTCAGGATTTTTAGGTCATAAAAATCCGAGCCCTAGTGATTACATAGATGTGCTTTCTCTTACAGTCTTAATTACACTGTTGACACTACATTGTGTTTGTATAACAAAAAAAATTAAAAAAAAATTAACTGTATAACAGTTAATTTTGAATTTAACAAAGATGTAGTTTTGACATCTTCACTTGATTATCACTCTATATTCACTAAATATAGTATGTTTCTGACTGACAAATGTCATTGTAATAAAATTCTTCTTCTTCAGCGTTCATTCTCAAACTCTCACTGGATCTCCCTCATAGCAGAATCATTATCCTACTAGATTTCCAGCAGGATGTAGTTCAGAGAATGGAAATGCATTGTGTCGCCGTTTTATTTGCGCCAATGGCCCGATACATCTGTCTTCGGCTGACAATTGTAATACAATACAGGATACAATGAACAAATAAAATGAGGACATATGTCTTAGCATTTCATGAAAGATATTTTTTTTTATTAATCTCATAAAATGATTCAGTTTACTAAAGGAACATTTGAAGTCAATCTCAGAAATTTACATGTCATAGAAGGTTGCAGAAGAGTTTGCAAGGCCACGTTTGCTGAAAGTAAATTGTAATAAAATAATTAAAAGTTGATCTCTGCCATACAGAAAACATCATCAATTTAGAAAATATGTACTCACTGCGCAAAACTGAAATCCAATAGGTAAAGCTTGAAACAAGGTAATAAAGTTTTGCTAATTGTACGAAACACACATAGGCACACACACAAATCAATGTTTCGACCGAAAGGCCTTTATCAAGAATCACATACGCATATAAATAAAAAACAACAAGTAGGGACGACACAACTTTCGTTCACATGTAGTAAGTTGATCGAAGTGATAGAAATGAGGTCAAAAGTGACACAAACAGGAAATGAACAGAAATAGGAAGTATTCAAAAACAAAGCTGAATACATGTTAAAACAAGACAGAGAGATGACGGAACAACCCGATATTATATGTCAAGCGCTCATTCGCCCAAGGGTTTCATCAATTTATTAAGTCCAAAGATTAATAGATAAAGTTATATTCGCTGTATCATGACATCATTGTCAGGTTAGATTGTCTGAAAGATAAAGTCATTTGATCATTTCTCTCCACTATACCCAATAACTGTCTCTTTAGTATACATCTAAACCATTTTGTCCTGAATGACAGCACAATGAACATGCTCTTCTGACACACTTTTTCTCCTCATTTGCATTTTACTTTCCAATATTTTTATGTAGCAGACGTTACTAGGTCAGAAAAATTGGCATTTTGGTTTCCTTTCAGTTGATTTGTCTATATTCTCTGATCTATTATTTGCTTGAAATATGCCTGTATCCACAAATGTGTTTCTTCTATAAACTTTACTGTGTTCTTTAGCTCATAATATATCAATCAATCAATCAAGTACCATGCCAACTGGCGTAGGCGATCATGTTTCTCCACGACTCTCTGTCTCTTGTGTTGTCAATAAGCTCGGTTGGTGAGCTTCTACCGTGCCACGATATAAGCCCATCTAGTAACTTTTCTCTTTGTCGACCTCTATCTCTTCTCCCTTTGATCTTTCCAGTGGTTATTAAGTGTTCAAGCTGTGTTCTTCTCAGCACATGCCCTAGAAACCTTGACTGTCTGCCTCTAATATTTGATATGATTGATCTTTTTTATGCCAGCATCAATGAGAACCTCTGCATTAGTTTTCTTGGCTGTCCATGGTATTTTCATCATTCTTCTCAGAAACCACATTTCTGTAGCCTCCAATTCACTTTGAATTTATATAATATATAAAAAAATATATAATAATTAATAAAAACCCATAAACGGTCAGGGTGGTAGGGGTGTCACATTGAGACATTTGAGACAAGATCTCCATGATTCACTATCCTCTACCATCCTGACAAGTTTAGACACTTCACACTCTTTCCTGTCCATGATATTATCCAGTGTTGTCTTCTTCAGGCCACCCTGTCTTCTTCCATTCTCCACCTTTACATTGAAGAATATCTTTTGTCATCGAGGAATGTCTCATCATGTGTTTGTACTACTGGAGTTTATGAAGTTTCATGATTCTTGTTGACTTGCTAATATATTAATTCTATCATGCACAAACACATTCGTCTTATGTTCTCAGTAACAGATATCCAATATACATCTATAATATTTGTTTTAAAAGCCTGGATTGTTCCCTCTAAGTCCTTAGTTAGAGTCCAGGTAGGGTCAAAGGGATCACATTGCTCTAGGTGGACCCAGGGTTAGCAGATAACCAAGATCCCAAATGTACCTCCTCGCAGTGCACCCTGGTAACAGAAAAACAGCAGCTCGAGCTGATTCTGGCCAAATCATTTGGGGATCGTGTCCGAGGATGTGGAGGTAGCAGATGGAAAGAGATTTGACTGCAAAAGAGACAGACGATATCTCCGACACCATTAGCATCACCACATACAGCGACACTGTCGACATACAGAGACGCCAGTTAGTCCAGTCAGAACATTGGAAGGGCGGCCAATGTAAAAGGCACGTAAAGGTGGATGCATGGCGAGAAACAAATAGATGATATAATGAGTACAATGACACAATTAAAGGGCAGAACAGCGCCAGAGGGCAGCGCAAACTGCAAATAGAAAGTGAAAAGTTTCTAGGAAAGGGGAACTACAAGCTCTGTTAGCTCGAGATGAGCTTCTAGTTACCTGTGCTCCTTATAGGCAGAGACCCAGACCAAATCATGGGCATTCGGAAAAGCAAGAAGACCTAACCTAACTCTAATGTTGAGCCTTCCTATACCAGAAATACACTTGCAGAGAGAAAGGGTTCAGTACCTGATGGGCTCAGGCACAAAAGAGACAACGATTTTAGCCCTGGCCCAATTCTACTTTCAAGCTTTCCTATACCGGAAATACACTTGCAGAGAGAAAGGGTTCAGTACCTGATGGGCTCAGGCGCTATTGGGACAAGGTCGCTCAGCTCGAGAACGCCTTGCTCTCAAACGCGTGGTGTGACTCGAACCTGGGTGAGGGGTTCACGATGTCTGTGAATGACGTCTTGGGTAGGAGGGCGAACGAGCCAGGGTCCAACTCTTCTGGCAAGTTCTTCCTCATACGGAACCAGGCTCGTAGATGAGAAACGGTTCAGTATCCGATGGACACAGGCAGAGTACGTCCAATTGCACGAGATGGGTTGATAGATGTTGGAACACCTCATACCAGATAGACGCGCTTGACAAGTGTCTTGGCGAAGAGACACAACACACCAGCGTGCCTGGCGACAGATAGACAGGCTGTCACGGAATAGGGAAGCCTACCCAAATTAAAGATATGACGAAAACGGATGTGCTGGACCTCAGACGTCCTGACCACAAGTGGCCAAACAGGGTGCAAATAATCACAGTTCTACTGTGGAACTTGCAGCACAACGTACTTCACGCTCCCCGGCGGAAATCACACGAAATATTCGTTGTGGTTATATGAGAGCGAACGCAGAAGTAGAAGAAGAAGAGTCCAGGTCTCACAGCCATATAGAAATAATAACAAAACCAAAGATTTATAGAAGTTAAGCTTATCACGGGTGGTGATCCTGCTTTTCCAAATGGTGGCTTTAAGTACACATTGCCAACACCAATGAAGACGACAACCTAAACAACATCCTCAGCGAATTTCTTTTTTGCAGATGATCAAGAAAAAGTATCAACATCAGAAGAATAACTATAAAAAAAAAGACTTTAACATGAATATAAACACAGAAAAATTGAGATAATGTAAATAGAAAAAAACAGAAACGCTACTATTTTCATTGAAGACAAACAACTTAAACAGGTGAAAGAATTCACCTATCTTGAAAGCATCAAATGGGAAAAACACCAAAGAAATCCAACAAAGATGCAACATAGCATTCCAGATATTAGGATAGATTTAAAAAACAAACATGTGAACATGAACACCATAACTGCATTATATAAAACGATCATCAATATGCTACCAATGTCAAACGTAGACACTAATAACAAAAGAAAATTTCTTAAACAGAAATGACTTCTATGTAGAATTCTCGGAGTAATAATAAGTGACAAAATCAGAAATGAAAACATAGGAAAACTAACAAGCACAATGTCAATCCTGGATTACATCAGAAAACAACAGATTAATTCTTAAAGACTACCATAAGACAGTACCCCTCAAAAAGCATTGCTATACAGACACGAAGGATACAAAGCCAGGGGCATACCATGCAAAAGATGGATTACATAAACAAAAGAATCAATAAAAACAAGCATATATGAAGCACACTAAAAGGAAGTCTCCAGAGAACTCTTCTACCCCTGACGATGCAAGTGATAAAGGGGTATAAAGCGCAAAGAAAAAAATCTTGCCATGGTCAGTCTTTTCTTAAAGCTGTTGATTCACCAATTTGGTTATTAATTTTCATAATAGCTTGTCAACACTGACCATTCACCTCCAATGGGAGATCATTGGTCTCCAAAACATTGACCATTAATCTTGAATGCACAGACCACCAATCTATCTCCAACATACTGACTCAATGTCCAAGACACTGACTACAAGTGCTTTCAATTCAAACTTGTTACATGTATCTCACATTACCACAAAAACCCTCAAGTCCGGCATCAATTAAATGTTTTGTAGGGAGCTGTCAGAGTTAAGAATCTAACAAAAACCAGCTGGGTAAAAGGTATTATTGATACAGTGAAATCCCCTCTATAGCAAATTCTTTTATAACAAATTTGCCTATATAACAACATTTATATGTTGTCGGTCGGACCAAGTTATTATAATGGGATTCCACTGTAGTACAAAGTGTTACTGCGTGAGTGTGTGTTTGTAAACACGCTCATGTGTTACCTGGCCTCAGAAAGAGGAGTACAGAATTGCAATACTGATCTGTCATGCACTTTGTATGAGGTAACTAAGAATATTTATAAGCTGGCAATGGTTGCTCCATCCTATAGATGGTCAAAGTAATCCAAAAGTCATACTGCAGTTGGATGTGTCAGGCAGATATTGCATTCCATTTTCTGGACTACATCCTACAGGAAAGCAGGAGTTTTAGAAAAGATTCAGAAGTTAATAACAATTTCCAGCTTGTCCAGAGGATGGAATGATTTGTATTGTGATTTACAGCTGGTCTGTTATATCTGCTTTATTCAGTGTCACATCCAACTTAAGCTTGAGATATTTAGGTCGATAATCACCACATGGTCTTGTCAGCTTCTGTTAGCCACTTCAGATATCAGCAGTCAGTTATGTCTCAGACCACCGCAACTCATTTACTGCCTCGCACATTTATGCCACAGTGTTTCAATTTAGTTAATAAGAAACAGCAAGCTTAAAATGACAGAACAGAATACAACACACTACATGGGTACTGGCTGTACACTCATCCCTACGAAACTGTCATTGCTTCTCCCTCTGAGGCCAAATAAATGGAACACCTTATAAGGAACAAAACAACAGCTCACAAACACATGCATATGGCCTATATCATATTATGGCATTGAGTCAAAGGGGTTGAGCCCATGGACCCCTGGATCAGCCAACCATAAATGACATAAGATTTTTTGACTTTAACAAAAAGAAGTAAAAACAAAACATCTCATGTCAGGCTGACAACTTACGCTTCACGTAGGAATACATCCAGATTGACCTGATCCATATCTGATCCATAAGGATTGGCATCAAAGTCAAGGGCACCAAGAGTAATCATAGCTGAAATGTGAAAGTCATCGATGGAATTATTATGTCTCTCAAAAAGATTCAGTACTGATATAGTCAATTCCCATTATAACGAGGTGGTCTGGACAGATGAAATATGTGTAAATATAGGAATTCACTGTATACAGCACAAACAGTAAAGATAAAAACATAATTGACGATTTTTAAAAGTGTTAAATAGGGAAATTTGTTATAAAAGGATGCATTATAGAGAGATTGCACTGTAAATAATAATATAAACATGTAACCTATGAGGGTTGTAGAGGTGCAACATTGCATCATGATTTGCATCTTGTATATGATACCTGCGATATTTGGCTGGACATGTCTGACTTAAATAACATTTTTTGGTCGCTGACTTTCTACAGGATGGGATAACCAATCTCACACCAAACCCCCTTGTCACATCTTATGACATACATACAATTCAAGGCCACTATTACTATTCTTTTCTCTCCCTTAGAACACCAACATTGGCTCTGGCTGTAATAAGAGTCATAGTTGTCACTAAGTATGGTGGGGTTTACAAGTTGGGAACTTTTAGTATGTTAACCACAAAGTTCAGATTGAGTACATCCATTAAAGGTCCACAATTTTATACTGGTAACTATGTCATAAGTGTATGGTATCGATGGAGAAATCAAAACTCCAGGTTCAGATATTGATCTTTTGTCCTAGACAAGAATGAGTTGACACTGAAAAGGCATATCAGGAGCTTTAGACATGGATAAGAGAATTAAATTAAGTTTACTACCTGTACAACTTTTAAAACCATCTCCATTCATAGGCCTACCCCGTATTAATTTCTGAAAGCACTTATGAATTTATCTGAAGTGCAGTGAAGCCAAGTCAAATTTTATGATAGAATAGGTTCCTGTTTGGAATACATGCCTCCCAATGTTTACAGAGTTCATAATTTTAAAATTATTGTCAGTTTGTAATTTTTTAGTATTTTGTAATTGTCATCACATCTTGCATGTCTATTACGTAATGTCTATTTTAGTGGTACAAAAATGCTCTTTTATCTTTTTTTCATTTGACTTTGATCTTGAACATCGGATATTTAAGTACTTGTGACAGCTTGTGACAACTACACTTGGTTTTTAGCATCTTTCTGTCTAAACTCCTGTTTTCATAAAAATACTGCCTAGATATTTTAACTCTGAGACATGTTTCACCTTGTATTATTTATCTGTATGTATATGTGTATGTATGTATGGATACATGATCGCTGAAGAAGAAGTATATATGTATTCATGCATATCCTGCCATGCGTATCCATAAGAGGTGACTAGGGAAGTTTTAGGGTCGAGTTGACTGTTCCCTATTATGTCTATAAGTGACTAAACAGTCATTCTGAAATTAGCTGACCTAAAGGCACAAATATGGGACCAACCATTTCTGATGTGACTTACTACTGCCCACATGATAGACCACTGGCACTAGACACATTTCCAGATAAAGAGAGACTTATGGTGTGTGGTGACTTCAACAGCCACCTTCAGAGCTGGGGCTACGATCATATCGACAAGAGAGGTGAGGAACTTGAGAGCTGGCAGGATTAAAATAATTTCATCCTTATTAACCAGCCAGCAGACTCACCAACCTTCTACTCGAGAGCATGGCACACCACCTCTACACCAGACCTGGCATTCCACTCACCAGGCCTGGAATAGAACATCATACGTGTTGTTGGAAAGCAGCTTGGGGGTAGTGACCACAGACCAGTATTTCTGGAAATCCACAATGAATTTAACTAGGACAGCAGCACGCTCACTAGGTGGGACTATAAGAGGGCAGACTGGAAAATGTACCAGCATTTAACCAGTGTTCTAGTTAAGGACATGAACTTGGACAAAGACATCAATAGAGCAGTGAGTGAATTTAATAGATGTATACTACATGCTGCTAGTAAAACCATACCCAGGGGGGCACGCAAACACTACAAACCCTACTGGAATGATGAACTGGAAAAGCTGCAGAATGAGATGGAAACATCTAGAAAGCAGGCTGAGAACAGACCTAGCCAAGAACATCATAACAAATATCAGCAAACAAAGGCTAAATTTCAAAGAACCAAGTTACAAGCCAGATAGAGCAGCTGGAAAGAAAAAAAAAGAGCTGTTGAACCTAGAAAGAGATACTAGGAAATTATGAAAAATTGTAAAACAACTAAATGACGAAGGTACAGGGTGAAATACCAGGATCACACTTTATAAAGATAGAAACATTTTAACAGTTAAACATGCAGCTGATTACTTTGCAGATTCCTTTGCAGAAGACAATAACATCAAAGTTAGCCCAGACAAACAACAGGAGGTTCGACAGAACCAGCAAAACATTGGACAAGGCGAACCAATACCTGAAGTCATGGAGGCACCAATCACAATGAAAGAACTGGAGCATGCAATATCCAAATTGAAAATGGAAAGTCCCCTGGAGCTGATGGAGTGTCCAATGAAATGGTTAAAAACCTGGGAACTGCAGCAAGAGCAAAGCTACTGCAGATCTTTAACATAAGCTGGTCCAAGGTAATGTACCACAGGCATGGAGAGAAGCAATAATGATACCACTCCTCAAATCAGGAAAAAATAGCAACACAGTCTCCAATTACAGGCCCATCAGCCTCACAAGCTGTCTATGCAAAACAATGGAACGCATTATCAATCTTAGGGTGCAGTGGTACCTTGAAAGTGAAAACCTTCCGGTATCACAGCAAGCAGGTTTCAGACAGTGCTACTCTACTGAAGATCAGGCAACCTACCTCTCCCAAGAGATTGAGGATGCCTTCCAAGATAAGAAACTGGTACTAGCAGCATGGATAGACCTCAGGAAAGCATTTGATAAGGTCTGGAAAGAAAAGCTCTTAAAGAAATTGCGAAATTGAAGGGTTAGCTCAAGAATGTACAAATGGGTAAAAGCATACCTGCATAATAGAAGAGCCAGAGTACAATTAGATGGTCGCTGACGAAAATGGATGTGCTGGACCTCGGAGGTCCTGACCACAAGTGGCCAACCGGGGTGCAAATAATCACAGTTCTATTGTGGAACTTGCAGCACAACGTACTTCATGCTCCCAGGCGGAAATCACACGAAATATTTGTTGTGGTTATATGAGAGCAAACACTGAAGAAGAAGATAGTCGCAAGAGCAAGAAAGTCCTACTGTGTCATGGAGTCCCCCAGGGAGGAGTTCTGTCACCCACACTTTTCTTGGTTTAGATCAATGACCTAGTTGCTGAACTACCACATGGGATCAAAGTGGCAATGTATGCTGACAACCTGGTGATCTGGTGCACGGAAGAACATGCGACAGTGGCCACTAAACAAATACAAAGAGCTATCGATGCCCTAACATTATGGGCAAATAGATGGCGTGTCAGCATTAATATAGATAAGTGCAGCACTACACTTTTACTTTCTCACCAAAATAAAAAAGTCGGTCATATCAAAATAGATGGAGAGCTATTAAAAGAAGACAAACAACCCATATACCTCGGAGTTACTTTTGATGATAAGCTGACATGGAAGCAGCACATAAACAAAGCAACAACAAAAGCCAGGAGGAAGTTAGCTATCCTGAGAAAACTAAGTGAAACCACATGGGGAGCTAGTGGGAATATACTCAAAAAATTGTACTTACTGCGCAAAACTGAAATCCAACAGGTAGATCCAGGAAAAGGGTAATAAAGTTTTGCTGATATAACACACATAATGACACACACAAATCGACGTTTTGACCAAAAGGCCTTTATCAAAACAGACAATTGAAACTTCTTCTTCTTCTGCGTTCGTTCTCAAACTCCTGCAAATTAGCAGGATGTAGTCCAGAGAACAGAATGTGTTGTGTCATGGTTTACAGCTTTGCTGCGATATCTGCGCCTTTCGGCCTGACACATCCGACTTCAGCATGGCTTTGGGTCAATGACCCTATATGGGATGGGACAGCCAACTCCATCCCATAACCTCCTTAGTCGCCTCTTATGACATGCATGGAAGGTAAACAGTGTTGCTATTCTTTGCTCCCCTTTCAGGCCCGGCAACACACGGGAGGCAATTGAAACAAAATTAAAACATATAACAGAAAGCGAACAGTAATAACATCGACGGTCACATTGGTATGAGTAATATGGATTGACCGGAAGAGGCGAAATGACACCGGACAAGGAAAATAAAAAAATGACAACAAACATGTGACATGAAACAAACAGAAACTATGGATCGACTAAAGTCATACATGAGACAGGCGCTCATTAATGCAGTCGGGTTTTAGAGTGCCATATTGATAAATGTAGCGGTTCTCAAGTGCCAGACGGGCCAGGACATCAGAGAAGCATGACTTAATGGCCGTAACCTAAATGTCCTGGGCGCCCCGATGCCCGTGCCATTAAAGTGGACGTCAACAAGCAAACCAGAATGGTTTTTATGCTGTACAGATGTTCGCAGAATCGGTCTGTGAGCCTCCTTCCAATCTCACCTATATATGTCAGGGAATATACTCAGTAAAGTTTACCTGCAAGGCATAAGACCACACCTAGAAAATGGTTCAGCTGCATGGTGTCCTACATCAAACACCACAATACAAGATCTAGATAAAGTGCAAAACAAGGCACTTAGAATAATGTTGGGAGCAATGAAATCAACACGCATAGCAGAGATGCAGAAAATGGGAACAATGCAAACACTTGGCGAACACAGAGACACAAAAGTACTAATTCAAGCAGAAAAGTTTCAGTGTACGCCAACTCATTCAATGAAGGAAAGATTCCAAAATCTAGCAATGGGGCGACTGAAAAGAAGCAGCTTTATTCACCAAGCAACACGACTCCATAGACAACTTACAGACCTACCTGAAGTTTACAGCCCCTTAAGGTCTGTACCAGAACAAACCCTGTGGAGTGAAAGGCATGGAATGCCAATATACATTCAGACCCATGTGAAAGGAATACTAAATGAGGATGAACAGAACAGTGTGCAGCGAAGGACAGTCACCCTCCGTTTCTTGGATGAGGAATATCCACAAGGTATATGGGTCAGAGTATACACAGAAGAGTCAGCACAGAATGCAGTGAGGAATGGAGGTGCAGGTGTATATATAGAATATCCACACAAGCCTAGAGATACGAACAGAGCACTGATAGGGAAATTCTGCAATAATTATGATGCAGAAATCCAGGCAATTAGTTTGGCAACTAAAAAAGTGCTGAACTCCAACTCTGGCCTACAGCCTGTGGTATTCCTGACAGATGCAAGGTCAGTGATTCAAGCTCTCCAGTCTGGAAAACTAACAGACTTGCAAAACTACTTGGTGAATTATCTTACCAGTATAGGGTAACCATGCAGTGGATACCCTCTCACTGTGGAATACCAGGAAATGAAAAAGCAGACCAACTGGCTAAGGAAGGTGCTGCCGAGGACCAAGACCAACCAGATATACCAATCACCTACCATCAGAAAAAAAACAGATGATCAAGTCAATAAGAAAGCCACAAACACCAACACAAGATGACTATCACATTATGAACAGCTCAGAACAAGTTTAATTCTACGCCTCAGAACAGGACACAACCGACTCCGCAGTCACATGTATACAAAGTTCAAGATTGGCAACACGGCCATGTGTAGATGTGGACAGGCAGCACAGAGTGCCAAAAATATACTCCAAGAGTGTTCTGAGCATGAAACGCTAAGGCAGACATATTGGCCAGAAGAAACAACACTGGAATCAAAGCTCTATGGGCCACTGTATGAACTATAAAAGACTGAGTTTTATTCAGGAAACAGAATTACAGATATAAGACATGTTTCAAGTGAATGAAAGAAGAATAATAATAATAATGTGACTTAACCTTTAGGACACGTGCAGCAACTTTATTCACCGATATTTCCCCTGATCTGGTTAGCGAGCGGCGAGTATATTTGCTGCCGTAGACCGCCGGTGCTAGGTACACTTCAATCAATTAAAAATCTCCAATATTTAATATTTTTTCACCAGATTTGTTAAATCTAACATTTTATTCAATTGACTACCTTTTCCAGCAGTTTTAGTGGCAACCATATGCCTATGTCATGTAAATATCGATATTTTCGCAACATATTGATAATTTCTAACAAAAGCATCGCCATGACGGTAAATTCTTTTTTATAGACGTATATTTTATCAAATTTTCACTAAAATTATTATGGATTATTCACATTATTATTCAAATGATTATTTATGGAGAGATAAGTCATTTCTACACTTGAAAATGAGTTAAACCATGCTGTTTTATCTTCTTCTTCTTCAGCGTTCATTCTCTAACTCCTGCTGGATCTCTCTAGTAGCAGGACCATGATCCATTCTAGATTTCCAGCAGGATGTAGTCCAGAGAATGGAAATGCGTTGTGTCGCCGTTTTATTTGTGCCAATGGCCCGACACATCCGTCTTCACCGGGGCTGTTTTATCTAATTTGATATTAAAACATCAACCAAGTTCGAATGATACATTTCTGGACTAGATCTAGGTTATATAAGAATTTATTATATAAGGATTTTAAGACATACCTGAAGGTGTAATCCTTGTAATCCGTGAAATTATGTTGATTAATCTGTGAAAGGTGCATGAATGGCACGCTAATTAGGTCTATCTTATACTGTTTCCACTCTGGAATATTTAATAAACTTTGTGCAATTGTATTTTCATTCTAAGGTAAAAAAAATCGCTGGGTTTTTGTGGAAAATTTTCTTTAAGACTGTCTTACATGTCTTGTATCACACACACACAAACAAAACCTACAACAATATATGCAGAATTCAATTCTTTATTTGTATGTGCAAATATTATTTAAAAATCTCTAACAACAAAAAAGTTATTGCAATTTCAAAACAGCCACCGACAATTGCCTAACTTTTCTGAAAATTGATTAAGCGGCAGGACAGAAATTACGTAAATGTAAACACAGCATTCTAAAGGTTAATATGTCCTAAATCATACATTTCTTATAAAACATATTTTCCTACATGACACAACAGATAGTTTCAACCAAATCTCAAATTTCATACCTTCATAGTACTGTTTGAGTGAAATGAAGCCACGGCCAGTAGGGTCCAACATTCCGAAAACTGATCGGATATTGGTATCATCAAATAGGCAGGGATAGCTCACTTTTGTAAGTCTTGCCTTCTGTAGTTTCTCCAGTGTCTCAATCAGAAAGAGTTTTGGATTGTCTGGAAATAGAAGCTTTGGCTTTTAAAAAAAATGTTCATCAAACTGTGCCCAGCTTCTGAACAAATTGTATTGTAAAAATGTTCATCAAACTGTAAAGGAAGCCAAGAAAGAACACTGGGATAATTTTGCACAAGATGTTGCAGCCAACCATGCCCTGTAAAAATTATGGAAATTACACAAGGCAATGAATCGAAAAAAGGACACAAAATTAAACTTGTGCTTGAAGGACGAGTCTAGGCTCATACTAACCACAGATGGGCAGCACATTCTTCAGCAGATACCTCCAACAATCAGATCAAAACAATATTGATGAACATAAGACTATAATGGCCACTTTAACAGCATTGCTGTTAACAAGTGATGTCGCTGATGAGGAACTGGTCTCGTTGGAGGATGTAAAAGAGACCATAAAGAAAACATCAGATGGTGCACCAGGACCCGATATCAGCTATTACCAAAATAAAACCATGTTAAATGCACATCAATAGCCTAATTTACCTTTACGCTAAACAGACAAGAATATGCAGATTAATCTGGCTTGTTGAATTTGGAAAATATGTTTACTCAAGATGTGAGGTGAATTGGTGATGTGAATAGCTGAATGGACTTAATTAACCTGTCTGCTACTTTAAAATATTTTCAATAATTTCCAACTAACTTTCAAATTACATTAGTCATTTATGTTTGGGAAACATGTTTATAAAAGTTTCCTTTTACACTTCAAGTTTCCTTTAATTGGATAGGCCTATATTAAAAATTACACCTATAAAGCTATAAATAACTATAACACTTTAGTGCCACATAGGACTAAATAAGAATATTTAAGTTTTACTAACATATGCCTGCAGAGATTATTCTATAATCTCTTTAATGATGATGCCATTAATTTGTGAACAGTTAACAAACCACAAATTCAGTGGCAATTTTTTTAATGAATGAATTATAAAAAAAATGTTAATTAACCAACTAGGCCTACCAATGAAATGAGTATGATGTTATTTGACAATTATTGTTTCTGAAGGTAGTGAGTGCAATTTTGACAACAATAAAAATAAAATAATTCTCGCATTGTGCAAAACTCCAAAACTATCTTCGACATCTGTGTTTTAGTGTGTGAATGCCTTTGGCCTGATAATTCCCACTGTGTTTTACTTCACTGAAGGTGAAGGCAACGTAGTCTTACCGTCGTCTGGTCTTACCTCTTCTTAGTCTACTTACGTTAGAATCAAGAAAGACGTGTCTAAAAGCAAAAATTATGATACACAACAACAATATATCTATATCATATACCTGGTCGCTTGTAGATTAGCTGTGCTGTCAGATTGTTGAACAGATCTTGAATACGATGCTTGATCAGGTACTCAGTTGCGTCATTACTTTTCAGCTTGATCCCATGTTCATAAGATGCCATCTTCGAAGTGATCAGTTGCTATGGCATTTGGTGCAGTATTTGTTTAGTTTTATTTATTATTATTTTATTTTTGTTAAAAATATTTTGAAGAATATAAAATAGTAATACATTCAAATGATAAATCATTGAAATTATTATTGACATTTAAAAAAAATTGCCTCAACTGAATACAGACAAATATTGCGTATCCATTAACAGAACAAATCAACAGGACAACACATTCAGAACACAAATATTTGACCTTACCAACAAACCAACGAACATCAAACTAAATTACAACACTTGAAAAAGGCAAACATTCTTGAGTCTAACGGGAATTTAACCAGTCCGTTCAACGGCACCAAATCGCCTAGCAATTCGTGTACACGAGATTTTCCGTACTTTACTAACCGTATCTCAAATTTTTTTTTTAAATGCGATTTTGTCAAGACATTCAAACTGTGCACTAAAGTCATTGAGAACGGACCAATCGAGACAAGGACTACCACAACAACAACAAACATCCCGTACAGGTATTGACGCATCATCAGTAACAACAAACATACAACACATGAAAAAGTCAACAACTTCACATACCTTGACAGCAAGCTATCAACAGCAGGAGATTCATCAACAGATAATTAAAATGAAATTAAGCTATATAACTATAAAATATAATACAATACCACAGAAAATGTATATTTTTGTGTTCGCAAAGGCAAGATGCATCTGTTGATCCTATTTCTATAATTTTTTAGGTACGTGCAGAACTAATTAATATTAAAAATGGCAGCAAATTAGCATAATGAAATGGAAATAAATTTTCAAACTATTTAATTAAATACAATAGAAATTATATATATTTGTGGTGGCAACGGCAAGACGTATCTGTTGATCCTATTGATGGCTGTCTTCTAGTTCGCACATCTGTCTTCTGGTTCACGCATCGGTCTTCTAGCTCAAATGTATGTCTTCTAGTTTACACATCTGTCTTCTTGTTCACACATCTGTCTTCTATCTCACATGACTGTCTTCTAGCTCACACATTTGTCTTCTGGTCCACACATCTGTCTTCTAGTTCACACATCTGTCTTCTAGTTCACACATCTGTCTTCTAGCTCACATGACTGTCTTCTACTTAACACATCTGTCTTCTGGTCCACACATCTGTCTTCCCGCTCAGACATCTATCTTCTAGTTCACACATGTGTCTTCTAGCTCACATATCTGTCTTCTAATTCACACGACTGTCTTCTAGTTCACAAAGTTGTGTTCTTTCTCAAAACAGGACACTGAAGCTTAAAATTGACTTATCCAAATTGAAAGAACATAGTGGAGTTAGGAAAGCAACTTTAGACAGACTTATTATCCAGCTGAATAAACATGTCTCTTAAAAAACTTGGTAATGCTATTGTCTCGCTTTCTATGTTTATTTGATCATGTGAATATATTGTTGTTGACATAATTGTCACACTACAACAATTATATTTCATATACTATATATTCATCCAAGACTGGTAACATTACCCCTGTGTCCATGTAAGCAGACAGAAGAACATATCCTGCAAGACTGCATTTCACTACACCAGTTAAAAGAGGAACAAATAGTAACGCAAAATTAGTACAACAGGTTACTAAAACACTTACCTAGCCTATTAATAAAAATATATATATATAAAAAACATACAATAAAACTAAACAGGACAATTCTCCACGTATCGGCTCAAATTGAACCTTTTTCAAGAGACAAACAACAGAAAACGACAAAATAAAAAACAAAATAGACATCTGGGCCCCGCCCCAGTCGTGAAGTATATTAAGAGCCAACAGATCAAATGGTTTGCACACATCAGTAGACTACCACCAGACAGCATACCACAGCAAGCTATGTTAAACAGATACAGTGAACGCAGACCTAGAGGTCGACCTCGAAAATGATAGACCATCGAAATAAAAGAGGCGACGAATTGCACAATATATGAAGCACACACGAGGGCCATCTCCAGAGAACTCTTCAATAACTCTCTCAGATAATATAGAAAAATGGAACAATGGAAAAGCAGACATTTAATAGAATCAGCTGATATTAAATAAAGCAGGGGAGGATGATATTGTGTTCCCAGATGAATCTCATCATGGTGGTGAGAAATGTATTTGTTAATTTGTTCCTTTCGTGCCGCAGGTAGCACATAGGACAGATGTTTTGATTCTCCATGTTGCGGTTCGCTGCCTGCAGTTTTAGTTCTTGCATGGTCTTGCAGCCTATAATTTCCCATTCTTTAAGCATGGTGTTTTTTATGTTTGCTTTCCGCCTTTCTCGTTTTATTTTTTCCTCAGGTATCCACGTAAGGGCTTGTTAGTTTATTTTCTTTTCATCTAGTCTTAAAACGTAAGCTAGATATTTCCATCTGTGTTTTCCTATGACGTTTGAAACATATTATTACGCATGTGGTTGCATCTGTGGGTCTCACCAAATACCCACTAGACAAACCACCCATGCAACAGAAAACCTCAGTAGATGACATGCCGTTATATTGAGGTTATCTTTTTGTAGAAGCTTCATGGCATGTCATCTATACAATTATGCTTTTATTTTGTTGTTATAATGTGTTTCATGTTTGCTTGAATATATGTATGCACCGTCTGTGGTTGGGAGGGAGCCATTCTATGTACTGTGCAGCACTGGGGAGAAGGAAACTGACAGAACTGTATTTCCTATGGCTGAGACCCATCATAGAGGCACAGTGACTCAGGACATAACAATCCTTTTGACTTGAACATTTGGTTGCATGCCTGGAGCAATAGAGAAGTTCGGCATAACCAGTAGTCAATTGGTGGCAGGGAATGAGCACAGTGAACTCTATCTTGACTACAGTGGCTCGGAGCAGTGCATAGGTTGAAATCTACCTTCCTGGAGGTGTGATAGTTATTCTCTGGCTCTGCCCCGGGGTGGGCCGAAAATCCACAGACTTCCCAGCAATATAATACCATTTAATCACATTGGGTCAAAGGGCATGAGCCCATGGACCGCTGGATCAGCAACCAACCAACCAACCACACATACTATTGATATGCTTTGTTTTTAAATCACTATCTGTGACGAAATCGCTCCATTTGATATATGTATCAGTTTTCGGAAACATCGAAACTGTTTACTTTTTGGCCCGTTGCTTGTGTTGATTTCCATCTTTCACGTCCATACATTAATACATTAACATTCCAGCAGAATTGTTGAAATACGGGGGCATTAATGTGGTAAATATTATGACCAAAATATGCCAAAATATATGGAACACAAAACAATGGCCCACTGAGTGGACACAATCACTAATAATACCAATTCCCAAGAAAGGAAATTTGAAAGTGTGTACAAATTACAGAACAATTAGCCTTATAACACACCCCAGTAAAGTGATGCTCAAAATACTACTTAACAGAATAAAACACAAGTCAGAAGAAATAATTGCAGAAGAACAAGCTGGCTTCAAAGCAAACAGAAGCACTGTTGAACACATATTTAACATCCGAACACTAATCGAAAAACATATTCAGCACCAACGTGATCTATACCACAACTTCATTGACTTTACAAAGGCCTTTGATCGTGTTTGGCATGATGGTCTGTGGCACATACTGATGAAATTTAATTTTGACACCACAATTATAGACATTATTGAAGCTCTGTACGAAAATGCAAATAGTGCTGTCTTGTCACACAATACAATTGGAGAGTTCTTCAAAACAACTGTGGGAGTTCGACAGGGATGCGTAATGTCCCCAGTACTTTTTAACATATACTTAGAGCACATCATACAAGAGACATTACATGACTACAACACGTCTATATCGATCGGAGGTCGCCCTATTTGCAACTTGCGTTTCGCTGATGATATTGATCTTATAGCTGGGTCAGAACAATCATTGCAAGAATTAACATCAAAGTTAGAAAAAGTTACCAGCAAGTACGGAATGGAAATCAATTCAGATAAGAGCAAAATCTTGGTAAACAGCAGAGACACAGAAAACCAGACTAATATCATGATGAATGGACATAAGCTTGAAGAGGTGAATACCTTCAAATACCTCGGATCCAGTATATGCAGCAATGGTAAATGCAAAGCAGAACTAAAAATAAGGCTGGAGATGGCTTTAGCGTCCTTGTCAAGGCTAACTGTGATTTGGAAAAGCAACATCAGTGTTGGAGTGAAAATCAAACTGTATAGGTCGCTGGTGCTTTCCGTTGTGTTGTATGGTTGTGAGAGTTGGACACTCACTGCGGACATGGAGAGAAGATTACAGGCTTTCGAGTATAAATGCTACAGAAGAATTCTACGAATTTCCTATAGGGAACATAAGACCATTGTGTACGTAAGAAATAAAGTAGAGATGTGTGCAGGTGTCCAGGAGCCATTGCTTTCAATAGTGAAACGACGAAAACTAGCATGGTTCGGACATGTATGCAGGCACGATTCCTTGTCAAAAACAATACTGCAGGGAACTGTCGAGGGTGGAAGAAGCAGAGGAGGACAAATAAAGACATGGACAGACAACATCAAGGAATGGACAGGGCTAGATATTTTCACACTCATCCGCATCGCTGAGGATAGAATTCGCTGGAAGACTCTGTGTGCTGAAGCTTCCAATGTGGTACCCCTACGACCCTGAAGGGTTATGGGTTTTATTGATTGATTGATTAATACTGAGACAATACAGGATTTGAGTAGCTTGATGTTTCTTCCTAGATTTTTTGATTTCCAGATATTAGTTTAGTGAATGTGCTAGCTGCAACTGCTATGCGTGTATTTCTTTCTTTCATTGAGTCTGCATAAATAAATATTCGGCTGCCCAAATAATTAAAGTTAGAGACTTTTCCCAGTATTTGGTTGTTTACTGAGATGTTTTTTGTTGAACTGGAAAGTTCTGTTATTTAAAAAAAATTTATCTCCCGCCGAAGACGGATGTGTCGGACCATTGGCGCAAACGGCGATAAAACGCATTTCCATTCTCTGGACTACATCCTGCTGGAACTCTAGTAGGTCCTGCTACAAGGGAGATCCAGCGGGAGTTTGAGAATGAACGCTGAAGAAGAAGATTTATCTGAAAAATATTAGAAAAATCTGGCTTGGGGTTTATTATAACTATTGATATTGAGAGTTCTCACAGAGCACAGAGAATACAAAGTACAGAATAATTGCTTCCAGTATGATGATTGAGGTTGAAGTTAATACTATAAGTCTTTAATGCTTCATGGTTTACAGCTTGTGATAGCTGCTCCTTTTGACAATATGTGAATGATTGAAGTATTCAGAACATCCATTGTCAAAACTATAAATATTTCTAAACTTCTGTTATCAGGTGGATCTATTGCCCTGGACGCGCTGATATAACAAGAGAACATGCAGACTTGCATCTGTTAATTTAAGATAGACACTGGTGATGTACTGACGTTTGTGGTCACGTGCTGGAGTGGACACTGGGATAGATGAGGTATCCATGCTGCATCCAAAGCAATTCAATATTATTTATGGTTTAAATAGAACTAGGAGCATGTCGAGCGGAATTAAGAGATTTTATCCAGATAACTAGCCATGGGGACTATCGGCATGTATTTTCTTTGACATCTTCTGAGAGAGATGAATAATTGTATATTTGCCTTGAAATATAATAACATGGATTAATCAATAACTTCTTTTATGTGATGTTTCTTTTATGTGACATTTAATTTATGTGACGTTTCTTTTGTGTGACATTTCTTTTATGTGACATTTCTTTAGCAGAACATCATCAAGCACTGCTACTCTCAATTCTGTGCAACCAGATTAATTTCTCCAGTGTCATATTAAGGAGGCCCTTTTTTCTGCGTTCTTTCTCAAACTCATTCAGATTAACAGGATGTAGTCCAGAGAATTAAATGCACTGTGTCATGGTTTGCAGCTTGGCTGCGATATTTTGGCCATTTGGCCTGACATATTTAACTTTAGCATGGTTTTTGTGTCACTTGACCCTGTCAGAGATGTGACAGCCTACTCCACCCCCAAAACGCCTGAGTCACCTCTTACGACATGCATGGCATGTAAAAGATTCACTATTTACTCCCCTTTCCGGCCGGGCAACACAGGCGAAGAAGATCATTGTCAGAATCTTCTTTGCCTATTCATCTATTACTACAGATTAACTGTCTGTCAATATTTGATGTAAGTAACACTGAAACTCTACATCTTTTGAAATGTTTGGTCTCTTTTATTCTATGCACCTTTTTCTATTATTAAAGTAAATGTTAAATATCTGCATTGAATGAATCATCCATCAATACACAGACAAAAGTCTGCAAGTAAAAAGTGCAAAGAGGAGTTTGTTGGAGTCGTAGAAGCTCAAATTCAAGGTAGTAATAATATCAGTATATTTGTTGTCCTCTATTTTGTGATATTTCGTATACTATATATTCATCAAAGACTGGTAACATTACCTCTGTGTACATGTGGACAGACAGCGGAACATATCCTGCAAGACTGCATTTCACTAAATCAGTTTAAGGAAGAACGCTGGCATATAGAGACGGATATCTACAGGAAGATGTTAATTAATTTTGGCAGACCATCTGACCGAGTTGGCAGATGTTTTTTCCCCCATTATGATACAGACCACAGAAGACCACAGAGTTTAATGAATCCATTCGTTTGGAGCGTTTTCTAGTGCTCTTTGTGCACTCTTCTTCTGTGTTCGTTCTTAAACCCCTGCAGATTAGCAGGATGTATTCCGGAGACTGCAGGATCATCCTGTCATGTTCATCTGTCATAGTCGATAATAATCATTTGGGAGAAACTGTACAAGGTAAAGGTAATGTGAGTTATGAACCAGTATCATAACACACCGTTTCTCATAAGTTCTCAGCTGTCTAGTCAGTGGTTGACCAGAAACCCCCATCGAAAATGGATGTGTCGTATTATTGGTGCAAATAAAACGGCAACACAAAGCATTTCCATTCTCTGAACTAAATTCTGCTGGAAATCTTGTAGAACCTTTGCTCTGCTGCAAGAGATATCCAGCTGGAATTTTAGAATAAACGCTGAAGAAAAAGACCAAAAACTGCCGGAACAGGGTTGTTGACCACACTTGCTAAATAAATATGTCACTTTTCCTCAACCTTCCCTGGTACCCAACTTTCTGATGTCTGGTTTAATCATGAAAGTCATTTTTATTTCAAACTACGAATAATGAATGTACCTTTGTTGGTTACCCACAAAGCCATACTAAATTGGATTTATTGTGTTGAAAGGAGCAGATATCTCAGACAAGTTGTAAACCTTGATTTGGCAGATTCTGTTCTCCAGCATACATCCTGTTAGTTTACAGGAGTGTGAGAATGAATACAGTGCATACCAATGTTTACAGCGCCCATAGTTTTTAAAGAATTGTCTGATCATAATTTTTTAGTAGTTTGTGACATCTTTGCAGAATGCAATTGTTTGGTAATTTAAGCCAGGGGAAATAATCAACGAAAATAAGAACACAGTGTTTGAAACCCAGACTTATAGTAATAGGATGGTGGGGATAGGGATTATAATTAGTTGTAGATAAAGGTAAGTCCCATGGCAGCAACCTGTCGTCACGTATGAATATAACTGCTTGTACTAAGCCACAGCAACTGTTAGGTGGGGGTGGCCAGTTCCCTTTCTTGCTTTCTTTATCTCCCGTAACTCATACGTCAGGTGCTAATTTACAGCTGAGTCGATAGGAGGAGTGGTCAAATCAAGTGAGAATTTACAACAAGAATTTTTGTTATTCCTATGATCTGCTGGTGCCCAAAAGGGGAGCGAAGTATAGCATATTCATGTCGTAAGAGACAGCTAAGGAGCTTTAGGGGTGCAATTTTCTATCACATAAGGCAAAGTGACCATAAAGTCATGTTGAAGGATGAGTCTAGAGAACTGAGTTAATTATGTGTGGTTTACAGCTTATCTGTGATTTCTCACATTTCTGTCGACACATCCCACCTTCAAAATGACTTCTGGGTTACTTTAATATTCTATGGGATGGGTCAAGCCAACCCCAAATCTCCTTATTTACCTTTTACAACATACATGACAGGTCATTGTGTTGCTATTCTGTGAAGCACTTGAAGATCCTGTCAACATACTGGGGGCAACTAAATCTTCATATCCATGACACGGGGCTGGCCTTGATGTGTACTGACCCAAATAAAACATTAATTAAAGTCTATATTATTAATTTGAAGATTTGTCACAACTTTCTAATTTTCAGGGGGATCTCCCTAGCCTAACCATTACGGTTAAGCTGTTCGCCTTGTGTTCAAGAGGTCATGAGTTCGAATCCGACTCGTGTCGTCTTGTGTACAAGGTGGATTGTTTTCGGGGATCCCTGTGGATTATCATTTGAAGCTATGGAGTTACGTGCTATGAATTGTACTTTCAGCAGGCGGCGTGCCGCTACGTTTAGAGTGACGAGTACATATGGAAACTAAATACAGTGAAGTCAATCCTCTACAACTTTTTTGAATTCTTCTTATTTTCAGATGATGAGAGAAACAAAAGACAGAAAGTAGAACAGGCTGCAGATAAACAAACATCAACAAATGACTTCAGTAGTGGAATATGAAGAGTGGAAAAGAAAAATAGCTAGATCTGCTGAAATTTGAAATTTCTTAATGGAGCTTTACTAAAACCCTAATGCCTGTGAATGGAAACAATCAGGGCTTAATGATTGGAGTGCCCAAAGAGGAAGGTTTAGGAGTGTACTTTGCTGTCCTGTACCACATGTTTCGTCCAATCGTGTTGTTAAATGTCATGGGGAAATTTTGAGTTGTCGGACTTATGTCATGGTCAGGATGTGTCTCTTTAAGGTTTCTTTGAGTGTCTCTACCCATCTAGTTCTTGGTCTTCCTCGAACCCTGTAGCCCGATCTTCAGCTGTTGTATGATCAAAGCGCTTGTAGCTTTCGTTCCATTCTAATGATGTGGCTAAACCACCTAGTTTGCTGTCTCTCTATGTAGTCTTGACTTGAGGTGGGTTTTTATTTCTTCTCTGATATCTTCATTTCTCGGTTTGGTCTCAATTTTTGATATTTTTCGCTTGCTCAAACATCTCATTTCACGCAAATGTATTGTTAAACACATAGCTTGCAAGGCGATTTGGTGCCACTATAACGGGCCTGGTTCAATTCCTGTTACTCAAAATTTTTACCTCGCAGGGGTAGACTGTGTACTGAAGATTTCAATGTGGTACCCTTATGATCCTGACTGGTGCAGGTTTAAAGATAGAATGGATATTTAATGTAAATAAAATTGTTGAAGATTATATGAAGTATTTAGTCTTTTCTTAAAACCACAATGAATGACATGATTATATCAAAGAATGATTGTCACAGAATGAGAGATTGATGTTATAGAGTAAGTGATTGATGTCACAGAATGAGAGAATGATGTAACAGAGTGAATGATTAATGTCACAGAATGAGAGAATGATGTCATAGAGTGAGTGATTGATGTCACAGAATGAGAGAATGATGTAACAGAGTGAGTTATTGATGTCACAGAATGAGAGAATGATGTCATAGAGTGAGTGATTGATGTCACAGAATGAGAGAATGATGTAACAGAGTGAGTTATTGATGTCACAGAATGAGAGAATGATGTCATAGAATGAAAGATTGATTTCACAGAATGAGTGATTGATGTCACAGAATGAGAGATTGATGTAACAGAGTGTGTGATTGGAATCACAGAATGAGAGATTGATGTAACAGAGTGAGTGATTGATGTCACAGAATGAGAGATTGATGTAACAGAGTGAGTGATTGATGTCACAGAGTGAGTGATTGATGTCACAGAATGAGTGATTGATGTCACAGAGTGAGTGATTGATGTAACAGAGTGAGTGATTGATGTAACAGAGTGAGTGATTGATGTCACAGAGTGAGTGATTGATGTCACAGAGTGAGTGATTGATGTAACAGAGTGAGTGATTGATGTCACAGAATGAGATATTGATGTAACAGAGTGAGTGATTGATGTCACAGAATGAGATATTGATGTAACAGAGTGAATGATTGATGTCACAGAATGAGAGATTGATGTAACAGAGTGAGTGATTGATGTCACAGAATGAGATATTGATGTAACAGAGTGAGTGATTGATGTCACAGAATGAGATATTGATGTCACAGAGTGAGTGATTGATGTAACAGAATGAGAGATTGATGTAACAGAGTGAGTGATTGATGTCACAGAATGAGATATTGATGTAACAGAGTGAATGATTGATGTCACAGAATGAGAGATTGATGTCACAGAATGAGAGATTGATGTAACAGAGTGAATGATTGATGTCACAGAATGAGATATTGATGTAACAGTATGAGAGATTGATGTAACAGAATGAGAGATTGATGTCACAGAATGAGATATTGATGTAACAGAGTGAATGATTGATGTCACAGAATGAGATATTGATGTAACAGAGTGAATGATTGATGTCACAGAATGAGATATTGATGTCACAGAGTGAGTGATTGATGTAACAGAATGAGAGATTGATGTAACAGAGTGAGTGATTGATGTCACAGAATGAGATATTGATGTAACAGAGTGAATGATTGATGTCACAGAATGAGAGATTGATGTAACAGAGTGAATGATTGATGTCACAGAATGAGAGATTGATGTCACAGAATGAGAGATTGATGTTACAGAATGAGATATTAATGTCACAGAATGAGAGATTGATGTAACAGAGTGAATGATTGATGTCACAGAATGAGATATTGATGTAACAGAGTGAATGATTGATGTCACAGAATGAGAGATTGATGTAACAGAGTGAGTGATTGATGTCACAGAATGAGATATTGATGTAACAGAGTGAGTGATTGATGTCACAGAATGAGATATTGATGTAACAGAGTGAGTGATTGATGTCACAGAATGAGATATTGATGTAACAGAGTGAGTGATTGATGTCACATAATGAGATATTGATGTAACAGAGTGAATGATTGATGTCACAGAATGAGATATTGATGTAACAGAGTGAGTGATTGATGTCACAGAATGAGATATTGATGTAACAGAGTGAGTGATTGATGTCACAGAATGAGATAGTGATGTAACAGAGTGAATGATTGATGTCACAGAATGAGAGATTGATGTAACAGAGTGAGTGATTGATGTCACAGAATGAGAGATTGATGTTACAGAATGAGATATTAATGTCACAGAATGAGAGATTGATGTAACAGAGTGAATGATTGATGTAACAGAATTAGAGATTGATGTCACAGAATGAGAGAATGATGTCATAGAATGAAAGATTGATTTCACAGAATGAGTGATTGATGTCACAGAATGAGAGATTGATGTAACAGAGTGAGTGATTGGAATCACAGAATGAGAGATTGATGTAACAGAGTGAGTGATTGATGTCACAGAATGAGAGATTGATGTAAAAGAGTGAGTGATTGATGTCACAGAATGAGAGATTAATGTAACAGAATGAAAGATTGATGTCACAGAATGAGAGATTGATATAACAGAGTGAATGATTGATGTCACAGAATGAATGAATGATGTCATAGAGTGAGTGATTGATGTAACAGAGTGAGTGATTGATGTCACAGAATGAGTGATTGATGTCACAGAGTGAGTGATTGATGTAACAGAGTGAGTGATTGATGTCACAGAGTGAGTGATTGATGTCACAGAGTGAGTGATTGATGTAACAGAGTGAGTGATTGATGTAACAGAGTGAGTGATTGATGTCACAGAATGAGATATTGATGTAACAGAGTGAGTGATTGATGTCACAGAATGAGATATTGATGTAACAGAGTGAATGATTGATGTCACAGAATGAGAGATTGATGTAACAGAGTGAGTGATTGATGTCACAGAATGAGATATTGATGTAACAGAGTGAGTGATTGATGTCACAGAATGAGATATTGATGTCACAGAGTGAGTGATTGATGTAACAGAATGAGAGATTGATGTAACAGAGTGAGTGATTGATGTCACAGAATGAGATATTGATGTAACAGAGTGAATGATTGATGTCACAGAATGAGAGATTGATGTCACAGAATGAGAGATTGATGTAACAGAGTGAATGATTGATGTCACAGTATGAGATATTGATGTAACAGAATGAGAGATTGATGTAACAGAATGAGAGATTGATGTCACAGAATGAGATATTGATGTAACAGAGTGAATGATTGATGTCACAGAATGAGATATTGATGTAACAGAGTGAATGATTGATGTAACAGAATGAGTGATTGATGTAACAGAGTGAGTGATTGATGTAACAGAATGAGTGATTGATGTAACAGAGTGAGTGATTGATGTAACAGAATGAGTGATTGATGTAACAGAGTGAGAGATTGATGTAACAGAATGAGTGATTGATGTAACAGAATGAGAGATTGATGTAACAGAATGAGAGATTGATGTAACAGAGTGAGAGATTGATGTAACAGAATGAGAGATTGATGTAACAGAATGAGAGATTGATGTAACAGAATGAGAGATTGATGTAACAGAATGAGTGATTGATGTAACAGAATGAGAGATTGATGTAACAGAGTGAGTGATTGATGTAACAGAATGAGTGATTGATGTAACAGAGTGAGAGATTGATGTAACAGAATGAGAGATTGATGTCACAGAATGAGATATTGATGTAACAGAGTGAGTGATTGATGTCACATAATGAGATATTGATGTAACAGAGTGAATGATTGATGTCACAGAATGAGATATTGATGTAACAGAGTGAATGATTGATGTCACAGAATGAGATATTGATGTCACAGAGTGAGTGATTGATGTCACAGAATGAGATATTGATGTAACAGAGTGAGTGATTGATGTCACAGAATGAGATATTGATGTAACAGAGTGAGTGATTGATGTCACAGAATGAGATATTGATGTAACAGAGTGAATGATTGATGTCACAGAATGAGATATTGATGTAACAGAGTGAGTGATTGATGTCACAGAATGAGATATTGATGTAACAGAGTGAGTGATTGATGTCACAGAATGAGAGATTGATGTAACATAGTGAGTGATTGATGTCACAGAATGAGATATTGATGTAACAGAGTGAGTGATTGATGTCACAGAATGAGATAGTGATGTAACAGAGTGAATGATTGATGTCACAGAATGAGAGATTGATGTAACAGAGTGAGTGATTGATGTCACAGAATGAGAGATTGATGTTACAGAATGAGATATTAATGTCACAGAATGAGAGATTGATGTAACAGAGTGAATGATTGATGTAACAGAATTAGAGATTGATGTCACAGAATGAGAGAATGATGTCATAGAATGAAAGATTGATTTCACAGAATGAGTGATTGATGTCACAGAATGAGAGATTGATGTAACAGAGTGAGTGATTGGAATCACAGAATGAGAGATTGATGTAACAGAGTGAGTGATTGATGTCACAGAATGAGAGATTGATGTAAAAGAGTGAGTGATTGATGTCACAGAATGAGAGATTAATGTAACAGAATGAAAGATTGATGTCACAGAATGAGAGATTGATATAACAGAGTGAATGATTGATGTCACAGAATGAATGAATGATGTCATAGAGTGAGTGATTGATGTAACAGAGTGAGTGATTGATGTCACAGAATGAGTGATTGATGTCACAGAGTGAGTGATTGATGTAACAGAGTGAGTGATTGATGTCACAGAGTGAGTGATTGATGTCACAGAGTGAGTGATTGATGTAACAGAGTGAGTGATTGATGTAACAGAGTGAGTGATTGATGTCACAGAATGAGATATTGATGTAACAGAGTGAGTGATTGATGTCACAGAATGAGATATTGATGTAACAGAGTGAATGATTGATGTCACAGAATGAGAGATTGATGTAACAGAGTGAGTGATTGATGTCACAGAATGAGATATTGATGTAACAGAGTGAGTGATTGATGTCACAGAATGAGATATTGATGTCACAGAGTGAGTGATTGATGTAACAGAATGAGAGATTGATGTAACAGAGTGAGTGATTGATGTCACATAATGAGATATTGATGTAACAGAGTGAATGATTGATGTCACAGAATGAGAGATTGATGTCACAGAATGAGAGATTGATGTAACAGAGTGAATGATTGATGTCACAGAATGAGATATTGATGTAACAGAATGAGAGATTGATGTAACAGAATGAGAGATTGATGTCACAGAATGAGATATTGATGTAACAGAGTGAATGATTGATGTCACAGAATGAGATATTGATGTAACAGAGTGAATGATTGATGTAACAGAATGAGCGATTGATGTAACAGAGTGAGTGATTGATGTAACAGAATGAGTGATTGATGTAACAGAGTGAGTGATTGATGTAACAGAATGAGAGATTGATGTAACAGAATGAGAGATTGATGTAACAGAATGAGAGATTGATGTAACAGAATGAGAGATTGATGTAACAGAATGAGAGATTGATGTAACAGAATGAGTGATTGATGTAACAGAATGAGAGATTGATGTAACAGAATGAGAGATTGATGTAACAGAATGAGAGATTGATGTAACAGAATGAGAGATTGATGTAACAGAATGAGTGATTGATGTAACAGAATGAGTGATTGATGTAACAGAGTGAGAGATTGATGTAACAGATTGAGAGATTGATGTAACAGAATGAGAGATTGATGTAACAGAGTGAGTGATTGATGTAACAGAATGAGAGATTGATGTAACAGAATGAGTGATTGATGTCACAGAATGAGTGATTGATGTAACAGAGTGAGTGATTGATGTAACAGAATGAGTGATTGATGTAACAGAGTGAGAGATTGATGTAACAGAATGAGAGATTGATGTCACAGAATGAGAGATTAATGTCACAGAGTGAGTGATTGATGTCACAGAATGAGAGATAGATGTAAAAGAGTGAGTGATTGATGTCACAGAATGAGAGATTGATGTAACAGAGTGAGAGATTGATGTAACAGAATGAGAGATTGATGTAACAGAGTGAGTGGTTGATGTAACAGAGTGAGAGATTGATGTCACAGAATGAGAGATTGATGTCACAGAATGAGAGATTGATGTAAAAGAGTGAGTGATTGATGTCACAGAATGAGAGATTGATGTAACAGAGTGAGAGATTGATGTCACAGAATGAGAGATTGATGTAACAGAGTGAGAGATTGATGTCACAGAATGAGAGATTGATGTAAAAGAGTGCGTGATTGATGTCACAGAATGAGAGGTTGATGTAACAGAGTGAGTGATTGATGTCACAGAATGAGAAATTGATGTAACAGAGTGAGTGGTTGATGTCACAGAATTAGAGACATGTCTCAGAAATGAGATATTTCTTCTACATCACTCTGGTTCTGAAATAATTTTGAGTCATGACTCCATTTAATAGAAACAAAGTGATCTGCGACCCCAATTTACAAAAACAAAGTTACCCTCTGCACCTATACATTAAAACAAGATCTTGATATAGTGAGAAGAAAACATAAAAAATTACGGCTATCTTCATCATTACAGACGGTCGAAAAACTGGCCAGTGCAAAATTTCACATGAATTAGGAGATTCTCAAATTAATTAAATTTCCAAAACGCATAGTCTCTATGTTTCACATTTCTTGCTTAATGCAAGTTTGATGAAGACCTGCTTTATCAGTTTCTATTTTAAGGCTTTGAGTAGTTCAAAGGGAAAAAAGCAATGCCTTTATTCTTGGAAACAAGCAGAACTACAGAAGATGGTTTTTTTCTTTCTTTAGCGTTCATTCTTAATCTCCCACTGGATCTCTCTTGAAGCAGGACAATGGTCCTACCAGATTTCCAGCAGGATGTAGTCCAGAAAATGGAAATGCGTTGTGTCACCGTTTTATTTGCGCCAATGGCCCGACACATCCGTCTTTGGCAGAAGAAGATGGTTTAATACGCCATTCACTGCCTTAGGGTTTCCTCCCATTGGGATTTTCTGTCGTGGTTTACTCCCTTTTCTAAATATATACATTTTAAAATACCCATTCTCTGTTTTTTTTCCTGCTTTTGCTGTAACTCATCGCAGGGTTGAATAACGATCAATTTTTGGGCCATGGCTTGTTTGGTAGCTTGATATGCAATAATATTATGACATCTCAGAATGTCTGTAACTCCTTCAATCCACCTTCTTCCTAGTCTTTCTCTGTATCTTGCTGTTTCTATTTTCATGTTGTATGCTCTTGCCGATGGCCAATAAGGATTCATTCTCATAAGTGGCCAAACCATTTCAGTCTATTTTTTTTTCAATATACTTGACCACAGATATTGTTCCAATAGTTCTTGTAATCTCTTCTTGTTGTGTTTGCTGCTTTTCTAAAACATCTCATTTCGCACGTGGTAAGCTTTCTTTCTTGTTCTTTAGTTAATGTCCATGTCTAACATTGATAACACAACGTTGATATGAAGATTGAATTTATGATTTGTCTTTTGGTTTCCATGGGGATAAATGTGTGTTTCAAAATTGTTGTACTTTCATAATTAACATAGTTGACTTTTGAAATTATTGTCTCGATCTTTCTATCCATTCTTCCGTCGTCTGTTTACCCAGTATCGGGAGCCGGGTTAGCGCACTGGCTTCGCATATGAGTGGTCCTGGGTTCATTCCCCAGCTGAGGCGGAAATGTTTTCAGATCGCAACGGCTCCCAGGTCGACCCATCCTTAAATGGGTACCGGATTAATCCGGGAAGTAAAGACTGTGAGGGAAAGAAGATGGCTACCGCCCTCATTTGCAGAACCTGTGAAATGTGATATCGCTAACATCTCACACCCCTACGGCATTAATAAAGGCTATGGATTACTTTACTTTTACTATACCCAGTATCTAAGATATTTTTTTATTTTTTGACTAATTTAATTCTTCTGCGTTCATTCTCAAACTCATGCAAATTAGAGGTTGTAGTCTGCAGAACACAGTCTTGGCTCGATACCCGACTTCAGCATGGTCTCTGGGTCATAAATCAAGGCTAAACTTGATTTGGAAATGCAACATCAGTCTATCTATCTATACTTTGGCCCTTGTTTGCCTTGCGATGTCAGGGGTGGAAGAGTTCTCTGGAGATGGCCTTCTTGTGTGCTGTTTGTAAGCTTTCTCCTGTGACTTCTTAATTCTGTGATCCATCTTTTAGATGGTCTTCATGTAAAACATCAGTGTTCGAGTGAAAATTAAACTTTATAACTCACTAGTGTTTTCAGATGTGCTGTGAGAGTTAAACAAAACAGTGATTAATGTTCATACCGTGTGGTTGTAAGACCCCCATAAGACAAATGAGTCGATATCCTGGAAAGATCCGAAGATACATAATCAATAACTGTCTGGGGCTATGTGTTTGTGTACACTTGGAAAGCTGCTGGAATACATAGAGCAGCACTTATGCGAATGTCTCATGTGTCATGATGCTGGTTTCTATTCAAGAAAAGTAAAATATATGATCTGCACAAAATTCACACAACTTTAAAGTACCCTCACTGCTTTCGTGCCCAGAGAAGGCCCAAAATTAAAATAACATCAATAGAACTAAATTTAAGTGTTAGCAATATCATATATTTGTCATTGTGAAATTAATTAAATTTGATTATTTGAGAGAAGTAATACACGTTTATAGACATGTAGCATCCTTGATAATTCATAATGTTTTTAGTAGTTTAAACGCAATTTTTAAAATTTGACATTTTGTTTTTACAATTTGTTTTACCAACAATTTGGCCATAAACAGTTTCAATCATCTGGCAAATCTGTTTCTTTAGAAATATGTCATACTAATTAAAGGATCCAATAAAAAAAAAGATATTTGAACATCATGAACTTGCATTGCATTTTAATATTTATCATGAGACACAACAGCAATACGTTTGTTGAAACATAAACTTTACAAGTTTTTTGACTGTGAACTCAAAGCGCTAGCGAAACTGTGTCAGGAATGTATATTCGATATCTTGTGACCATCATTCTTAGTTTTCAATCAATAACTGAAATGAAAGGAAGTAATACCTACAAGGTAACAATTGCAAGGTAATACATTCAAGATAATATCGCCAAGGTAATACCTCCAAAGTGTAACACCTTCAAGGTCTCTTTCAAGACAACACCTCCAAATTGTAATACTTTGAAGATAACACTTTCAATGCAATACTTCTAAGATAATACTACAAACGAGACATCAAATGTCATAGTTAAAACTTGTTGGTGTCTTGTTATAAGTTAATACTGAAGCGGCGATAGTTCAGTCATCAATACATTCATCTCCTAGTCCGGCGGTCCATATTCGATATTCCAGTGCAGCTGAATTATTTTCTTGACCAACGGTTGATATTAGGTAGGTCCAAGTTTTATATGGGTATCAAATATTTCTGGGAAAATCATGACGGGAATGCTGATACCACTCCTAGTTGTAAGTCTAGAAGAGAAATACCGACATACAGAGCTGACAATAATTACAGATATTAGGGGGGGGGTCGGAGAAATTAAACATATGTTGACACAGGAGATGGGAGGCACGACAAATGTTGACCACAACAATACCCATACATCATTTACATGATTGAAATGCGAAACATGTTTCTAAAAATGTATAACAGACGCATCATTCTGTTCGCACTTTTTCTGCTGAGTGTTTTTTAGGGGAGGGTGGTTAAGGTAAATGTTTTGCCATGAATTTATTTTAAAAAAGGCGGGGGAGGGGAAGGGGGGTCCCTTAATTCTTGACAGTTTCTGACTAAGGGGAGAGGTACCAACAATTGACAAAAACTGTTGACGTAATTGGAGGACATTCCTCCCTCCCCCAGCTACATCGTATACTGCCATACATTGCAGTGATGTAGCAAGGGATTACTTTAATTTCATCATAACAAAATACACCGCAGTGATGGAGCAAGGGAAGTTACTTAATCTTATATTGCTGTTGTCGTTTCAATACCTAATAATTATCAACCATTATCTCTTATTTCTTATAAATGCAGTGCGATTGCTTCTCCAGAGCTTATTTCATACCCAAAAAAAGGAATGCAAGTCTTAGCTTCGTGTAATTGTTTGAAAATAAGTCACCTACTCAGTGAGGGCAAACTTCACTGTATAGACTAATAATGTTGCCACAAAATTTCATTGATATCTACTGCAAGATTCAAGGTTTCATTGATATCTGCTACACGATTCAAGGTTTCATTGATATCTACTGCAAGATTCAATGTTTCATTGATATCTACTGCAAGATTCAAGGTTTAATTGATATCTGCTGCGCGATTCAAGGTTTAATTGATATCTGCTACACGATTCAATGTTTCATTGATATCTGCTGCAAGATTCAAGATTTCATTGATATCTGTGGTAAGTACCTGTACTATTCAAGGTTTCATTGATATCTGTGTTAAGTACCTGCACTATTCAAGGTTTCATTGATATCTGTGTTAAGTACCTGCACTATTCAAGGTTTCATTGATATCTGTGGTAAGTACCTGCACTATTCAAGGTTTCATTGATATCTATGTTAAGTACCTGTACTATTCAAGGTTTCATTGATATCTATGTTAAGTACCTGCACTATTCAAGGTTTCATTGATATCTGTGGTAAGTAGGGGTGTACCGGATTTCGGCTCCGGCTCCGGTAAATCCGGAATCCGGCAATTTGTATAAATCTGGCTCCGGCTATTTGTATAAATCCGGCTCCGGTCCAATTTTGCCGGATTTAGGCCGGATGTGTGTTGCCTAGTCAGGTGAATTTTCTGTACATGTTTCATGAGGTCAAGCACAGTAGCACTTCCAGTTTACTATTTCTCGCTGATGTAAATAAGCATTTTAAGAAGAAGAAAAAAAATCATTTTATATTAATGGTACATTAACTTCATGAGTTCGTGGGACTTGAATATTTCGAATTTTCGTAAATTTCTTTGGTCCTGCCGATAAAATAAAATGGGATCAAAATCTAAGTCATACAGCGCCGTTTGGGATTACTTCAAGGTTAAAGATGGTGATTCAGCGAAGGTAATATGTAAATTGTGTGACAAACAGTTATCACGTGGACGATCAGATCGCCCCAAAAACTTCTCAACATCATCAATGCAGACCCATTTGCGATCGATGCACAGGAAAAGCTATGACGAAATGATTGAAAAGAAAGCATCACTGCAGGCCAGTGTATTGGCGACCACATCTATGACGAATCTGGGATCGTGTTTGCACAAAGCAAGCAGCAGTCAATTATGCAGGCATGGGACGGGTCAAAATTTGGGACATCACAATCCCAATGCTAAACGCATTCATGCTGCCGTAGCCCGAATGATAGCCATAGATACCGAGCTTTTTCAAGTAGTTGAACGACCAGGTTTCAGAGAGCTGATGCATACAATGGAAAAAAGATATGAATTGCCTTCAAGAAAGTACATTGCTGAACTTGTCATTCCTGACATGAGTAAACGTCTGAAGGTAAAAATTGCAGCAATGATATCTGACACTGATTACATATCATTCACAACAGATACGTGGACAGTTGAACACACCACTCAGTAATTTATGGGCATAACTGGCCATTGGTTAACAGACTCATTCGTTCACCGCAGTGTAGTCTTCCATTGTATTGCATGTGATGAACATCATACGGCCACAAACTTGCTTGCACATTTTGAAATGATGCTGGATGAGTGGTAAATTGCACGTGAGAAATGCCATGTTGCTGTGAGAGACAATGCATTTAACATTGCGAAATGCTTTCGTGATGGCAGCTATTCAAGTGTTGGATGTTTTGCACACACACTGCAGCTGTGTGCGCGTGATGGTCTTTTGAGTCTAAAGTATGTTGCTGACATCATCGGTAATGGAAGAAAATTGATAGGACATTTCAAACACTCTTTTTCAGCAACTAGTCGTTTGCACGAACTTCAAAAGAAATTAAACCTACCACAACATCAGCTTATCCAGGACGTGAAAACACGATGAAACTCAACGTTTTATATGCTACGACGTCTGTTAGCACAATAGAGCAGCATCAGTCTGTTAGTTAGTTTGTTCCTTTCGTGCCGCAAGCGACACATAGGGCAAAGGTTTTGGTTCTCCATATGATGCGGTCCACACCTACAAGTGTGCCATCGGAACAGTACTACAGGAGACATTATCACTAACCACCGTAGTAGCCTTGTACCACAAAACTTCACAGCCATAATGAAGACTGACTGACTGAAATAGTGAAAGTACTGAATGAATTTATTTCAATAAATTCAATCTGTTCAATGTACTGTTGCTGTGAGTTAGACTTACGTAAAACACAGGTTTATATATCGTCTCAATGGGACACCATAGACTATATCTAACACTAGTGGGTAATGATGGGCAATGATGATCACATAAGAAATCATAAAAATTACAATACACAAATCATATTCACACAAATCATATTCAACGTTTCAACCAAAAGGTCTTTATCAAGACACAAACAAAACATTAAAAGACGACGAATAGAAAAATTATCACAACGTCCAACGGAAATATGGAAATGATATGACGGAAGGTCAGAAAGTACATAAAAACGTAAATATATGTGGAAACGAAACGAACAAAAAGGTGAGTAAATGACGGAACAAAAAGAATAAAGACAAAGACCACACCAAACCAGTACTAGACATAAGAGTGGTCGGAATTGAGTCCAAAAGGCTTGAGTGTACCCATCTCGAAAATGAGACGATTTTCTAGAGCATACCTAGATCTATCATCGGTGGTGCAAGATCTGATGGCGGTGACCTGAATATCCAAAGCACCATGATGACCGTCGCCGTTGAAGTGTGTGGCCACAGGAGTGGGTGTTCTGTGCTTGATGACATGAAGATGGTTACAAAAACGATCGCTCAATCGTAGGCCGGTTTCCCCGATGTACTGTTTGCCACAACGAAAAGACTTTCGTTGCTCACGTGTCCGTTGCTTTACATGTCCTTATGTGGCTCAGATGCGCTCCATTTCATTTCCCACGGCCACTTTCTCCATCGATGAGGCCTTTACATGTGAATCCCGTAATGTCATTTACGTGATCATATGTAAACGCTGTGGCAAACAGTACATCGGGGAAACCGGCCTACGATTGAGCGATCGTTTTTGTAACCATCTTCATGCCATCAAGCACAGAACACCCACTCCTGTGGCCACACACTTCAACGGCGACGGTCATCATGGTGCTTTGGATATTCAGGTCACCGCCATCAGATCTTGCACCACCGATGATAGATCTAGGTATGCTCTAGAAAATCGTCTCATTTTCGAGATGGGTACACTCAAGCCTTTTGGACTCAATTCCGACCACTCTTATGTCTAGTACTGGTTTGGTGTGGTCTTTGTCTTTATTCTTTTTGTTCCGTCATTTACTCACCTTTTTGTTCGTTTCGTTTCCACATATATTTACGTTTTTATGTACTTTCTGACCTTCCGGCATATCATTTCCATATTTCCGTTGGACGTTGTGATAATTTTTCTATTCGTCGTCTTTTAATGTTTTGTTTGTGTCTTGATAAAGACCTTTTGGTTGAAACGTTGAATATGATTTGTGTGAATATGATTTGTGTATTGTAATTTTTATGATTTCTTATGTGATCATCATTGCCCATCATTACCCACTAGTGTTAGATATAGTCTATGGTGTCCCATTGAGACGATATATAAACCTGTGTTTTACGTAAGTCTAATTGTTGTTACGTTTCACGCAGTTACCTTGTATTGATTGTCATGTTGCTGTGAGTTGTAACTTAGCTGCCAAATTGCCAACTGAAAACAATGTGAAAACTAAAAACTGAAAACTAAAATTACTAAATTAGCATTATGTGCTTATGTATTATGTTTCATCTTGAACTTATGAAACTTACTATTACTTATTCTAATGTAAATATAATTATTTTATATTTAAATGATTTAATATGGGTATATGTCATCTTTGTCATGTCTATCGTAATAAACTGCAGTAATGAACAGTCGAGTGACTCCACTCATCTAAGTCAAGTGATGTAGTACATTATTCAACTTTTATTTATTTTTTATTTGTAAATCCGGCTCCGGCTGGATCTCACTTCACAAATCCAGCCAAATCCGGCTCCACCCGGATTCCAAAAATTTGAATCCGGTACAACCCTAGTGGTGAGTACCTGCACTATTCAAGCTTTCATTGATATCTGTGGTAATTACCTGCACTATTCAAGGTTTCATTGATGTCTGTGGTACCTGCACTATTAAAGGTTTCATTGATATCTTTTGTAAGTACCTGCACTATTCAAGGTTTCATTGATATCTGTGTTAAGTACCTGCACTATTCAAGGTTTCATTGATATCTGTGGTAAGTACCTGCACTATTCAAGGTTTAATCGAGTTTAAAAGAACAGCATTGATTTAGAAAAAGGGGATTATGTTGAAGACACACACATTGGAATTGATCATGGAAACGATGACGATATTGTTATGTTTTAGTATTAGTCATCGAATACAAGCGTGTATCAGTCATTACGTATTTTATTAGTATACTTTACTTTACTTCGGCAAATATCACTACTTAAAATATACTACTTATGTCAGTGGTGTCTTCCCGTGTTCCTCGAAAAGGGAGTAAAGAATAATGATCAGCGATAACAAGAAGGTAGGTGGATGTGGAGTTGTCTACGTTATTTTATTTTGAAGAGATTTCCTTGAGATATCTATCTATTTGCGATGGTGTTTTTAGAATGTCTGTTAAACAAAGGAGGCATTTCTTAGATGAAGTGTACACTGACGTTTAGTAGAGCTATTTACTCTGATCGAAATTTCAGATAAGGGTATCTAGCCAAAGAGGAAAGAAATGAATACTGCAAATGATTATTATTCATCGCTGCACGCTTGGGGATGATGACATTAGCAGAACCATGCAAATCATCATCTTTGTTATTGAGTTATGAATGCGTTATCATTAGCGCACATCAGGGGCACATCTATATGTGATCTAATCTACGTCTCAATAAATGCATCAGAGATGAAGAGACGATAATCATGATTATTCGGTCACATTATGAGGCAGGGTGATTTGGAGAACATAGTAAGAATGGATAAGATTGAAGGCAAGATATACCGAGAATGACAGTGAGAAAATGTTAGATAATATATTTAACATGTACTATGATCGCAGTCCAACCACCGTTGTGCAAATTAGTGCCTTTAATTAACCACAAAATATATCGGTAGGCACTAAATGGGAAACAAGAACGAAAGTTGGATTGCGAACATAGTACCATTTAACATTTACTACATCAAAGTCTACAAATAATCGGTTCATGTTTGCTTAACGTCAATAGCTTTCTTTGCGGAAAGCGAATCGAAATAAATTACAACGGGCAGGGAAATATGCAGGGCCGGTCTTAGGCCATGGCAACCTATGCGGCCGCAGTGGGCCCCGCACTTTCATAAGTCCATACATTCATATTAGAATATATTTTATTATCCTCTTCCCTACCCAGACTGGGTCCGCACAATCCGTTTTCCCTAGGGCCCCGCAATTGTTAGGGGCGGCCCTGAAAATATGTGTTTTTGTTTTTTTTAATTGATTATTTACATTGGCTTTAATTACCCATTATTGGTTGGAGTTTGAGATATTTAATTTAGGAGGGTTGTTTTGGTGGGGTTCTCAGTGATTAGCGCGGACATTGGGGAGGGGGGTCGAGGGGTCTCAGTGGGTGACGTGCATATCAGTGCATCCAGCAGCAGCCTTTACGACTGTAAAAGACTTATTACATTTCTAACAAAGTTTTGTTTCGGCAGACATTATGTATTTAGAACTTGGACGACAGTCAGTGACGTTACAAAAATATCGGATTAACACAGATTTCATAAAAGGCTGGAACTGTAGTCCCGTTACTCAAACTTAAACCATATAACGATTGTAGAGTGTTATTAACTGTCTCGAATATTCATACACTGAAATGTAGGACATACACAGTTTAAACAGCAGAGTAACTTTGACGTGAATAGAGCATTATTGTCCTACAGTCGAGCACTTCGTATCATGGTTATAGAATTACACAACAGCAGCTCTGGTAATATGTTAAAAGAACCATTACTTGTCAGTACATACATGTCATCAAGTGAAAATTGTTAATTTAAATAAGAATATAAATAGATATTATTAGTAGCAAGTTAATGTCGTCTGCATGTTATTACAGGAACAGGAGAGTTGTGTACTACGTAGTCACTGACGCTACCCAGAAATGCTCTTTTGAGTTTTCCTAAACCTCTTGTTCCTGTTACAATCATAGTAGCGCCTTCTTCAGCTGCAGCTTTAACTATTGCTTCTCCTGGCTTGCCGGATCCTTTGCGTATTTTCCCTCTGATCTGAAGTAAAGAAACAGCAAACGTTCATATGTTTATTTGGTCAAAATGTTATTTCACCATCGCTACACTATTATTCTGTACTATCTTTATGATTCCATCATATCGTCTATACATTTATTTGGTACATTAATATTCTCTCTAGTTTACACGGGTGAGAAGCCGGGCACTTAATATGAAAGTATCGCTCCCGAATTGTACAATCCAAGCACATATAGAATTTTAAATAATTTTAGTTGTTCAAATATTTCACGGCTTAGACATTTGCTCTATTGAAAAGAAAATTTAAGATAATATTGTGTACAGGCATATACTTTAAGCAAATTAACCGAAGCACTTTAACCAAGTGGCATTAGTAAAATCCGTTCAAAAATCTTTCACACATCTCTTTCACGTCTCTCTTCCACACATCTCTTCCACGTCTCTCTTTCACGTCTCTCTTCCACGTCTCTCTTTCACGTCTCTCTTTCACGTCTCTATTCGGCATCGAAGAAACATATCTAAAAATTCATTGAAACACAAAACGATAACAAGTATGACAATGCATTATTATCACAAATTTCTGATATAACTAAGATATAGCACAAATACCAAATGTAATGTTAATAAATAGTAACTAGAAAACAACAACACGGGAAGGACGTTTTTCGCGTTCACGATCCAATAGACCTTAATCAAGAAACAGCCAAAAACCAGAAAACAACAACAACTAACAATACGATCAATACAATGTCTTACCGCTGCATCCCATTGTATTTTCTTTATTGAAGAGCTTAACTGATGATTTAGTTGAGGGGAGGCTAGCAAAATATAGTAGAGATACCAATGGCAGAGAAACACCAAGAGATGAATATGTTACAGTCTAGGAGTATGCACTTCCAAAGTAAGAGACATGGAATGTTGGAGTGCTAGCCTCCGTTGCGGAGATGGCACTTAAAGATGATTATGATGTACAACAATAATCACTGTGTTTCACAGCACCGTCGTAACATAACGAATTAAAACACAGGCCTACAAAAAACAAACAAGTCTTAAAGAAAACAATTTCACAAATTATGTTTCTAGTTGGCAGGAAATGAGATACATGTAAATATATCACAATACAACATTAATGCCATTGAAAACAACTAGAATATCTAAAGTAGAATGGAACTCCGACTGTGGAAGAATGATACAGAGCGTGTCTGTTACGGCCAAAGTACCGAGTTTACCTCCCGCCACAGGCAATGTTTTTTCCGGATCGTTCAGAAATCAATGGGAAACTACTGAACGTAATTATAGTGCCTAGAAAATGGGTTGATTGGTACGTCCTGAATTGGATACGCTACCAATTTATAATGAAAGTTTATGGGAATAAACTCTGCATGACAAAAACCTAACATATTACCCCGTTTATCTCCATTAGATGTCCAAACTTGTCTTCGATCTTCTTCATTTCTTCTGCTAACTCTTTGACAATTTTTGCAGTTCTAGCTGGACCTAAAAAAGGATGTCAAATATATTGTTTATTTGAAGCCAGTAATTTTACAAGAAGTTCTAAATATATTGGAGATACAAGGACATCAACATATATTGAAGATAACAAAATATCTACATATACTGTAGATAAAAAGACATCTACATATACTGTAGATAACAAGACATCTACATATGCTGTAGATAACAAGATATCTACATATATTGAAGATAACAAGACATCTACATATGCTGTAGATAACAAGATATCTACATATATTTAAGATAACAAGACATCTACATATGCTGTAGATAACAAGATATCTACATATATTGAAGATAACAAGACATCTACATATGCTGTAGATAACAAGATATCTACATATATTGAAGATAACAAGATATCTACATATACTGAAGATAACAAGATATCTACATATACTGTAGATAACAAGACATCTACATATGCTGTAGATAACAAGACATCTATATATACTGTAGATAACAAGATATCTACATATACTGTAGATAACAAGATATCTACATATACTGTAGATAACAAGACATCTACATATGCTGTAGATAACAAGATATCTACATATACTGTAGATAACAAGACATCTACATATGCTGTAGATAACAAGATATCTACATATACTGTAGATAACAAGATATCTACATATACTGTAGATAACAAGACATCTACATATACTGTAGATAACAAGATATCTACATATACTGTAGATAACAAGACATCTACATATACTGTAGATAACAAGATATCTACATATACTGTAGATAACAAGATGTCTACATATATTGAAGATAACAAGACATCTACATACACTGTAGATAATAATACGTAGTCTTGTAGCGCTTCGTTTGTCCACCTTGATGCCAAGTAAACGACATAGACAAATATTGATAAAATCTACAATATATATGCCATTTTCTGGGTTAGGTGCCATGTTTCGTAGCCATAAAGAAATATAGATCACAATTTTATTAAACAACCTAACATGAATAATGAACAAACAACTAGACGATAATTTCTGCCTTCGAGATGTAGATGGGGATACCTTCATGCTAGAGAAGAGAAAGTTTAAAGAAATTCTAGCAATACTGCAAATGGAAAAAATAACTATTGAAGGAAATAAAATCAAGTAAATAACTTACTGTCGACATTTTAAAAAAAAGACATACAAACAGGCACATACCAGCAGGCACATACCAGCAGGCACATACCAGCAGGCACATACCAGCAGGCACATACCAGCAGGCACATACCAGCAGGCACATACCAGCAGACACATACAAACAGGCACATGCCAACAGGCACATACCAGCAGGCACATACCAGTAGGCACATACCAGCAGGAACATACCAGCAGGCACATACCAGCAGGCACATACCAGCTAACATACCAGTAGGCACATACATTTGACTATTCAAATTTCAGTTCCCTCACAGGACTTCAACGAACTTGACTTGCGGAATTATTGACTTTCCAAAGATAAGATGCTAACCCCTCCCCCAGATATTTTTAGTTAGTTCTTACGACATATATGCCAGGTCAAAGTGTAACTATTCTTTAATCCTCGTTTAGGATCAGGTAACACGAAGGTGAATATAAAAACCAGATGGATATAATTACCAGGTGGATATTTCAAAAGCGAAAGATATACAACTTCCTGCGCTCTAGCTGATCACAAATATTAGAGATTTTCTCTCGTCAGAATATAAGAGTATAGTTGAAACAGGGTCTATGAAAACTGAGCACAGCTAATTTACTTGAAAACTGAGCACAGCTAATTTACTTGAAAATTGAGCACAGCTAATTTACTTGAAAACTGCACAGGCTAAGCTTTATATAGATCTGACCTACGATGTAGCTGGAAAATGTTCCAGGAATATTTTACTGCTCTTGACGAAAGGACATGACAGATGTCCTGAAAGGACTTCACGCTCGAAGAGAAATACAGATGTTTGTATGTGTGTGTGTTGAAAACAACATCAAGGAATGGACAGGACACATTTTTTTCCACTACTCATTCGCATCGTTGATGGTAGAAATTACCGGAGGACTCTGTATGCTGAAGACTCAATGTAGTGCCCAACACTACTGACGGGTTAATTTTATAGATGTGTCTTTCGATAGTTGCATCGTCCGAGTTGAAAATATCCTTGATCGAAGAATGTACAAAGGTCAAATTTTGTGTTTGACTTGAGAAGCCACACTTAGAGACACTATCGCTGCTTAATACAGCATATGGTGATACCGAAATGAAGAAATCCCACGCATTTATGTGGCATAAGCGTTTCCGTAAACGTCGTAAAATGGAGACCAAACAGCTGCATTATACTGCACGACAATGCGCCGACACATCGATCCCTTCTCGCAAAGCACAATGTGATTACATTGTAACAGTCTCCATATTCTCCCTACCTTGCACCTGCTGATTTTTTAAATTCTACCATCGATTAATATCGACACTGAAAGGACATCAATTCAAGGATACAGATGACATGATCATCTATGCGACAAGGCAGCTGAGGGAGATGCCAAATTATGGGTTCCACAAATGTTTCCAGCAGCTGTATTCACATTGGTAAAAGTGTGTAGTTGCCGAAGGGAACTACTTGGAAGGAAATGTAGCGCACGTAATTTACTTTTACTTATTTCATATAATCCACTCCGGATAGATGGAGTTCGTTAGTTTCGGGAGGACAATTCATCTAAGAGAAGGCCACTCTAAAATCAAACCACTTTTAAAAACAAACTGCCTTGTAGGTCAGGCTATTTAGTCAAAGGCTCGTGGAGAACACCATAAATAACCCAGTAGAAAGCTAGGGGAAACTACTACTGTAAATATCCCTAGATTATGTTATGTTTCGACACGACTTAGATAATATGCTAGTTCCAATAAGCAAGTCCATCAAATGCGAGTCAATCAAGATTGCAACCTGGAACATTTGGACACTGACAGACTTAGGAAAATTAGATAACATAAAACAGGAAATGAGCAGAATGAATATCAAAATTCTAGGTCTATGTGAGATGAGATGGCTGGGAGCAGGTAGTATAGTATCAAAAGATCTTAGAATAATATATTCAGGAGGAGAACAACATAGGAACGGCGTGAGAGTAATATTGGACAAGCAGAGTGCGAGATCTGTTATAGTATTCTGGAATATATCAGAGTTCTATTAGTAAAACTAAAGGGGTAGCCTATTAATATAAATATCATCCAAGTTTATGCACCAACATCAGAGAGTACAGAAGAGGACATACAACAATTCTACAAGGACTTGAACACAGCTATGAAACAATGCAAACAACACGAAGTAAATGTCGTCATGGGCGATATGAATGCTAAGGTAGGGGACAGCCAAGACGAGGATGTTACTGGCAGATTTGGATTAGGCACTAGAAACGAAAGAGGTGAGGTCCTGGTAGACTGGGCCAGAAATAATATGGTGATAGGAAATACATTCTTTTCTCATCACCCAAGACGACTATGGACATGGAAAAGTCCAGATAATAAGACACGCAATCAAATAGATTTCAAAATAAATAATTAATAAATCATAATAAATAAATGATTCCGAAATTTACTGAAGTCTGTTAAGACACGTCCAAGTGATGACTGCAACAGTGACCATGTTCCAGTTGTGGGAAAGATTAATATTAGGTTAAAGAGATTAAAAACTACAAGGGCAGATAACAAACCTAATGTGAATACCCAATGTGAATCCTGCCACCTAAGAAACATCTCAATAAGAAAGGGACACATACTAATAGGAGAAAATGAAGTCATGCACAGATGGGAAGAATATATTAAAGAATTGTACGAAGATAACAGAAATGATATTAACTTAAATTATAACAATGAAGGTCCAAGTATTTTAAAAGAAGAAGTAAAGGAAGCCATACAACACAAAAAAACAACAAATCATCGGGTCCAGACAAGATTACAAAAGAAGAATTAGAAGCCCTGGGAGATTATGGTCTTGAAATTATCACCAAAATGTTAAATGACATCTACAACAGTGGCTATATTCCATCGGATTTGCTACAATCAATTTTCATAGCCCTACCAAAGAAACCTGGTGCAGTAGATTGCGAAGATCACAGAACAATTAGTCTTATGAGTCAGATGACCAAGATTCTACTGCGCATAATAATGAGGCGTATAAGAGGGAAAATAAAACCAGAGATAGCAGACGAACAATGCGGATTCGTAGAAGAAAAAGGCACAAGAAATGCCCTATATATAGTAAGAACATTAATGGAGAGGGCCATAGAAGTACAGCAAGACCTTTATTTTTGCTTCATAGATTACAGCAAAGCATTTGACAAGGTGAAGCATTCAGAGATTATAAAATTGCTAGAAAGTCTTAACGTTGATGGGAAAGATCTAAGAATAGTAAAAAAATATGTATTGGAAACAAACAGTTGCGATGAGAGTTAACAACACTATATGTAGATTTCAAAAGATAGAAATGGGTGTCAGGCAAGGTTGTGTAATGTCACCGGACCTTTTCTCCCTGTATACAGAATACATTATGCGAAATATAGAAGATATGCCAGGAATAACAGTGGGAAGATACAATATAAATAACTTGAGATATGCTGATGACACAGTACTGATCGCAGGAAGCGAACAAGAACTGCAGCCCCTATTAGATAAAGTAGTGAAGGAAAGTGAAAACAAAGGCCTCAGTTTAAACAAGAAGAAAACAGAAATAATGGTTGTATCAAAGAGACGTACACCACCAAGATGCAAAATAATAATTAATAACACAAAATTGGCACAAGTTGATAAAGTGAAATATCTTGGCACCCTGTTAACATCAGAAGGTAGATGCTCAAGTGAGATAAAGAGCAGAACAGCACAAGGCAAATCAGCATTCCAAAATATGAGAACCATTTTTTGCAATGGAAGTCTATCAATGCAGACCCGAATTCGGATTCTGAGATGTTATATCGAACCTATTCTTTTTAATGGATGTGAAGAATGTACTATAAAGAAGAAAATTCAAAGTGAATTGGAGGCTACAGAAATGTGGTTTCTGAGAAGAATGATGAAAATACCATGGACAACCAAGAAAACTAATGCAGAGGTTCTCATTGATGCTGGCATAAAAAGATAAATAATATCAAACATTAGAGGCAGACAGTCAAGGTTTCTAGGGCATCTGCTGAGAAGAACACAGCTTGAACACTTAATAACCACTGGAAAGATCAAAGGCAGAAGAGATAGAGGTCGACAAAGAGAAAAGTTACTAGATGGGCTTGTATCGTGGCACGGTAGAAGCTCACCAACCGAGCTTATTGACAACACAAGAGACAGAGAGTCGTGGAGAAACATGATCGCCTACGCCAGTCAAAATGGCACTTGTTTGATTGATATAATACACCAATTCTGGGAACTTTTCGAAGCTACCTTGTATATGTTTTATTACGGTCTGTAGAAAAGAGAAAAATAATCTACGGCTCAGAGTGAAATATGCATATAACACATTCGTTGAAAATTAGTTTACAAATATACATGCATCTTCTTATACATGCATCTTCTTATACATGCATCTTCTTATACATGCATCTTCTTATACATGCATCTTCTTATACATGCATCTTCTTATACATGCATCTTCTTATACATGCATCTTCTTATACATGCATCTTCTTATACATGCATCTTCTTATACATGCATCTTCTTATACATGCATCTTCTTATACATGCATCTTCTTATACATGCATCTTCTTATACATGCATCTTCTTATACATGCATCTTCTTATACATGCATCTTCTTATACATGCATCTTCTTATACATGCATCTTCTTATACATGCATCTTCTTATACATGCATCTTCTTATACATGCATCTTCTTATACATGCATCTTCTTATACATGCATCTTCTTATACATGCATCTTCTTATACATGCATCTTCTTATACGTGCATTCTCAAACTAGTGCTGTTTAACAGGATGTAATCCAGAGAACGGGGTCAGTTGTGCTTACAGTTGCGTCTGCGATTTCTATATACTTAATCTAGGCACATCTGATGTCATATGCTGAGATAACCTAGATAATTAAACAGAGGGTGTGCTGAGATAACATAAATAAGTAAACAGAGGGTGTGCTGATATAACTTAGATTAATATAAACAAACATAGATAGTACGGTGTTACTATTAAAAAATTAACCCAATAACAAAACTGATATCAAAGTATAGATAATACAGATAAAATATATTCAACGTTTCTTTAAATATACATTTGTTTAAAAAAAAAAAGATAAAAACCAAAATAAAATACGGAATGGTTTCAATACCCAATGGGGTGCAAAGGGAACGCATTGCTCTCGGCGGACCCAGGGTTAGCAGATAACCAAGATCCCAAATGTACCTCCTCGCGGTGACCCCTGGAAACAAAAATACAGCAGCTCGAGCTGATTCTGGCTAAATCATTTGGGGATCGTGTCCGAGAATGTGGAAGTAGCAGATGGAAAAAGGCTTGACTGCATAAGAGACAGATAATATCTCAGACACCACCGTCGACATACAGTGAAGCTAGTCAGTCTGAACATTGGAGGGGCGGCCAATGTAAATGGCACGTAAAGGTAGATGCATGGCGAGAGACAAATAGATTTCATACTGAGCACAATGGCACAATGAAAGGGCAGAACAACGCATGAGGGCAGCGCGAACTGCAAATAGAAAGTGAAAAGCTCCTAGAAAAGGCGAATTATAAGCTCTGTTAGCTCGAGTCGAGCTTCTAGTTACCTGTGATCCTTATAGACAGAGACCCAGACCCAATCATGGGCATTCGGAAAAGCAAGAAGACCTGACCCAACTTTAATGTCGAGCCTTCCTATACCGGAGACATGTTTGCGAAGAGAAAAGGTTCGTACCCGATGGGCTCAGGCACAAAAGGGACAACGAGTTTATCCCTGGCCCAACTCTACTGTCAGGTTTTCCAATACCGGAAATACACTTGCAGAGAGGGAAATGGTTCAGTACCTGATGGGCTCAGGTGCTATTGGGACAAGGTCGCTCAGCTCGAGAACGCCTTGGTCTCAAACGCGTGGTGTGAGACTCGAACTTTTGTGAGGGTTTCACGATGTCTGTGAACGACACCTCGGGTAAGAAAGCGAACGAGCCAGGGTGCAACTATTCTGGCGAGTTTTTCCTCATACGGAACCAGGCTCGCGGATGAGAAACGGTTCACTACCCGATGGACAGAGGCAGAGTACGTCCAATTGCACGAGATGGGTTCATAGACAGTGCGAGAAAGACGTGCTCGACAAGCGTCTTGGCTAAAAGGCACCATCACCAGCGTGCCCGGCGACAGATAGACAGGCTGTCACGGACTAGGGAAGCCTACCGGAATTAAAGGCATGACGAAAACGGATGTGCTGAACTCGGACCTCCAGACCACAAGTGGTCAACCGAGGTGCAAATAACACAGTTCTACTGTGGAACTTGCAGCACAACGTACTTCACGCTCCCCGGCGGAGATCACACGATATATTCGTTGTGTTTATATGAGAGCGAACGCAGAAGAAGTATCCAGTGGTCATTGGTTTGATGGTTTTTGTTTAAGATGATTTTGGTTTTGGTCTCTGTCCAAGAGTTTTTTGTCCGATCACATAAAGTCCGCGAGGAGAGAATATATTTCCCACACGTCGTAATAATATGTGCAGATACTTTACTTCTACAATTGTAAAGAATATTGTTGACAGGCATCGATGGAAATGCAAAGAATAAGATACTAAATCATGTTTTCATAGATACTGAACTAATAACACGATCTAGGATTATAGGCAAGAAGGAATCTACAGTTATAGTTCAGTGCTGCAAAAAAAAAGATCCAAGTTAGGGGTCGTGAAATTTGTTCATCTATTACAGTATAATATACTGTTAAAAAAAGAAGAATAACATTATTGCAGTGCTAATGGACACCAAATTTCCAACCTGTACCAAAATATTATTTTAAGGAATTCATGCTTCAACCTGGCGTGAAGAACCTTTCATACTTTAACAATGAAATGATTTTCAATAAATAATTAAAATGGTATGAAATTTTATTCTTTGCGACTGAGGCCTCTGTTTCAGTAAGGTGTATTGCCTCCTCTGGCCTCTATCAGAGAGCGACATCTGCGTGACATAGATCCAATTATCCGTTGGATCTGTGGTTGTGGAATGGTTGCTCATTTTTCCCACAGTGCAAGATACAATTGCCGGAGATTAGCTGGAGCCACGTCTCGCTGGCGGAGTCGTCTGTCGAGTTCATCCAATAAATGTTCTATGAAATTCATGTCTGATGATATGGCTGGCCACGGAATGGTCTGGACGTTGTTGCCGACGAGGTACTATGTGGTGAGTTGTGACACATGAGGTCGAGCGTTATTCTGCTGAAAACTGTTCACTCTATTTGATCTGTTGTCTCTTAATATATTCCAAGATTGGAGTGGTACCGGTTATTTATCTAATGTCCTCATTTCTCATCAATGTATATTATATTATATTATCTTTTAGTTAATACTATTAAGAAGCTATATGTTTCCAGTGGCAACATGCGGTTATGAGACATGGACAATGACATCTGCAATAGAAAAGAAATTATCCTTATTCGAAATGAAATGTTATAGAACGGTCCTAAGAATATCATGGAAAAAAGACGAACCAACGCAATTATCTAACATAGAAGACTACTGGATCTTCTAAACTTAAAAAAAACTGCAAACGCTCATATTTCGGACATATAAAAAGACACAAGGTTTAGAAAAATTAACCATGGAGAGAAATATTCCAGTGAAGAGAACAAGAGGCAGACCAAGACTACGATGGACAAATGACATCGAAGACCTTCTGAACATGGCACTGGAAGAAGCTGGAAATCTTGCACATAACCGAGATTCTTAAAGAGTTGCAGTGAGGAAAACTTTATATAAAGAACACACACACAGAGAGAGAGAGAGAGAGAGAGAGAGAGAGATTTATTGCCTTTATAAACCCCAAAATTTTCATTTTGACCCTTAATCAGATAATATTGCCCGGTTCTCCCCTCACTGCTCTAGGCTATAACGATACTGCAGTGATTATTTCCTAAAATAGTAGCAAAAAGATATGTCATTTTCCAAGCGATAATCTGGAGCTGATGTTACCGTTGGAGATATATGATGGTATAATATGTCTGAGGTGCTGTAGGTGCCCATGAAAAGACATTTAATAACTTACTAGCATCTCTGATCTCTTGGTCATTTTGGTCCGTACAATGAAGCAGGATCGTGTAGTACTCAGGTTTGTGAATGTAGTCTCGGTACCCTGAAAACATATCACGAAATTGAGTATTAGCTTATTATAAATGAACTCCTTGTTTAGTGTTTCTCACACCTTGTTTAGTGTTTCTCATACCTGGTTTAATGTTTCTCACACCTGGTTTAGTGTTTCTCACACCTGGTTTAATGTTTCTCACACCTGGTTTAGTGTTTCTCACATCTGGTTTAATGTTTCTCACACCTGGTTTAGTGTTTCTCACACCTGGTTTAGTGTTTCTCACACCTGGTTTCTTACACCACGTATCTCATACCTGGTTTAGTGTTTGTCCTAACTATATGTATATCTATTATGTTTCTCTTTACAGGCTGCTCCGGTACTTATACCAATCTCACGCAGTCTTGATGACGATCATGATCGTCTGAGCTGTCGAGGTTCTTTAACACTTTAACACTTTAACACTTTAACACTTTAACACTGTAACACTTTAACACTAAAACATTTTAACACTGTAACACTTTAACACTTTAACACTGTAACACTTTAACACTTTAACACTGTAACACTTTAACTGCGGAGGCTTCCTTAAGGCTACAATTAAAAGTTACTGTATTTTGCTAACATCTTCCTCTCTTAGTTTCTCAGGGGAAAACATTCGTCTGGATTCTTAATGTAGGCACCCAGATGGTTTTTTTCCCCTGGGAAAATAAGAAAAAAGATCTCCGCAAAATGGCGGTAACGTTTCATCGTATTCTTAAGAATGCCACCGCAGCTAAGGAGTTTTAACGTATTAACTATGTCTGTTCAGTCCATTGATGCACATATTGACACAGTGGCTCGCATCCGTAACCACCAACATGTAATCACCAACACCTGTAACCACCAACACCTGTATTCCTGGCACAAATATAAAGGTAATCATTTGTGTGTCACATATTGTGTTAACTCCATCCATTCATGGCGGACGACTCCCAACAAACCTCGCTGAGCACACTCATTGAGTCACGCTGAGCACACTCAGTGAGTCACGAAGGATGCATGCATAAGTATAATCCTATGATATCAACCATGACAGCGACTCCACCGCAAGACTGATTGCTGGAAACTTTGACAGTAATCCCACCGGACCGCGATAGAAAGAGCCCACACATAGCCTTGTCGACGAATGACCGACCCATCAGCGTAGACCATCACATCATTTTCCGCAGTGTTATTGTAAAAAAAACAACAACAAATGCCCTGACTTCTGCTTCCGCCACCGTCGGACCTTCTTCCCTGCAACTTCTCTCCAGTGTGATAACTGGACGAAATGCAGTATCACGAAATTGCAGGCGGAGTGGATATCCATTCCTCCCCAGAATCAATGTATACGTAGAGTAATAATTATATATGCAATGATATCTTCGACTTGTCTCAATCACGACATTGCATCGTATCTCTGAATTTAGGTTTCTTATAGCATGAATATCTTTTCTTGTGCACTGGTTAGCATATAATTGTACAGCATGGGTTAGGTAGCCAGTGATAGATTGACTCAGTTTGTCTATGACAGCTTGATATTTTCTGATGGGCAGTGGATGTAGTCATAGCAACGGGAGAGTAACAGAGTTTGGTGGGACGTATTTATCTCACGTGTCATATTTATTTCACGGGACGTATTTATCTCACGAGAAAGTATGTGTCTCACAGGACGAATATACCTCACGGGTCGTATTTATCTCACGAATCGTATTTGTCTCACGGGACGTATTTGTCTCACGAGAAGTATTTCGTGTCACAGAACACGCGTCGGACATGAAGTTTCGTTAATGGCAGAGATTTAAAGAAGGACACCGTTATATTCTGTAACTTGGTATACGCTGTCACAATAAGTTAGAGGAATGTAAGAGAGAAAATTTGTGACGGAGAAGGTGACTAGATATATGTTATTTTCGTCTCGATCAACGGTGCGAAGCGTACCTGTCCCTGATAGTATTATTTGAGCATGAGTCCAACATGTCTTCTCATGGTTAAGACCACGAAAGAGCCACGAACAATGCAATTTCGAAATATGTTCCTGGGCCTTCGTTTGAGTCTTTGTTCTTCTGCTGCTGAATATTCCATTCTTGTTTTCCTAAACATAACTGTGCAGTTTGTTCTCCATGTGACTCGATATCCCTGCCACATTTTCCCAGCTGCCACAAGCGATCATAAAATCATTCATTGATGACTTGTATACAACTTTATATTCTAACTTTGGTCTGCCTTTTCTTTTAGCACCGGGTGAGAGTTCCCCATATAGTATCTGTTTTAAATGGTGCTCATAATATGTATATGCCGAAGCCACAGAAACCCTCAGTGACTGGAGAAGAAGATTATTTTGAAGCATATCTCTCTGCAGTATCTTAGTGTTGGTAATGATATCCTATTACTTAATATTAAAAAAATAAATAAAATAAAAACCAGAGGTATCGTAATCGAAAGATTTGCAATATCTTTTACTGTTGTAAGGTGTCCATGGTTAACATTTATAAAGGAAAACAATGCGTACATATGAAGATATCTACAATAGCATTAGTAGATGGATATCTTTAGTTTCACTGTCAACTTCGTGTTGTTCCAGGCTCCTCTTGCATGCAATAGAGGACCACTCTAATGGAAGCTAAATCATCTCTCAAGTGACAACTGTTTCCGTTTAATACAATATTGAGCGAAATATCACTCACAGACAAAATACGCACCGCAAACAAAATACAGCACACAGATAAAATCCGGCCCACAGACAAAATACGTAACACAGACAAAATACGACATACAGACAAAATTCGGGCTTCCAAGTTATTTTATCAGGATGGTCTTGTTAAAAGTACTATATACACTGACGACATAATTCATAAAACTCTTAGAACACTATAGGACTAAAATGAAACTTTCTATACCCATACTGCACAAAAAAGCTAATCCTGGCACAGAAACACGTTGCACTCCTGTTTCAGTGTGTATTCTAATTTAGATTTGATAATGAAGTAGATATTCTTTAATACTTCCACACATATTTCCATAATAAACACACGATGACAGGAAATAAAAAGACAATATCATGTGTTATTATGGAGACATTTTGGAGACTATTGCCTGGCTCTTCAAAGTTCGTTAGTGTTTCAATTTCGTAAGCTTTTCCAACCGAGAAATACTCCTTTAACTTTAGAGCAGAAGCAGTTGCACTCCATCAAGCACTGAAAGCCTTCACCGAACCAGGACTGCCAAGACCAAAGAATATAGCCATATTCACATATTGCAGATCCCTACTGGAATCAATCCAGAGCAACAGAAACGAAAGCCTTCTGTACAACATCAGATATGAGCTAAGACATATCCAAAAATCATCAGCTATTGCCTTTCAGTGGATACCATCACACTGTGGAATCATGGGAAATGAGAAAGCGGATGCTCTGTCAAAAGCAGGAAGAGAAATGGAGCAACAAAGACACCCACTGTCCTACGAAAACAATAATATTGAAAACAATAATCCACACAAAATTAACAGTAAAGTGGAAGAAACAAATGGAAGTGGAATACAAACATGATGCAGTACATCTCCTCCAAAGATATCAACAGACCACAATATTTCGCCTTAGAACAGGCCACTGCCGACTGTTGGGTCACCTTTACCGATTGAGGATCTCATACACAGATGAATGTCCATGTGGATCCGGAACCCATACCCCGGAACACATACTACAGGACTGCCCAACATACAAAAAGCAGAGACAGCAAACCTGGCCATAGGATACAGACTTGAGGCAAAAGCTATGGGGTAGCCGCTCTGACCTAGAGAAGAAAGTGGACTTCGTCTTGACGACAGGCCTGACAATATATCATGACCACAAATGCTGAACGCAGAAGATTGCGCAGGAAGCATTAATATTATAAACAAGTTGTCTAATTAAATGTAATACGAAATACCAGTTGTCGATAATTACGATTAATGTTCATGAACATTAATCACCGTTTTGTTTGAGTTACCCACCTTTTCTTTATACCCTCTACTCCCGTATTGCACTGATTCTTGTAATTATTTGTCTTTGTACACTTTCGTGAATAATTATTATTTTTGTGTTTGCCGTTCTTCTATATAATTCCTTTATGTCTTCTTTCTTTTGTGTATGTCAATATGTGATTATTTTGTACTCTGCCATTTTGTTATTGTTAAATCATTTACATATTTAGATTTTGATTTCCTCGTTTTTATTGCAGTTGTCTCTTCGATGGGTGCCCACACATGTATAGTTATTTGTATATGCATTTTGATTTACATGGTTCTATGTATCCACACAATTACTTTGGGCCACACATTTGTATGTATACATATGCAGTTGTTATATCATTATCTTTATGTGAACGAACGTTTATATTTACATTAATATATGTATATGTTTCTATGTGTACGAATGTTCATGTTATTATTTATGTGAGAAAGTGTTTATGTGCATGAATGTTCATATTTATGTATACATATATATATGTATATTTATGTGAGCGCTTTTTTATGTTAATGCACGTATCTCCATTTTGTGTCAATGTGTATACCTATTCTGGTGTGAGCCCTTTCCTGTGTGTGGATACATTTACATGCCTGTGCATTTTGTGTGGGTATCCTTCACACATCTGTGTCCATCTTGTTATGTGTTTATTTCTTGACTCTTGTTGTGTGTTTACATTTCTATGTATGTTTAGGTTTGGTTTTATGTATATGTTTATGTCTATATTTGGTTTCACATTCATTCCATGCGTTTTCAAATGTTGATTCTTCTTCTATCCTTCCTTCCCCAAACCCACTCACCCCACCACCACACAACCTCATCATTACTCATCTATCATTGTCATATGCCATTCTTGTTGGCGTAGGTGACCATGGTTCTCTGTTCACAGTATTGTTATCAGGATCGTTGTTTCCAAGCCTTGCTAGGTTGTCACATGAATATTTTCTCACGTCCCCATCTGTCTCTGTTCCCTTCAGTCGTGCCTGTTGTGACTATGTTCTTAAAACCTGCCTGTCTGATAAAGTGACAAAAGGGGTATTTTTCTTATCTTTTTCTTTTATTATTCTTGCACTCATCTATAGTGTCTCTAGTTTCCCACTTTCGGTTTATTTATAATGAATGCACGCATTTTCACTTTTACTAGATGCGTTGCCATCCCTGCGCTATTATGGAGACGGGGCTTGATGAAATATAGACATCTATTTTGTTGTTTTTTATTTTGTCGTTTTCTGTTGTTTGTCTCTTGAAAAAGGTTCAATTTGAGCCGATACGTCGAGAATGTATGTTTTTTTTAAAAATATATTTTTATTAATAGGCTAGGTAAGTGTTTTAGTAACCTGTTTACCTCATTTTGCGTTACTATTTGTTCATTAGGTTACTGCGACACCATCCACTTTGTCGGACACCCTCTGACAATTTGGTTATTTATATTTACATTTTAATATTGTTGTTTGTCCATCACAGGTGATGATGACCATTTGTTACATCCACTTTTGAAAATTCAATTTTATTTATGTTCTTGATTATGAGTTCGTAGATGGCCAATGAGCCCTATTCGAGCTGTAAATGTCCTTGGACAGTTCGGACATGGAATAACGACTGTAGACGGATCTTGGTCTATCCGTGTTTTTCTAGCTGCTCTCCGCTGTTGAGCTGCTGTATTTCTCCTCTTTTCACAAGATGATGCGCTCTTTTTTATTTTAATACGCCATGTAGATCTATTTTGTGCAAGTTCTTCCCATGTATCGTGGTCTATTTCAAAGGCTTTCAGTGAGTTCTTTAACGAGTCCTTGTAGAGCTTCTTTTGGCCACCTCGAGATCGTTTTCCTTCTCCAGCACACAATAGAGAAGTATCTTCGGCAGACGATGGTCTGGCATGCGGACCAAATGACCTGCCCAACGAATCTGTGTCTGCATCAGGATCGTGTCAATACTGGGGATACCATCTCTATCAAGGACAGTGGTATCTGGAATCTTGTCTTGCCATCTGATGTTCATAACTTTTCTGAGACAATTTGTGTGAAAATGACTGAGTTTTTTTCACATGATGTCTATACACAGTCCATGTTTCACTAGCGTATAGCAGCACTGGAAGTACCACTGCTCTGTAAACTTTCAGCTTAATATATACCGAGTGTAAATATCCGTGTTATATTCGATATTGAATTTAATTGTGCTTTTAAGATGTCGATACTGAACCGTCACGATTTGTTTACAAGTGCATTTCTGTCGGAGACTTCCCGTGGATTATTTTTTAACTTCATCTACGTAGTACGTGGTATGTGTGATACTTTCAGCTGAAGGCTTGCTGCTTTGTTCAGAATGGTGTAGTTAAAATTGGTAGCGTATCCTATTCAGGACGTACCCATCAACCCTACATTTTTTGGTTGCAAGTGATTTTCTAGGCAATAGAAATACTTTCAGCAGTTTGCCAATGCTTTCTGGACGGTCCGGATGCACAATTACCTGTGGCGGGGTTTGTACCTTGGCCATCACAGACGTGCTCTGTACCACAACGCCGCAGATCTGCACATTGGTGTAGTACATTTAGGGAAATCAAGGTGCAATAAATTCAGTCCTCTACTACTTTAAAGTCTTTTTGAGAATATAGGTATATTATCGCATAATAAAAAATGTAGGTATAGTATCTCATAATGGAGAATATAAGTATATTATCGCATAATCAAGAATGTAGGTACAGTTTCTCATGATGGAGAATATAAGAATATTATGGCATAGTCAAGAATGTAGGTACAGTTTCTCATGATGGAGAATATAAGTATATTATGGCATAATCAAGAATGTAGGTACATTTTCTCATGATGGAGAATATAAGTATATTATGGCATAGTCAAGAATGTAGGTACAGTTTCTCATGATGGAGAATATAAGTATATTATGGCATAGTCAAGAATGTAGGTACAGTTTCTCATGATGGAGAATATAAGTATATTATGGCATAGTCAAGAATGTAGGTATAGTATCTTATAATGGAGAATATAAGTATATTATGGCATAGTCAAGAATGTAGGTACAGTTTCTCATGATGGAGAATATAAGTGACAGAAGCCTGAGTTTCAGGGAACATGTTGACCACATTATCATAAGGGCAGGCAAAGGCTTAGCAGCAATGAAGGTTATGGCTGCTGCGCAATGTGAGCAAAAATTGTTATTTCTTTTGTACCAGGGTTTGGTAGTGGCTGTGGTGGAATATGCACTGGCAATTCTGACTCTTAGCCAAACTCAGATCGAAAGACTGGATAGAGTCCAGAATGCAGCAATGCGTATCATTCTGGGATGCACAAGAGACACATCGACAAGAGCTATGCGATACCTACTTGACTGCCCAACAGCTGAGCATAGATTACAGTATTGCCGTGCACGGGCGTACCTTCAAATACATGCAGATAAGGAACACCCGTTGCATTCCGAAATACAGAAAGTTAAAGGCAGCAGACTCAAGAGAGGAAGGTCGTGGATGGGACGTGCTGAAGATGTAATACAAAGCGTGTGCCGATTACAGGATGTGGCAGTTGGTGCGGAATGGATAGGTCTACCCACAGATTTCGAAACTTGTTTGAGAGTAGTAATATCACTTAGCAGGGAATGCAGAGAATGGTGTCCCACAGCTGTGGAGAAAGAAGTGCAGGCTTTAATCAGTGAGAATACCAAAGAGGGGGATGTGATTATATACACTGATGGATCTGTAATTAGGCATGTTCGCAGTGCTTGGGCCTTTACAGCTCAGTGCGCAGGTAAAACGATCAAGGAGGAAAGTGGTGCCTTTGCGGTCACTACGAGTAGTATGACCATGGAGACTATGGCGGTGACCAAGGCATTTGAGTGGCTACGCACACAGAAAGTAATGCAGGTCTGCATCTTGAGTGACTCTATGAGTATGATTAAGAAGGTACAAGTGGGTCTCGTTCGCGAACATTGGATTGAGGCCTTGAGAAATGCGAGCTTGAAGGCGGTTACATTTATTTTCGTGCCGGGACATGTGGGCGTTCGAGGCAATGAAAGAGCGGATCAACTGGCATCCTGTGCGATTGTGGCAAAGGGCGATGGGGCAATGGATCGCGCTGACGTTTTGAACTCCTTAAGAGATATAACACGCGAGAGTGAGACGAATGTGGATGATGATTCCTTTTCAATGGCTAGGATTAAAGATCAGGGATTGAGATGCGGTGTTGCTAGAGGTGAACATTTTGGAGGGCGCAGAAGAATGATGGTCAACCAGCATAGTACCGGTACTGTCAGCAGAAGTGTGATGGAGGATACACTCAAGGAGAGATCGGAGCAACTATGGATGTGTCCAGTTTGCAGTGATGATGATCCGACGACTAACTAACTAACTAACTATAAGTATATTATGGCATAATCAAGAATGTAGGTACAGTTTCTCATGATGGAGAATATAAGTATATTATTGCATAGTCAAGAATGTAGGTACTATTAGATAATATCATGTACTAAGACGCAGAAACTATTAGGTGGGGTGGCCAGTTCCCTATCTTGCTGTTTTTACCTTTTAGCTTGTGCGTCAGGTACTCATTTACAACAGAGTCGACTGGAGAAGTGGTCGTTTCAAGCGAGAAATCACAACTAGGGTTGTGTGTGTGTGTCCAGACGTCGTTTTTATCTTGGCACGCTGTAACCCGGTGATAGCAAGCAAGCTCACTATCAACTAAGCTTCCGCGCTCCACAATATAAGTATAGTATCCCATAATCAAGAAATCAGAGAGTATCTGATGAAAAGGTAAATGTAAAGGTAGGTCCTATGGCAGCAACCTGCAGTCAGGAATGAAGATAACTCTTCATGTAATAAGCGGTAGCAACTATTAGATTCCCTTCCTTTCTGTCTTTACCTCCTCTAAGTCATGCGTCAGATACCTATTTATAGCTGGCGCAGGAAAGAAATACGATCCGATTTAATTATTTTGTCCGGATGTGGTTTCGAACTAGCACGCTGTAACCGGGTGATAGTAAGCGAGCTCACTTATCAACAAGTTTACAGGACTCTTCAAGCTAGACAAAAAAAGGTAGGGGCGGCAGTAACACAGATTGACAGTACTATGCATAAGCATAGGTTAATATGTTATAGGAAAATTAATCTAATAACATAGGAAATCTAATAACATAGGAAATATATTAAAACAGGAAATCTAATAAAACAGGAAATCTAATAACATAGGAAATATATTAAAACAGGAAATCTAATAAAACAGGAAATTTAATAACAGGAAATATATTAAAACAGCATGCCGAAATCGGATGTGCTAGGCCTACAAGGAGCATATCGGTGGCACAACGTAATCACGCTCCCGGCGGAAATCGCACGGATATCCGTGATGGTTACAATGGAGCGAACGCAAAACAAACAAACATATTAAAACAGGAAATCTAATAAAATAGGAATATAATAATATGAATATGCAGGTTGATTCAGGCAAAATTATGCGTTTGACATATTTTCATTTATCTCTATGAAAAAAGGAAAATCATTACGAATAAGAGAGAAAACTAACGAAGCATGAAATGAGGTGTCTAAGAAATGAAACAAACAGAACAAGAAGAAATCATATGAGGACTGCAGAGATTACAAGAGTACTATTACTTTTACTATTGAAAAAAGCGTCTGTGGTAAAATATATTGGAAGAAGATAGATGCTGAAGACAGCCCTGTCTATCCGAGGACCTACGACACACCCGGCCGAGCAGAGTGAGGGCGGGTATCGATCCTGCGTACCTAGATAGGAACTATAGCGGCGCAGTGTGATGCAGCATAAACCCTATCGGGTACTACGGGAGCGTTAATAACGACAGATGGGACGCTAACCTATGATATTGCGTTCCTAGAGTGACTCAGCACGAACGCCACATAACTCACTTGGTGTTCCTCTTTGCGCCTGATCCAGGATCGGGCGTAATGTAGTTTTTCCTTCTTGGGATCTATTCGGGCGTCATTCGGGCGTTCCTTAGTGTTTTTCCATCTTTAGCATTATTTAGACGCCAATCAGGCGTTCCGTCTTTGAGCTATATTCGAGCGTCTTGTACTCAGTCATCCCTACATGACTGCTCACACAGTCTTGTACTCAGTCATCCCTACATGACTGCTTACACGGTCTTGTACTCAGTCATCCCTACATGACTGCTCACACAGTCTTGTACTCAGTCATCCCTACATGACTGCTCACACAGTCTTGTACTCAGTCATCCCTACATGACTGCTTACACGGTCTTGTACTCAGTCATCCCTACATGACTGCTCACACAGTCTTGTACTCAGTCATCCCTACATTACTGCTCACACAGTATGTGCAAGGAATCATAGACCCACTTGTTCATACATCTGCTGATTGTGCAAGGAATCATAGACCCACTTGTTCATACATCTGCTGATTGTGCAAGGAATCATAGACCAACTTGTTCATACATCTGCTGATTGTGCAAGGAATCATAGACCAACTTGTTCATACATCTGCTGATTGTGCAAGGAATCATAGACCAACTTGTTCATACATCTGTTGATTGTGCAAGGAATCATAGACCCCACATGTTCATACATCTGTTGATTGTGCAAGGAATCATAGACCCACTTGTTCATACATCTGCTGATTGTGCAAGGAATCATAGACCAACTTGTTCATACATCTGCTGATTGTGCAAGGAATCATAGACCAACTTGTTCATACATCTGCTGATTGTGCAAGGAATCATAGACCCCACATGTTCATACATCTGTTGATTGTGCAAGGAATCATAGACCCACTTGTTCATACATCTGCTGATTGTGCAAGGAATCATAGACCCACTTGTTCATACATCTGCTGATTGTGCAAGGAATCATAGACCCACTTGTTCATACATCTGCTGATTATGCAAGGAATCATAGACCCACTTGTTCATACATCTGCTGATTGTGCAAGGAATCATAGACCCACTTGTTCATACATCTGCTGATTGTGCAAGGAATCATAGACCAACTTGTTCATACATCTGTTGATTGTGCAAGGAATCATAGACCCACTTGTTCATACATCTGCTGATTGTGCAAGGAATCATAGACCCCACTTGTTCATACATCTGTTGATTGTGCAAGGAATCATAGACCCCACTTGTTCATACATCTGCTGATTGTGCAAGGAATCATAGACCCACTTGTTCATACATCTGCTGATTGTGCAAGGAATCATAGACCCACTTGTTCATACATCTCCTGATTGTGCAAGGAATCATAGACCCACTTGTTCATACATCTGCTGATTGTGTGTTTTCTTGAACTAATTACTGTTACTTTCTCCATTATCTTTATCTGAAATTTTTCCTACTTTTCCCCACCCATACAACACGACCCATGACGTCCTGTCACATACAACACGACCCATGACGTCCTGTTCCCATGATTTCATGCCCTTATCATGCATATCTTGATTACATACGTCTTTGTACCGAAGTAGATGTCGACCCTGAGATCTTTTTCCAACCTGTAATTCTATATGAAGTAGAACCTTCGGTATTCTGCCATCTTCCATTGTCATAGTATGTCCCAGACATCTGAGTCTGTGCAGACTAGGCATAGAAAATACGGTGGTATTGTCTGTTCTTTCCAATACATCAGTGTTAGTGACTATGTCCTACCACCTAACTCCAAACAAATTATACATAGTCAATGTATGTAACATCTGTAGTCGTCTATCCTGGTACATAGATGTTGCCCATGTTTCACTGCCGTAGAGGGGGGGGGTAGGTTACGTTAAGAATACTCAAACTTTGGTCCGTGTGCTGCTGGGACAGCATATAATTTCATCACTGTGACATGTTATTTACAAGTACATATCGCAAGGTAAGTATCGCAAGGGTACAAAAATAGAGTTTTGATGGTGTAATTAACTATCTCTTTGCATGGGTCAAGCAAAAGCCATGCTGAGTTATGATTTCATTTCAAAAGCTCAGATATCGCAGCGAAGCTGTAAATCAAGACACGGCGCATATCGTTCGTTGCTGGATCATATTTTTAAAATGCTTGAGCAAGAGAAGATAACCTGCTTATATTGTAATGTATTTGTCTAGGACGACAGTCGGTAAGTAGTGACCTCCCCGTGCTTCTATTTATCCTTCATAATCTTGGTCGGCTGTAACAGAGGTTTTGACTTCCGGTCAAAATGGTGGATAGCAACGCAAGTGTTTTGTGTGTCACCAACAGTTTCACTTGAACAATGGATATGTTCGTTGTTTTCATTTAGGAGATTGTGTGGTGATGTGTTGTTATTCTCTGACCAGGAGGTCCACTCATTAAGATCTTCGCCGGTGCTAACGGAGTGCGTGCATCTGAGCTGAAGTCTTCGTGAGTGTAATCGTTGTCACACTGTTTGAAAAATGGCGGCCAATATCAAGCGGCCTAAACGAGGTGGCTCAAAAAGGAAAAGTCATCGGGCGGGTGCTAGAAGAACGAGATCGAAAACAGCTAGGCTAGGAATTAAAAACGTGCGTGTGCTGTTTTGGAATGTGGCCAGTGTACACAAGCGTAGAACAGAGCTAGAAAAGATGTGTTATGAGGCTGACGTCATTGCATTGCAAGAAACACAGCTAGGTGAAAGTGGTAATATCAGGATAGCCGGATTTCAGTGTTTCTACAACAGGCGACATCTTGGACAGGCAATCTTAGTACGCGAGGGTTTTAGTGTATGCGAGGTTGATATGTCCAAGTGGGATAGTGACAATATCCAGTTACAGGCAGTGAGGGTCCAGAGGGTCCAGCACCCAATTATGATTGTAAATGTGTATGCCTGCAACACGAGCATTGATCTTCAGGGTTGGAAGATCCTAGGGGAGATAATGGAACAGGAAAAGCAGATCCTCTTTTGTGGTGACTTCAATGCGAAAGGTACATCATGGGGCAATATTGCTTCGAACAAACAGGGAAGAGAACGTGAGGAGGCCCTGACAGATACGGACCTGGTGTGCCTTAACGATGGCCGTATAACAAGGATGGCAAGCAGGGATGGTGATGATGATAGCGCTATCGACCTGGCATTGGTGTCATCAGCTTCTGTGGCTATCTGCAAATGGGACGTGCTGGGGCATCATGGCAGTGACCACCTCCCATGTGCTGTTCTCTTAAAAAATGACAAAAGTAAGCAGATAAGGCCAAAGGTAAGATCCTTTAAATACGATCGCAGAGGAGTGGATGTTGTGAGCAGAATTCGACAAGACAAACGTAAGGCTCAAGTAGTGGGAAATCTGGTGTGGGATAGGCCCCCCTGGTGGAACGAAGAGGTTCATAGGGCATGGAGCGAGAAACGGAAAGCAGTATCACTATGGCAAAGGGCACGGAAACGTGTTGCGGCTCAGCCCATGGAGGTCGCACAATGGAAACGGAAGAAAGATATCTTAGTCCAAATATTCAAAGATATTGCAAAGTCAGCAAAGGCGTCAAAATGGGACGAATTTTGCAAAGAGATCACACGCGAAAAGTCACTAAAATTGTTCTGGCGGTTACACAAATCCATGAATGGTCTCACAAGACGCGTGACTATTGCCGATTTCCAGAGTGACGATACCGTCTGGCAGAAGACGGACGAGACAAAAGGTGCGGCATTGCTGGCACACTACACCACACAAATTGGTCAGAGAAATGTGGAGGCATATCAAGAAATCAGGAAAACGCTCACAGACACGTGTAAGAACTTGAGCATGGAAAACCATATGCTAATCACAGTTGAAGAAATCAGGAAGGCACTGAAAAGTACAAAAAATACAGCACCAGGGCCAGATGGCATTAGATACGATGACATTAGTCGAAGAACGGATGAGGAGTTGGGAGAGTTGGCGGACATGTTCAATAATAGCCTTCTAAAGGGCACAGTGAAAGAAGACTGGTTGCACAGCTATTTAGTTCCACTACACAAACCTGGGAAGGACCACACCAGGATACATGGCTACAGAATAATAACTATGCAGAATACGATTGGCAAGCTTTTGGAAAAAATTGTGGCCCGGAAGGTATCGTGTTATCTTGAAAGAAATAAGTGTTTACCAACATTGTTAGGAGGATATCGTCCAGGAAAGAAGACATGGCAAAATGCAGCCATATTTGCGCAGGATGTTTTTGAGGGGTTCGATTCGCGCATGGAGACATGTGCGGTCGCAATAGACCTTGAGGATGCGTACAATAGGGTGTCCTTGGATATCTTGATGCACCAGCTGTTAAATCTTGCAGTTAATCCTTTTGTCGTGCGTTGGGTTGGCGCCGCCCTGATGCACAGGGTTGTAGTTCTTAAGTGTGGTAACTGGATATCTACACCAACGGTTATTAGCCCTGGCCTGCCACAGGGATCGCCTCTATCTCCTGTACTTTTCAATGTATACACAGTACATATCGCTGGCAATCAAATCACAGGTGTTGGCAGAACGATGTCATATGCCGATGATATCCTGGTGTATAGACAGGGCAGAAATCGAGAAGAGTGCGTCGTGGAACTACAGAAGGAGCTGGACAGACTGACAAATTGGTGTCGAGATACGGGAGCAGTGGTTAATCCGTCTAAGGCATTCGTGACGTGGTTTTCCTTGAACAATCACATGGTAAAGACACCCATGCCAAAAGTTTCGTTGTCCGGGAAATGTTTAGAAAGAACTAGCACAATGAGATATCTGGGTGTGTTTTTTGACAGAAGCCTGAGTTTCAGGGAACATGTTGACCACATTATCATAAGGGCAGGCAAAGGCTTAGCAGCAATGAAGGTTATGGCTGCTGCGCAGTGTGAGCAAAGATTGTTATTTCTTTTGTACCAGGGTTTGGTTGTGGTTGTGGTGGAATATGCACTGGCAATTCTGACTCTTAGCCAAACTCAGATCGAAAGACTGGATAGAGTCCAGAATGCAGCAATGCGTATCATTCTGGGATGCACAAGAGACACATCGACAAGAGCTATGCGATACCTACTTGACTGCCCAACAGCTGAGCATAGATTACAGTATTGCCGTGCACGGGCGTACCTTCAAATACATGCAGATAAGGAACACCCGTTGCATTTCGAAATACAGAAAGTTAAAGGCAGCAGACTCAAGAGAGGAAGGTCGTGGATGGGACGTGCTGAGGATGTAATACAAAGCGTGTGCCGATTACAGGATGTGGCAGCTGGTGCGGAATGGATAGGTCTACCCACAGATTTCGAAACTTGTTTGAGAGTAGTAATATCACTTAGCAGGGAATGCAGAGAATGGTGTCCCACAGCTGTGGAGAAAGAAGTGCAGGCTTTAATCAGTGAGAATACCAAAGAGGGGGATGTGATTATATACACTGATGGATCTGTAATTAGGCATGTTCGCAGTGCTTGGGCCTTTACAGCTCAGTGCGCAAGTAAAACGATCAAGGAGGAAAGTGGTGCCTTTGCGGTCACTACGAGTAGTATGACCATGGAGACTATGGCGGTGACCAAGGCATTAGAGTGGCTACGCACACAGAAAGTAACGCAGGTCTGCATCTTGAGTGACTCTATGAGTATGATTAAGAAGGTACAAGTGGGTCTCGTTCGCGAACAGTGGATTGAGGCCTTGAGAAATGCGAGCTTGAAAGCGGTTACATTTATTTTCGTGCCGGGACATGTGGGCGTTCGAGGCAATGAAAGAGCGGATCAACTGGCATCGTGTGCGATTGTGGCAAAGGGCGATGGGGCAATGGATCGCGCTGACGTTTTGAACTCCTTAAGAGATATAACACGCGAGAGTGAGACGAATGTGGATGATGATTCCTTTTCAATGGCTAGGATTAAAGATCAGGGATTGAGATGCGGTGTTGCTAGAGGTGAACATTTTGGAGGGCGCAGAAGAATGATGGTCAACCAGCATAGGACCGGTACTGTCAGCAGAAGTGTGATGGCGGATACACTCAAGGAGAAATCGGAGCAACTATGGATGTGTCCAGTTTGCAGTGATGATGATCCGACGACTAACTAACTAAGAGGTTATATTATATGGTAAACGTCACCATTCTCGCTACTATTACTAATACTGTTATTATTACTTCTACTAATAATACTACTACTACCCTGAGGGGGGGGGGGCTACCGACCCCTACCAGGCGCGTCCACAGGTGGCGGATGGTGGAGGGCACTCCATAAATGTCCATATATGGAGTGTTTGCTGCAATTAAGCAGCCGCGGACCAAACCGGTGCTGTTGCCTACCAGGACGGGGCGGGATATCAGTCGGTGCTGATATCCCCACTGAAATACCCAATGTGTCCAGTGACGGGCAGCTTCAAGCGAGTATGAGCCGCTATAAGCTCACGCTGCTGGCGTGGAGTTATCAACTCCATGCCAGGAGCGCGTTGGGGAAGGGGGGGGATTTTTTTATTTTTATTTTTTATTTTTCCAAAAATTGCTGCCTTGCAGTCACCATCGGGAGATGGAAAGGCTATGGGAGACAACCCTGACAGTAAAATAGGAGAAGGCCACTCCACAAACCTCCGATGTCTTGCGGGCAGTGCTAGGATGTCCAAGAACATGGATAGGAAGACTCCATAACTTCCCTCACCGAAGACGGAACATATCAGTCTGAATAGGCGTGGGTACCCAGCAATAGAAATGGGACATGTACGCATTATACAGTTAATGACTATGCTCGGATTCGTTACACGAAGTGGGGCTGCCCCTGTGGTTCATCGCCAGGCAGGAGGAGCTCCGGACCCCCAGCCTCGAATGGGTCCACCAAAAGCTACTGATGATGACTCTGTGTATCGGGGACCCGGGATTAAACAGAGTAGAGCAACCGGCCAAACCAATCATGACAACAAAAACACAATCAAAATTATGCAGTGGAACAGTGAGGGTGTGGCTAAGAAGAAACTAGAACTGCAGAATTTCCTAAGAAGAAACTAGAACTGCAGAATTTCCTTCAAAAGCAAAAGATTGATGTCTTGTGCATTCAGGAGACACATCTTAATGACAGCAACAGACTCTCCATCAGAGGCTTTGAATGCTTCAGATTAGATAGATTAGGCCACAAAGGAGGGATCATCACAATGGTACGAAATAACATACCTACTACAGAAATCGCACGTAACCCAGAGGACTCAGAACATCTCACCATCAAATTACATACAACCCCAGAACCACTGATTATCACAAATTTCTACTGCCCAAACAACAAAAATTACACCTCAGGACAATACCTCTCACATCATCAAATCATATTATAGTTGGAGATTTCAACAGTCATTCCCCAAGCTGGGGTTACCCAACTATGGACTTGAGAAGAGAAGAAATAGAAGACTGGATGATAGAAAATAGGCTAATCCTTATAAATGAACATCTATCAGAGCCAACCTTTTACTCCATACGATGGAAATCTCAGAGCACTCCAGATCTGGCCATTGCAACAGAGGACATCCAACGTGTGACAGAAAGAGTAGTGGCACAACAGCTTGGTGGGAGTGACCACAAGCCCGTAATATTAACAATAAAAGGGAACCACAAGACAGAAAAGCAACAACACAAAATCGCTAGCTGGAACTACAAAAAGGCTAACTGGGACACTTACCAACGCCTTACAGAGGAAAAACTACTAACACATCTTACAGCAAGAAATATACGGAAAGATGCAAAATTAATAACAGGAATAATCCTGGAAGCTGCCAACAACAGTATACCTAGAGGAAGAAGACAAAACTACAAACCCTTCTGGAACAAAAAAACTCCAGGCTATGCATGATGAAGCCTCCGCTGCAAGATCCAAGATGGAAACTAGACCAACAGAAACCAATATCATTGAACACAATAGACTGCAAGCAATTTTCAGGAGAGAAAAGCTAAACAGCATTAGATCCAGCTGGAAAGAAAAAACAGCAACACTCAACATGGAAAAAGACTCAACAAAAATGTGGAAACTTATCAAGTGTCTCAATGAAGAAAACAACCCCCAAAGTAGTATCATCATAGAAGACAAGGGGAAGTCCTACACTGGCACACAAGCTGCAAATATTCTAGCAGACTCCTATGCTGAAGAAAGCAAAATTAAGATAACTAGAACAAGAACTGCTGAAGTAAGACGAGAGACAAAAAACCTTGTAAATAAACATCAACCTTGCCCAGGCACAATGACCTCACCTTTTCACAAATCAGAACTTAACATGGCAATTCAAAATCTAAAAAAGAAGAAAGCCCCTGGACCCGATGGAATCACAAATGAAATGCTCCAACACCTAGGTCCTGTGGGTAGAAGCAGAATCCTAGACCTTTTTAATGAATCATGGGCGCAAGGGATCTTCCCAGAAGAATGGAAAGAGGCAGAAATAATTCCAATTGCCAATAAAGGAAAACCAAAAACCAACAAAACAAGTTACCGCCCTATCAGTCTACTTAGTTGCTTAGGAAAGGTCATGGAAAAAATGGTGAATAACAGACTCTTAAACTACCTGGAGGAAAACAATCTTCTAGATGACTGCCAATCAGGCTTCAGAAAACACAGATGCACTGAGGACCAAACAACATACCTTGCCCAGGAAATAGATGCTTTCCAGAAAAAATCCAAACTCCTATCCACCTTCTTTGACCTCACAAAGGCCTTTGACAAAGTCTGGAAAGAGGGGCTATTGCTAAAACTTGCCCAGAAAGGAATCAGAGGCAAAATGTTTCAGTGGATAAAAAGCTTCCTACGAGGCAGGCATGCAAGAGTTAAACTCCAGGGAATGAAAAGTAAAATGGTCAACATAACAGAAGGTGTCCCACAGGGAGGAATTCTGTCCCCCACACTTTTATAGTTTTTATAGACGATCTGCCAAAACTATTCACACCATATGTACATAGAGCTCTCCATGCAGACGATCTTGCTATCTGGACCCAATCAGAATACATTGGAGTTGCAAAAGTTAGAATGCAGGAGGCAATAAACAAAGTTGAAGAGTGGGCAAAAACCTGGGGTGTTCAAATAAACAAAAGTAAGACCGTCACTACACAATTCACCCTCTCCACAAAGCCTAAAAATTATACTCTCACTCTAGACAATACCCCACTCCCAAAAGAAAACACCCCAGTCTACCTGGGGCTAAAATTTGACAAAAGACTTACTTGGGGATCACACATTGAAGAGACAGAAAATAAAGCCACAAGCAGACTACAAATAATGAAAAAACTATCTGGGACAGATTGGGGAGCCAACATAAAAACCATAAGACAAGTCTATGTAGGTCACATTAGTCCAACTCTGGAATATGGATTGACCACATATGCAACAGCAGCAAATACCAATCTTCAAAAGCTGGACAAAATTCAAAATGCAGGTCTCCGAATCATAACAGGAGGACTAAGGAGCACACCTATAACATCAATGGAAGCAACAGCAGGATTACAAAACCTAACAGACCGCAGGGATGAGAAAATCACAATAATGACAGAAAAATTTAGACGTCTGAAACATCACCCTATGCATGAAAAAACAAAAGAACTAACAAAAAACAGACTGAAAAAACCAAGCCTCAATCACCTATCAAAAAAACTTATGAAAGCCAATAAAGAAGTAACCAGCAACAATCCGGATGAATGGGAACAGCTAGAAGCATATTGCAACATCACAAACACTTCACCCATATATACTGCAAAACTTACAATACCAGGCATTGAGAGCAAACTATGGAAACCCCTACTGCCCTTAAGGCAAAAACACTTGATCACCTAGACACCCAATACCTTACCTCACAGTGGATTCATGTCTTCACAGATGGATCATCAGAGGGTGCAGTAAAGAAAGGAGGAGCTGGGATACTAATACTCATACCAAACACCCCAAAACTAGAACTCTCAATTGCTACTGGCAAATTATCAACAAATTACAGGGCAGAGCTACAAGCAATCTTGGAAGCATCAAAGGCTCTGATGAACGGAGGCTCAAAGGAGCTAACATAGTCTTCTTGTGTGACTGCATGTCAGTACTCCAAACCATCCAAAAGGAACCTAAAGATCTCCTAACAAAAACAACTGTAGAACTTCTAAATCAACTATCTGCCAACAATAAAGTTGTGCTGCAGTGGATCCCTGCACACTGTGGAATAGCAGGAAATGAAGGAGCTGACAGACTGGCAAAAGCAGGTGCAAAAAAGGAACAATTCCACCACAGAATATCACTGACTGAAGCAAAAACCCTCATCAAAGGAATATACAAACATACATGGAGTCAGAGAACAGGCAGTAACTTTCCACAGGACCCTATTCTAATCTAAACAGGTCACAACAAACCACAATTTTTAGACTTCGCACAGGACACTGCAGACTACAAGCACATCTCCACAAAATTAAGGCTGCCCAAACTGACCAATGCCCATGTCAAAAGGGTCCCCAGACTCCAGAACATATTCTGCAGACATGCCCACTCTTTGATGGACGTGAGAACCAAAATATGGCCTCAAGAGACAGATCTGAAGGTGAAGCTGTGGGGCAACCGTGAGGACCTCCTGCTGACGACTGAATTCATGGAGGCGGCCCATCATCCTGTATAGACTTATGAGGATAGTAAACTGATCGCAGAAGAAGAAGAACTACTACTACTATTAATATTACTACTATTACTGCTGCTACTACTATTACTGCTACTACTACTAATACTTCTACTACTACTGCTATTATTAATTCTACTACTATTACTATTATTACTACTACTATTACTGCTACTATTACTGCTACTATTACTACTACTATAATGTTACTATTAATACTACTACCCCAGAGATAAGAAACAGAGAGAAAGACAGATTAAGAAAAACAAAGTAATGGAAAGATAAATATAATGAGACTAAAATGGAGACACGAAGTTGTCGGCTGACAACAGTTTTGCTGTATACAAGAGCTTTTGATGAGAATCTTTGTATATGAAAATCAACAGGCCTCATTTCCTCACGTAACGTACTTTATCAAGTTTTGTATCAGAACTGTGAACTTTGACATTTAGACGAGACACTGCCTTTTAAAAAAACCACGCATTCCAAATATCGTGATTACAAAGAGTAGCAGACACTGAGTGCACACTGACAAACACTGAATATACACGGATATAGGTGTTTCACAATGTAGTTGCATACATTAACAACCATCTACATTTGCATCAGCTCAGACGGTATATTCATTTTAGATGAAGTGTAAGGAGTACAAATTACCTCATCATTGTCTACATTCTCATATAATTTCCTAGATTTTTACCACTTCACATCATTATTACCTTAATTCTTATCACGTTACCTCATCATTACTTAATTCTGATCACGTTACCTCATCATTACGTAATTCTTACTACGTTACCTCATCATCACCTTAATTCTAAAAATAGGAGACACCACTTTACTTCACTAAAATATACCACTACACCACTTTACTTCACTAAAATATAACACCACACCACCTTTACTTCACTCAAATATACCACCTCACCACCTTTAATTCACTAGAATATACCACCACATCACCTTTACTTCACTAAAATATACCACGCCACCACCTTTACTTCACTAAAATATACCACCACACCACGTTTACTTCATTAAAATAAACCACCACATCACCTTTACTTCACTAAAATATATCACGCCACCACGTTAACTTCACTAAAATATACCACCACACCACCTTTACTTTACTAAAATATACCACCACACCACCTTTACTTTACTAAAATATACCACCACACCACCTTTACTTCACTAAAATATACCACCATATCACCTTTACTTCACTAAAATATACCACCACACCACCTTTACTTCATTGCATTTTCATGCTACGCAATTACTGTCGTTCATCATTAAATTAAGCAATAAACGGCTTTAACAGGTGTCGACATACATTAAGTATATCTTCCTGTGCAACGCTACCTGCAAGAGATGCATTTACTGGTATAGTCATAAGACTCACCCTACACATACACAACAGCGACCACCTTCGTTTCACCTTAAACAAACAAATATAGAGACAGCGTTCATTCTAGTGTGCTACATTGCGCAACACAAAATGGCATGTTTCATACAAGTGTGTATATGTATAATACAGGTACCGATCTCTACACATACTTATGTGTGTGTAGTTCAGGTGTGTTATTGTAGAATGCAAGCTTCAGTAATGTGTGTCTAATAGGAATGTCTAAATGCACAATCAATAAAATGAGGAAAATATTGAAATCGAAACTAATTATAAAATAAAAATGAGAATGGTAAAATGCTACATCTATTCTTTATTTGTGTATGGTTCGGAAACATGGACAATGAACAAACAACTAGAAGACAGAATTGATGCCTTTGAGATGTGGAAATATAGAATATAAAGAACTTGATAGAAAGAGAAGTAAAGGAAACATTAAGTTCTATGAAAAAAATACGGTTCTATGACACATCATGCACTTACCATCATCATTTTCTTTGGATTATTCCATTGGTTATGTTCATCAGACAACGGGTATTTACCTATTACTTAAGGTTAGCATATACTGGCCCCCTTCCTAACCTAAGTGTCTTCTCACCCACACAACTCTCATAACCCACTCAAGATAAACCAAATTAAATTAATATCAAATTAATTAATAAATACCCGTTTGTTCATATGTTCTTGCAATTGTTCTTCTGATGTCGCTATTAGTACTTGGTCGTCTGCAAAGAGTAGTTCTTACATTTTGTCGTGCATATTATTTTATTCTTTAGTACTTGTTAGTTTACATGCGTGGTCGATATATGCTATAAAATAAATTGTAGATGTTCTCTACAAAAAAAATAATGTTCTCGTACATCGTATATTGATAGTGTTTTCCAAAGTTGTTTACTGTCTGCACTGTGTATAAACATATACTAAGTGACAGGAGAAACAATAACAAGTAGACAACTAAAACACTGTTAGGTAACGACTAGAAGACAAATATAAATAACCAAAATGTCGGATGTTGTCCGAGAAAATGGAGAGTGGCACAGTAACAAAACAAATAAGCGATAAATAATATGACTGTTAAAAAGAAGATATGCAACATTATTTCAAACATGTACCAATATTTCATTTTACTGAATTAATGTTTCAATCTTGGCATGAAGAAACTTTCAGACTTTAACTAAGTCTACAGTTTTTCCCAACGGTCTATTGACGATGCTGGTTCGCACACTGTAGTCGGTTCTGGCGATGCCGGTCCGTAAGAACAGGACGTAGGGTCTTCTAGTCTTTGACCAATATCGTGTAGTCGATCCTGACCGTTTGATCTGAAATTATCTTCTTCTTCTTCTTCTGCGTTCATTCTCAAACTCCTACTGAATCTAGATTTCTAGCAGAATGTAGTCCAGAGAATGGAAATGCGTTGTGTCGCTGTTTTATTTGCGCCAATGGCCCGACACATGCGTCTTCGGCGGATCTGAAATTATATGTGCTGCTGGCATTGACTAGACTGTGGAGGACGCAGGTGCAAATCGATTTGTGAGGTGAAAAAGCCGTGTGAAGACACTGCCACTGAGCTAGTTTGTTGAAATCGTCTCGAAAGGCGACTAATGGTGCTTCTAACCACATTAAATTGTCTAGCCACTACACTTTGTGACTGTCCTGTCTGTAAGCGTCCAATGTATTGTTGTTATATAGTAAGATGAACCATAACTAAACGTTGAATTTTCAACTGAATTTATTCGTAGATTGTTAATCTTTTATAGAAATTAAATAATATCGCTAGAGAGTTTTGTGTTCAGTAAGTTTCAATGGAACTCTCACGAACCTGTCAAGTTATTGGCAAAAATGTTGTGAGGCGAATACAATTCAGGTAACCACGAGAAGTTAATGACCACGTGGACACAGTCAATAGGTTGAATCATGTGCAATCAGAAAATATCTTTTATAAAAGTAACTTCAAAAATGTTTCGTTTAAAAAAACTAACTGTATATATTAAGTAATACTGTAACAGTTATAACATATACTAAATAACATTTATTATTTACACTGGTTGTTCTAGTTGATAGTATAGGCTATACATATAACAGTATTACTTCATATAGTACGCATGCGGTTAGACCTGTGGCTCTCACCTATGGTCGACTAGACAAACCACCCATGCAACAGAAAACTAAACCTTAGTAGATAACATGCCGTTATATTGACTCTCTCTTATGGAAGCCGTGCATCATGCCATCTATACAATTATAGACCACCTCTGAATAAAAGTCTTCTTCAATAAGTATTGCACTAAACCAAAAGCTGAAGTCTCCCGGGTATGAAAGAAAGCTCAGAAATATACCCCACTGCACATAGTAAGTAAGAGCTAATCACTTGCAATTCCTGGGGTTCTCAAATAAACAACGTATTATAGTATTTATCGCTTATTTGTTTTGGTATTGCGGCACTTTTCTCATCGGGCATCCTCTGACAATTTGGTTATTTATACGTGTCTTCTCCCCGCAAACTAACATTTATACTTGTATTCTCGCCGCCACCTAACATTTATACCTGTCTTCTCGACGCTACCTAACAATTATGTTTCTCATCTCCCCGCAGTCTAACATTTATACATGTCTTCTTGCCGCTACCTAACACTTAGACTTGTCTTCTCCGTGCAGTCTAACATTTATACCTGTCTTTGCGCCGCTACCTAACATTTATACTTGTCTTCTCGCCACTACCTAACATTTATACTTGTCTTTTCTCCGCTACCTAACATTTATACATGTCTTCGCGCCGCTACCTACCATTTATACCTGTCTTCGCGCCGCTATCTAACATTTATACCTGTCTTCGCGCCGCTACTTAACATTATTTTCTAACAATGTTGCAATAGATGCAACATTGAGAGAAGACACTAATAATTAGTTAAAATTGAGTGAGATGACACCAACAGTTAGTTAAAATTGAGTGAGATGACACCAATAGTTAAGTTAAAATTAAGTGAGATGACACCAATAGTTAGTTAAAATTAAGTGAGATGACACCAATAATTAGTTATTCTTGGCTGATTCATTCCAAGCTGATGTAACTAACACTTACGCGGGAAGACACTCACATGTTCACAGAGATCAGTAAAAATGTGTATGTTCTTACTTTACCTCCGAGAAACAATTCACATGTTCTGTTTGCGATCTAAAATACTTGACTGTATTAGCGACATCCCTTGACATGATAAGGTTGAACGCGAGAAATGGAGAGGGGGGGTACCTTAAAACAATGTAAGGAGAGTACATGAGAGTATAAAGTGGTTTGTTGAGTGAGATATATAGCGCGTGCATGCCAGCAGAGAGATGATGATGATTACCTGAGCAATAGAAGAGAAAATGTCAAAATCTGCAGAGTTTGCATAAATCACAAGTCTGTTCATCACGCTAAAAATAGACACGTCTGATTTGTTTATGACGCAGAAAATATGGTTGCGAAACCGGAGAAAACTTAAACTTTAGAGACAATTGCTTTGGAAGCTCAATTCTCAAATTGATCACATTCGTATTGGAAGAAAAACAATCACAGATTGATCACAACATACGTTTTCGAGACTAAACAATCTCATATTGATCACAGCAATAGAAGGTGGTACTGCTAGTAGAACATAATGGAAAATAATACTCACGTGGAAGACAGGTAATGAAGTCCTACTGAATGACGACTAAAACACTACACACTATCACTAACGGATGTAAATACGGTACATATAACAAAACAAAAAATATAATCTACAAATGACAATATACAGGACAAAGTCGACGTTTCGGACAATAGGCCTTTTTCAAGATACGGACATAACATACAAACATAAAAAACCACAAGTAGAAAAGGCTTGTTTTTTATGTTTGTATGTTATGTCCGTTTACTACTTTACCGTTTACAACCTCTTACTACTCATAACCCCTTAGTTTTAGTGATAGTCCGTCGTATTCAAGTGAAACTTTCTATAAACCTGTGTTCTACATAAGTTCTAGTCACAATTAATTTCAACACAAATATGACGACCAGGGTACAAAATGGAGAGTTTATTGTTGGTGAGGCGGAAGTGATGAACTGCGACAGACCCGATTGGCCACCGTGGATGGAAAATGTTGTCATTATGTGTGACCTATTTTATAGCAAAGAGAGTCAGGAGTTCAGAACAGCTAACCGCATGACTGGTCAATTATACAGCTAAATTCAAATAGGAAGCAAGAGGATAAATTAAAAATTCTCAAGATCTACGGCAATTGAACCAGTCCGTTCTGACGGCACAAAAAAAAAATGCGATTTTGTCCAGACATGACTTGAGTACACAGTGTGAATGTCTTGACAAAATCGATTGTTTTTTATATACGGTTGGTCAAGCACAGAAAAACCCGTTTACTCTAGTTGCCAGGCGGTTTGGCGCCGTCAATACGGACTGGATAAATTCCCGTATGTCTGAAGAATTCTGAATCATACCGCCTAGATTTCTTAAAATTCATCAGGTGAGTAATAACAAAAGTTATTGTCGTCTACCAAACACACAAAAACTACTTTTAACAGCAATGACCCGTTAACAGAACGACAGCTCATTACTCATTACAAATTATATTAAATGATCGTTAGACCACATCAAGCAAGTGTGCAGTTTAAATTCACATTTCGCTGACAGCATCACTGACAGCACTCAATGCCAAAGGAGCAGTCGTTGGAGCGACGGAGTACATGGTGTGGGGTCGACACCTGTTCCGTCAGATACAGGCTCAGGTTCTCGTCGAATTTTAAATAGAGAACACCCACACAGAGGAGGATCTTCTAAGTGGAGGGCAGGAATGTGAGGAAAAAGAAGGAAAGTAGATAGAATCAGACTGAATAATGTCAACATTGGGTTTTGGAATGTTTTAACACTTTTCAGTGTAGCCCGAAACTGGAAACTATACGATAGCATACGATTTCGATGTAATACTTCTGCAAGAAACAATTATCATGTCAAGGCTTAGTGAGCTATGTTAACCCGACAATCCTCACGCATCACGGTGAGGTGGTCCTCGTACTACGTGGCATGTCACACTGTCTGCTGAACCTGTCATCTTGGGGATAGTAGAGATAGAGAGTTGCAGAGAGTACAGATCATAATACGTGGATGAAGATGGAACATTAATAATATCTATATTCGAAACTGTTCCCACGTCAAGCATAAAGAGACTGGAATTTTTTCAATGAGTTTAAAGACTTTCCTTGAGATTTTCTATTAGTGTGCGGAGAATTCAATTCTTGCAATATCGCCCGGGGAAACGCAAAGAACAACACACAGGAAATGGCACTATGCAAGGCCCTTGTAGAGACTGATCTAACTATTTTTAATTGTGACAGAATGACCAGGTTAGCTACCAAAGAGACAGACTCAGATTCAAACATTGACCTTGCACTGGTGTCGTGTAATGTGAAATAGAAACGACGTGGGCAGCACTGCCTTACCATGGTAGTGACGACCTATCATGCTCGGTAACAATCACAAAAGGGCAGAACAATTGACAACAAGCCTTTAAATATAAACGCAACAGACGTCGATCTTGAACAAGTTACGACAACAGGAATGCAAAGAAATACAGTGAGGCCAAATATACGACATTGCCCATGCTGGACTGAAGGAGATAGAATCTTCATGGGTAAAAAAGAAGCAGAGCGTCAGGGAGTGGCAACATAAGAGACGAAAGACACAAGTCACTGTGTAAAACAAATTAGACTTAGAGATTATTATGAAGAAGACCACTGAAGCATTTAAACAATCCGTAAAGGAAGCCAAGAAAAACGATGGGATAATTTTGCACAAGATGCTGCAGCCGACAGTTTGCTATACAAATTTTAGAAATTACACAAGACAATGAATCGATAACTGACATAAAATTAAACTTGTGCTTGAAGGACAAGTCGGGGTTTATACTAACCACAGATGAACAGAAGGGCAGCGCTTTCCTCAGCAGATACCTCCAACAATCGGAACAGAACAATATTGATAAATGTAATACTATTTTGATCACTCTAACAGCATTTATATATATATATATATATAGTAACATTTCATTTCAGACAGATGCTGGTATTTTCTTTTTCCAGAAATTAGCCATGCAGATGTCACCACACTAATATCAAGGCATGTTTAGAACAAATGATTATGTTAGTCAAACAACATAGCTAGGCACAAAACCTTTTTCTCAATGCAATAAAGACTCAAATAATTCATGTAATCAGAGATAAAACTACACCTAAAATAATAAGTGACAAAGAGCAACAAGAAAATGTAAATAATTTTGAATATATAGGGTCAACCATCAACACACAGGAAGTTGCAGAGATAAGAAAGAGATTAGCAATGGCCTTACAAAAACATCACAGATGAAACATCTATGACAAGGAGCAAACAAAGAAAGAAAGTTACAAATACTAAGAATCTACATCTTTACAGTGGCAACATACGATTGTGAGACATGGGCAATGACATCGACAATGGAAAAGATATTATCTGCATTCAAAATGAAATGCTATGGGAAGTTAACGCATATTTCCGCAAATATCTGAACATAGAAGAAGACAGACTCATCAAAACTATAAAAAAAGGAAACTATATATTTCTGATATATAAAAAGACACAATGGTTTGGAAAGGTTAACCATGGAGGAGAAAGTTCCAGGAAAAAGAGAACAAGAGGCAGAATAAGAGTACGATGGACACATGACAACGAAACTTTCCGAACATGATACTGGAAGAAGATCGGAAGCTCGCACAGAACCGTGATGCTTACAGAGTGGCAGTGAGGACAACGTTCTGCAAAGGAGAAGTCACATAGAGAAAGAGAGAGAGAGATATATTTTCTTTTCCATTGCGAATGTCAGTGTCCAAGTCTCACAACCATATATGTTGCAACTGGCCAAAAATAAAGCTTCATAATATTTGTAACTTCATTAATAATAATTAAATGTACCATGAAGAATGCTGAGAATACTATGGACTGCCAGAAAATCTAATGTAGAGGTGTTGAAAGAGTCAAATGCGAAACGGACCTTATAATCAATAATAAAAGAAAAAGAGAATCTTCTTTTTTTTGCCACTTCATGAGACAGGCAGGTTTGGAGAACATAGTCACAACATGCAAAATTGAAGGCAACAGAGTCAGAGGGTGACAACGTGAGAAAATATTAGACAGTTTTACAACCTGGCACGGCAAGGAAACAACAACAATCTTGATACTGAGGACAGAGAGCTGTGGAGTGTCATGACCGCCTACGCCAGCCGGCATGGCATCTGATGATGATGATGATGTAGATGCCATTGATATTTGAACTACAGATAAGTTTTTCTGCACCACTAAGCAGATACAGTCGTATCGTCAGTACAATGTGGATGGTCGAAGTTCGAATCACCTAGTTGGATGAGTTCGAGTGTTTTGCGAGGCCAGATGAAATTAATGCTGTTACGCGTCCACATTAATCTTCATTATTTGTTATGATAATGGTGTCATCAGCGTATCATTCTTTATATTGTGTCCATCAACTGATAACTCCGACAATCCTGTTCGAGATGGTAACATACGTGAACATTACACAACCACAACATGGGGGGACAGTACACAACCAACACATGGGAGGACAGTACACAACCAACACATGGGGGGACAGTACACAACACACATGGGAGGACAGTACACAACCACAACATGGGGGGACAGTACACAACCACAACATGGGGGGACAGTACACAACCACAACATGGGGGGAACAGTACACAACCACAACATGGGGGGACAGTACACAACCACAACATGGGGGGACAGTACACAACCACAACATGGGGGGACAGTACACAACCAACACATGGGGGGACAGTACACAACACACATGGGAGGACAGTACACAACAAATACATGGGAGGACAGTACACAACCAACACATGGGAGGACAGTACACAACACACATGGGAGGACAGTACACAACCAACACATGGGAGGACAGTACACAACAAATACATGGGAGGACAGTACACAACAAACACATGGGAGGACAGTACACAACAAACACATGGGAGGACAGTACACATCAAACACATGGAACAACAGTACACAACCAACACATGGGAGGACAGCACACAACAAACACATGGGAGGACAGTACACAACAAACACATGGGACGATAATACACAACAAACACATGGGGTGCAAAGCATTGCTCTCGGCGGACCAAGGGTTAGCAGATAACCAAGTTCCCAAATGTACCTCCTCCCGGTGCACCATGGAAACAGAAGTACAGCAGTTCGAGCTGATTCTGGCCAAATAATTTGGGGATCGTGTCCGAGAATGTGGAGTTAGCAGATGGAAAGAGATTTGAATGCATAAGAGACAGAAAATATCTCCGATACCACCAGCACCAACACATACAGCGTCGCTGTCGACACACAGTGAAGCTAATCAGTTCAGTCCAAACATTGGACGGGAGGCCAATGGAAAAGGCACGAAAAGTTAGATACATGGTGGAAAACGAGTAGATTTCATACCGAGTACAAAGAAAGGGCAGAACAGCGCAAGAGGGAAGCGCCAACTGCAAATAGAAAGTGAAAACGTTCCAAGGAAATAGGAACTAGAAGCTCTGTTAGCTTGAGACGAGCTTGTAGTTATCTGTAATCCTTATGTGCAGAGACCCAGAACCAATCATGGGTGCCTGGCATGACACGAAGACCTGGCCTAACTCTAATGTCGAGCCTTCCTATACAGGAAACATGCTTGCGAAGAGAAAGGGTTCCATACCCGATGGGCTCAGGCACAAAAGGGACAACGATTTTAGTCCTGGCCCAACTCTACTGTCAAGCTTCCTATACCGGAAATACACTTGCAGAGAGAAAGGGTTCAGTACCCGATGGGCTCAGGCGCTATTGGGACAAGGTTGCTCAGCTTGAGAACGCCTTGCCCTCAAACGCGTGGTGTGAGACTCGAACATGAGTGAGGTGTTCATGATGTCGGTGAACGACACCTCGACTAAGGAGGTGAAAGAGCCAGGGTCCAACTCTTCTGTTGAGTTCTTCCTCTTATGGAATCAGGCTCACGGATGAGAAACGGTTCAGTACCCGATGGGCACAGGCACAGTACATCAAATTACACGAGGCAAGTTCATAGACGGAGGAACACCTCGTGCGAGGTAGACGTGAACAACAATCGTCTGGGCGAAGAGTCACCACACACCCGCATGCCTGGCGACAGGTAGGGAGGCTGTCACAGACTAGGGTAGCACACCAGAATTGTCAAGGCATGCCAAAATCGGATGTGCTAGACCTACAAGGCGCAACACGGTGGCACAACGTAATCACGCTCCCGGCGGGAATCGCACGGATAACCAACCGTGCTGATTATAATGAAGCGAACGCAACCAAAAAAAAACACATTGGAGGACAGTACACAACAAACACATGGGGCGGCACGACAGAACACAACAAACATATGGGATGGGACGGGACGACAGTACACAACAAACACATGGGACGACAGTACACAACAAACACATGGGACGACAGTACACAACAAACACATGGGACGACAGTACACAACAACCACATGGGACGACAGTACACAACAAACACATGGGACGGCACGACAGAACACAACAAACATATGGGACGGGACGACAGTACACAACAAACACATGGGACGACAGTACACACAAAAAATGTTATGTTGAGCTCACTGGAAGGCAACCAGAAAAAAATTGTCGGAGAAAAAAGAAGACACAAAACTCAATGTAACAAAATTGTAACATCTGAAAGACATGAGAGCAGGAGACAAACTTCTCTTGGACAAATTGAAGAAAATATTATCAAGGATTGACATTTCAGACTGGAAATCGATGCTGAAAAACGCATGCAAATGAAGTCAGAATAAGAGGAGTGAGTGTTAGAGTAATTTATATTTTCGAATTCAGTTTCTCACACATGCTTTTATCTCTTTTTATCTTTTTACTTTCTTTCTTCCCTTCTGTCTTTCTGTCTTTCTTTCATTGTTTCTTTCTTTTTCAGTTTTTAAAAATTATTTTAATATTTCTATCTTCCATTCTTTCTACTTTTTCTTTCTTTTATTATTGTTCTTTCTTTCTTTTCTTCTTTCATTATTTTCTCTCATTCTTTCATTTTATTTCTTTTATTATTTCTATCTTTTATTTTTACATTCGTTCTATCTTTCTTTTATTTGTTCATTACTTCTTTCTTTCTCTCTTCATTCTCTCTTGCATTCATTCATTCTTTTTTTCTCGTTCATTCTCTCTCGTTTTCATTCTTGCTTTCCTTTAACCTTCTCTCTTTAACATGTCCGAAAATTTCGCACGGTTCGATAACCTCATTAGGCTTATAGCTTTCGCCAAATAATTACTTAACAAATCTGCAGGTCGTGGTGGCTGAATTACCAATATTTTACATTTTACTTTAAAGAAACAATTATTCTCTGAGAGTTACAGAGTACATTCATGAATTGTATGAAGAATTTGGATGCAACTGGAGACATGCAGTGTAGCAGGCTGGAGCCATCCGGTGTAGCAGGCTGGAGCCATGTCATGTAGCAGACTGGAGCGATGTAGTGTAGCAGACTGGCGCCATGTAGTGAGCAGACTGTAGCCATGTAGTGTAGCAGACTGTAGCCGTGTAGTGTAACAGACTGGAGGCATGTAGTGAAACAACTGTAGCCATGTAGTGTAGCAGATTGGAGGCATGTAGTGAAACAACTGTAGCCATGTAGTGTAGCAGATTGGAGGCATGTAGTGTAGCAGATTGGAGGCATGTGGTGTAGCAGACTGGAGCCATGCAGCGTACAAATTGAATTAATGCTTCTTCAAGGTTCAAACGAATGTGCGAGAAAACTCCAGGCTTTTTTAGACACATACGGAGGAACATCTCTCTCTCTCTCTCTCTCTCTCTGTCGTTCTCTCTCTCTCTCTCAGCATATATATATATATATATTGAGTTTTAAAGTTGGAATGTGTCCAGCGTGTTTACAAGCTGCTTCTCGTCTTTCACAACACAGAAACAGCCGCTTTATTTAACATAAATATTGACGCTTGATAACTTGGGGACAGAAAAACATTTTCAATAACTAAACAAATCCTCTAAACATTTGACTAATTTCGTGATCACTTGACTAAGCTAGTTATTTAACCACTTGCCTAAGTTAGTGATCTAACCACTTGACTAAGTTAGTTACTTAACTGCTTGACTAATTTTGTGATCTACTTGACTAAGTTGGTTATCTTACCATCTAAGTTATTGTTATACTTGATTAAGTGATCTACTTGATTAAGTTGGTGATCTAACCACTTGGATAAGTTAGTGATATACTTGGTGGCTGGTTGGTTGGTTGCTGATCCATCGGTTCATGTGTTCACGCCCTTTAACCCACATCTACATGTAATTAGTGACCAAATGATTTGTCTGCGTTAGTGTTCTACGTCACTAAGTGTTATAGTCAATGGACTAAGTTAGTTACCTATCTGCATTGATCCCATAACCACGTGATAGCACATGTTCTCGTATAAAGTGACAAAGTCAGAGTTCTAATCTATGTAAACATTTCTCATTAATCCATTCTAACTTAGTCTGACTACGTCATTCATCTAATAACTTGACCTGACACACCAGTTATCTAATAACTTGACCTGACTACGCCATTCATCTAATAACTTGACCAAGCTACTTTGACGTCATTCATCTAATAACTTGACCTGACACACCAGTTATCTAATAACTTGACCTGACTACGCCATTCATCTAATAACTTGACCAAGCTACTTTGACGTCATTCATCTAATAACTTGACATGACTACGCTATTCATCTAATATTTTGACCTGATTATGTCATTCATCTAATAATACGAGTCAACGTGTTGTAAGAATGTGCTACGTCTGTTCTTGTTTATTGCTAAGTCTATTCTTAGACTTTCCCCACGCATGCCTAGACAGTGGTAGACAATTGCATGGATGCATAGAACTCATTGGCAACAGACACATCGCAGACATCATCATGAGTATCCCAATTGAGCTGAATGATCATCGTTGATACGACGTACGACCAAACCTGCTCTTGTCAATGCTATATTTGCTACGTCTGCTCTTGTCAATGCTATATTTGATAAGTCTGTTCCTGTTATATAAAGAAATGCTATACTAATGCATTATGCCGACAAGGATAAGCAGAACAATTTCAACAATTAAAGGTATAAAAGAGGCCAACGTTTCGAGTGAAAACGTTTTTATATCTTAGATGAATGTAGTAGTCAGGTCTAATTATCAGATGAATGATGTAGTCAGGACAAGTTAGTAAACGTTTCGAGTAAAAATACTTTATTTATATAGTAAAAATACTATATAAAAGCACGTTATTCATGAGAATGTTTGTTTAGTAGTGCTGCAGACGAAAGATGTAATAAGCAGCTGTTTACACGGCACAATTATTACGGATTTCCCAAACACCAGTTCTATCATATCAGAGTACCTGTTGTTGATATCAGTTCTATCACACTAGAGAACCTGTTATTAACATATCTAAGATCAGATAGACCAGAAACAGCACATGGCTATTCACTATTTATATAAAATATCCGTTTCATCGTTGCTGTAAGCGTTGTGAGAAAGCCAAGTGTTTGGATGTAGGCCAGGTATGCATCATTGGTAGCAATGGTTTCTTGCAGCTAGATTATTTCTTTTAGCGTTGTCTAATACGTATTCGTGGCATAGCGGATAAGCTATTTGAATTGTTAAAGATGCCGCAGCTTGATCCTTGGTCGTTACGTTCTGTTTACAGCTGTATATTTTACAGAGATCCAAGGAGATTATCGATTGACGATACGGAATAACGTGGGTTAATCTCGGCAGGCGGCGTGCTGATTCGGTGTGATGGTCAGAGTACATTCCCTTAAAGTCGAGTATATGGCGTCAATCTTCATCGCCTTTCAAAATTATTCCATAGTTCAATAACATGATTATTATTACCTTGTCCGCGTATTACTGTGGTTCGAAAGTGATGCAGAGAATAGTATACCTGTCACCAATGTGCACGTCTTAAGAGAAAATCTCGTAGATTCAATAGTTTGGTTGCATGCCCCACTCCATGGTGTCTGAAATTGATTATACTTTCAAATTTTGAATACCCTACTCCGTGATGTTTGAAATTGATTATACCTTCAAATTTTGAATACCCCACTCCATGATATCTGAAATTGATTATACCTTCAAATTGTGAATACCCCACTCCATGATGTTTAAAATTGATTATACCTTCAAATTTTGGATGCTCCACTCCATGATGTCTGAAGTTGATTATACCTTCACATGTTGGATATCCCACTCCATGATGTCTGATACCTTGATATATTGCTATTTGATATTTGGTGATAGCCATATAACTTCTACAGGTTTCCATATGATAATAGAGAATAGATTTATTTCTATGTGAACATATTTCTAGTCAACATATTGAAGACACACGATGAAAGTTGCACAGAAGAGTAACCGTAGTTTCCCTAACAACGCATCAAAGTAACGATTTTTAAATATCTCGTATAATGTAGCTGTCTATTTGTGTGAATACGCTTAGTTGCCAATTGTTTACCAGTAGATTTATGGATACTTAAATCAAAGGTTTAAAGCTATCTTCTTATATTGTATTTATGTTGTCACGCTATAATGTGGTTTGTATTCTCTTTCCTTGCTTAATTCAAGTTTCATTCTCGTTCTTCGTAAATTCGTCCGGTCTGCACAATTTTTAATTAAATTCCCAAACACGTTACAGTCACGAGTGCTGCCAGATGATGAACGCTTTTATTTAGTGGCATGGCACACACGATGAATCAAAACAATCGTTGCTGCATGTTTTACTGTTAAGAGTGTGGGAATGTATTTTATAGGCAGTAGAAATAATACAACCTTTGTCATGGCAGCCGCTACTACATGTATTGGGAGGAATTTTATTGTACTTGAGAATAACAGCATCAACAGTAGTTTCAACGACTTCGTGGTTGTAAGATCAACATTGTACAATTTGACCACGTACTCTTCCCAACGCTGCGTATATCAAATAGTGTTCTTGTATTGCCTGGACCCTACAAAGAAGAATACATTTGCAACATTGCGATCTCAAGTGAATTTCTGCGTGACTATTGAAGGTTTGGGCCTTATATTGATTGTCTCATCTGAAAAAAGGATTAAAATAACACAGAAGCGCTATGTGTCATGCACGACAGATGTACCGCAACTGTAAACAATACCACAGCGAATTCTATTCTCTGGACTACATCCTGTGTGGAGTTTGAGAGCACACAGAGGCGAGGATCATTAGATTATTAATTATTTGTTGTAATCGTTCTGCTAATTTATTATTATTTTTAATTAAACGTTAATTAAAACAGCGAAGCACGTGATAGTTGTGAAGCAATATTATTCATAACAAATCTGCAAGGTATCAACTAATAAATATTCATTTCTGTAATTGGGTGTCTTAGCCCGTGACCAATCGGCAATATGAGACATGTGCTCATTAGGAAAACAAACTTCTAAAAGCGATTCCTTTTCACTTTTCTCGTTACTACAGCCTGTTCTCGTTATTTTCATTGGCTCTTGACACAAAGAATACATAAGGTCATCAATGAAAATCACGGGAAAAGACACGAGTCACATTTTAGGTCGTTTTCCAATCAGTCAGCAGGCATTATAATGGTTAGAGGTTACGGTTAACCTAAGGAACGGAAAGAAGGTGTGGGAAATATGAAATTATATGCTGAGTTCAGTCACAGACTGAGTGATATTCATTGATTGATACCCATGTCATGTAATGTCTTGTCACACACTTATTTATGCCAATGTCACACATTGATTGATACCCATGTCATGTAATGTCTTGTCACACACTGATGTATGCCAATGTCACACATTGATTGATACCCATGACATAGACTAACTGATACCCATGTCACACACTGACTGATAACCATGCTACACACTGACTATTACCCATGTCAAACACTGATGGATACCATTGGCATACACTGATGGATATCCATGTCACACACAGACTGAAACCCATGTGCAAACAAAAGCGAGTATTGATTGTATCCATATTAGATCTAAATATATTGATATTAATGTTGTTGGATTCTCAGGATTCAATGGATAAGTGCTAATGTCGATGTTAAAAGTTGGTTCTCCATCTTCGTTGACGAAAACCATTGCAACCTTGTTAGATGTTGATTCATTATAGCGATGTTGATCAGATTGACGATCGCGCTTGAAGATCATGTTTACTATTGAGGTGCTCTTCCAGTTTGTGTAGCATTCTGAATCTTTCTTGTTTCGATATCACGCATTAACTGATACAGCTGTGTTAGTCTATTGTGCTGAGAGAAAACAATAGATGGCTTTTATGAAGTAATTCTCTTTCTCATGTAGCATTTGCTGCGTGTACTTGTTGAACGTCTGTTGCTTGAGTACTGTCCAAATCATAGAATTGAGCGAACTGTGGAACTTTGTTGTAGGGCGGTTGTATATGAGACGCTCGAAGATTAGTTTGTCCATGAACTTTAACACATATGAAACTCGACCTTGACAATCCGTAATTTTTGCTTAAACACAAAAGACATAGCGCTATTATAAGAGCGAATGTTCTTGCAAAAATGTGTGTATTTAGGATGTGTATTATTAGATAGCATCAAGCACAGGAAATCGGAATACTCCAGTTTATTACCATGGATATCGTATGGCTTTGGGAGCATGATCTTTCCCTATCGAACTTGTAAACTTGCCATCATTAGGACATTCGTCCCAAAAATTTTAGCACCACAAAATTGACATATAATATTGAAAATTCCACAGTTATGTGCAGCAACACGATTCACAACCAAATTTGCTGCTTCATTTGAAATTGCATGTCTTGGACGCGTTTTTGACAATGAGTGAGCTTCGCATCTGCAGCTCGACGTCTCTGTGTTTGCTCAACAGTTTCATGCTGCCTGTGGCAACGTTGGTATTCTCTATTCATAGCTTGTCGAATTTCTCTTTGTGCTAGTGATTCTAGCTTACCTCGACGCTGATGCAAATCAGCATCCTTAGGAAGTCGTATTTGTCTTTGTTGAGTGTTTCTTGATCAATTCTTTGCATCCCTCTTTCAATTCTATGTCTATACTCACTAGAATATGCTGCAAAAATCCGAGCGAGTGACTCTTGTCTGTGACGACTCAACCATCTAGCTTTTCTATTTTTTATTATTTTTTTAAATACATTTTCTTGCGATTGAATCATCTTCATCCATCATTTAAATCAAATTATATGAATATTTTAAATATAATGTATTTTAGATAACTTTAACCACAAACCGATACCTAAGTTTACCTGTTATCGCATCAATAACATTTGTATACAAAAATGTCGTCTGCTTTGAATAACGTCACGACACCAATCGTCACACGGGAATTCCGTCCTGTATTGAGCAATTTATAGAGCATTACTGAGATCTGACCGAACACGGCTATTATATTATAAATGGATTAAAATGAATGTAATATACTACAATTTCATAAACGTTTAACTGTAACATTGATGTTTCGCTACAAATAATCTCAACACTACGAAAGAAACATATTACATTCAATATACTTCATTTTTACCCATGTAACAAGTGAACAAGACCAAGAGTGTAACAAGAAAAACTGCAAACTCACATTAACTCATTTCAAGAATATGCAATAAATACAACATGTGGATTAACACACAAAAATCAGAAACTATGCAAATAACGAGATAAACAGAGCACTTAGCACCCATATAGAGAATGTGTTCTCTATTTCGATGTTACACAAAAAAAAGTCAAATAGTTCAAGTACCTAGTGAATATCTTCACAGAAGACTGACGGCTCGACAGAGTGGTTTAAACAAGATGTCAAAAGGCAAATGCTGTGACATGCCATCTGTCACCTGTGCTATTGCACCCAAAAATCAACTTGGAAGTAAAGCAACAAATTATTACGAGCATCTTTATACCAACAATATGCTACCAATGCCAGACTAGGAAAGTGAATTGTACACATAAGAGAAAGAAACCGAAGTCTGCAAAATAAAATGTCTAAGTAAGGCTAATGGAGTCATTTTACTCGACAAAATGAACAGTGGAGAACATTAGAAAGATAATAGATATCACATCATGTATCGAATATAAAGAGAAACAACAGATAAAATGGTTTGGACATCTTATGAGGATGAACGATCAACTTTCCATAAAAGCTTATAACAAGATGGAATCAGGATACAGAGCCAAGGGTAGACCTAGGAAAAGGTGCATAGACAACATCAAGACCATCCTGAATAAACATGACTACACCTCAACCAGAGCAACACACCTGGCTCTGGAATGTAGACTACATCTCCTTCACAAACCCCTGCGCTCAGGCAACAAGCGTAGAACCTACAACACCACCTGGCGTTAGACAATAGACACAAATAAGTGAATGATACGCCTATACAATCAATTACTGTAACATTTCATTTCCACATAATATAAAAGTATTGCTATCTTAAAAACGGCATTCGTAGCCACTGTTGCGATGAATCCGTTCAGTCTAGATAATAATCATAAATCATTAATGTGGTTATGAAATAATTCAATCATGCAAAATATGAAATCCACACGCTCAGTCATTACAGAGATAAACAATATCGGTGTTCAATTATTGATGTACGATCTATAGATGTCCACCGAAATGCAGTCCTGGCAGCGTATATGTATTGTGTACGGCTGAGTTGCGCCAAAGGGCCGACACATCCGATTTACAACTATGTTTTGTCATTTATTATAATTTATAATGACACCTTGGATCAAAGGTGTGGAGTGACCTCTCTAGATTTCAGTAGGCTGTTCATGTTTCAGAACCATAATATACATGCAGCTCATACTTGATTAGATTTTTTTTTTTAAACTGTCGGTTTCTCTCCAGTCACGTTTGACAATCTGCGGAAATTGATAGCCACATTTCCTATGCATGTGTTCAACATTTATGGAGAGAGTGTATATAATTATGTAAGCAAACAGAAACATTGTCGACTTGATGGAAGCAGCTTCACTTGTGGCTTGTTTGTACTGTGGATACTGTGGACACACACATTTGAGTCTTTTTGATAGTTATTTTCATAGATAGAAGGTTGCATGCCATAGCTACGTTATTACTATTTGATTTGCAGAGTGGCGTCACGACTACAGCATCATCAGCGAAGACGAATTTTCAGAGATGTTATATATATATATGTATATATAAACTTGGACGACGAAAAAGTGTGCAAACTAATGCCAGGTAGGAAAATATCAGGTAACCTGTCAAGGTCACACATATGCATTGTGTTCATATTTTTTTTCCGGTGACTTGTACGCGAGAAAGCAAGAATTGGCATTCATCAGCTCATTTTCTTGCATGACCAGATGCCGAGAGTTATTCGAGTGCTCACAACACAGAAGTATGTGTGCTGTACTAGATATAAATGTATGATGATGATGATGTCGTTCCTTCTTCGCAAATGAAGATGAACATGCCATGAAAAATGATAAAAATGTGATGAACATGAAAAAAAATGTACACAGAGCATTGGTGCTTGTCTAATGTGGTTTGGGTTTGTGAGTTCGTTGATGCTCAAGTAGTCAACGTCTGCCATGAGATATCTATTTTAGTGCGTGTAGGAGTGCAGAGGGTCCCGAGTAAGAGCTTTTTCAGATTTTTCCTTTACATTCTATTTCTTGTAGATTGCTGGAAGTGTTATTTCTTTTTCAAATTTTGTGATGCCAACAGTGATCTGAGTGTACCAAGCTGAACTATTAAGAGCTGTAGTCTCGTAGGAGCTAGGATCAATGCTGCAGAGTTTGAAAGAATAAATGTATACTGCATGTTAAAGCGAGTGAGTGCGCGTATTATGTGTGTTGAAGTCAGTCAGTCAGTCATATTACGATGCGTATGTGTGTGTTGAAGTTAGTATGTGGGTGTACATAACATGTGTACATAACATGTGTACATAACATGTGTACATAACATGTGTACATAACATGTGTACATAACATGTGTATACGCATGTGTATCTAGATGTTGAAATTAATCTGTTAAAAACACTATTATGATAAAAACACTATTATGATAAAAACACTATTATGATAAAAACACTATTATGATAAAAACACTATTATGATAAAAACACTATTATGCAACAAATATCTGCTCATGCATGCGACGGTGTAGAAGATGATGTATCAACAGTTGGTAGTGCTGTGATTGTCTGCCAATGTATCAACAGTTGGTAGTGCTGTGATTGTCTGCCAATGTATCAACAGTTGGTAGTGCTGTGATTGTCTGCCAATGTATCAACAGTTGGTAGTGCTGTGATTGTCTGCCAATGTATCAACAGTTGGTAGTGCTGTGATTGACTGCCAATGTATCAACAGTTGGTAGTGCTGTGATTGTCTGCCAATGTATCAACAGTTGGTAGTGCTGTGATTGTCTGCCAATGTATCAACAGTTGGTAGTGCTGTGATTGTCTGCCAATGTATCAACAGTTGGTAGTGCTGTGATTGTCTGCCAATGTATCAACAGTTGGTAGTGCTGTGATTGTCTGCCAATGTATCAACAGTTGGTAGTGCTGTGATTGTCTGCCAATGTATCAACAGTTGGTAGTGCTGTGATTGTCTGCCAATGTATCAACAGTTGGTAGTGCTGTGATTGTCTGCCAATGTATCAACAGTTGGTAGTGCTGTGATTGTCTGCCAATGTATCAACAGCTGGTAGTGCTGTGATTGTCTACCAATGTATCAACAGTTGGTAGTGCTGTGATTGTCTACCAATGTATCAACAGTTGGTAGTGCTGTGATTGTCTGCCAATGTATCAACAGTTGGTAGTGCTGTGATTGTCTGCCAATGTATCAACAGTTGGTAGTATTGTGATTGTCTGGCAATGTATCAACAGCTGGTAGTGCTATGATTGTCTGGCAATGTATCAACAGCTGGTAGTGCTGTGATTGTCTGCCAATGTATCAACAGCTGGTAGTGCTGTGATTGTCTGTCAATGTATCAACAGTTGGTAGTATTGTGACTATCTGTCAATGTCGCAGGTTGAATAGTGAAACAGTGTAAACCTATCAACTTAGATATAAAGGGATCATAGGTGTGACAAGCTTGTGACTGTAGATAACATGACTAATATAAACTATCAATGCCATGTGTATAATATAACAACGTATGGTGGGGTAGAGTGCTACAAAAGTCCTCTTACATGTAGAACTGCGGCAAGCAGGGAACATTTAGAAGAAAAAACATTAGAGTAGTTCTTTGTGATCTGTTGCATACGGTTTAATAAATATATATAGAGACTTCAGCCACAAATGGGCTGTCAATGTAAGCATCACCATGTGGTTGTTGACCACAACCTCATCAATAGCAAGAGATATATGATATCATAAATAGTCCTTATCTTCCAAGATCAACAAATGGAATAAGCTAAATGGAACAAAGCAAGAACCAACAAACACGGTCAGTACATTGTGCAAAAACGTTGGTCAGTGAAGACATTTGAGAAAGCTACACAGACACTTGTTTAACTTATTTCTCTCTTCCCTGACAAGTATTCTAGCAGCAAGAAACGAATCAATTCTCTCAGATGTTTTGAATCAGAGTTTCTTAAACTTTTTGGCTCTGGTCCTTTTTTGGGACATATTTCCTTCATTGATATGAGATGATTGATTGTTCTTGCACATGATCAATGTTTGTTTACACTTCATACATAAACTTGTAATGTATTATATCTTTCAAATATATACTCTCTTTTGTCTCCCGTCCCCTCGAGGCTGTGTCCCCCTTTCTCTACGAGTTTATGCTCCCCACCCAAATTAAGTATTATTCTATGTGGCCACCTGCCTAGTCGTTTTCGTAGCCCCAAGGAAAGCCCACACTGAGAATATGTGCTCTAGATTTTAATACATGCCCTGATATAAGAGATATGACGGGTTAAGCCAGTTCAATATTTTACGATGACATTACATCGATTTTGGAGAGACTCCCATATAATGGAAAGTGGGAAAGTGATAGGAAAATTGTTCACGGACCGTTTTATCACGTCTGCGCGTAAATGAAACTCTTTTGTCTTCCTAATCTTTAACATCTCTACATATAAATGACTCTATTTTGTTTTCTCATCTTTAACATGTCTACATATAAATGACACTATTTTGTTTTCTCATCTTTAACATGTCTACATATAAATGACACTATTTTGCTTTCTCATCTTTAACATGTCTACATATAAATGACACTATTTTGTTTTCTCATCTTTAACATGTCTACATATAAATGACACTATTTTGTTTTCCTCATTTTAACCTTCAGAGTAGAAGACATAGACATAGAAGATAGTGAACTCGTCCAGTGTCTCGTCACAGCTCCCATTTTTCCATCTTGTTGGGTTCTCTCATGACGATTTCATGTTCACGTTTGTCAAGCTAGCAATGATGCTGGATTTGTTCATTATTTTCATGTATATTATATGTACACGTGTAACTGCTGCATTACAAATACATGTCTACCCAACCCTCACACAAATACATGTCTACCCAACCCTCACATAAATTCATGTCTACCCAACCCTCACATAAATACATGTCTACCCAACCCTCACACAAATACATGTCTACCCAACCCTCACACAAATACATGTCTACCCAACCCTCACATAAATTCATGTCTACCTAACCCTCACATAAATTCATGTCTACCCAACCCTCACACAAATACATGTCTACCCAACCCTCACACAAATAAATATATGGTCTATTGTCTGTCCCCAGGAGAATGATGGTTGATCACATTCACACTTATCGTTAAGCGTAGGGGTGGGACATATATACAAACACACACACACACACACACACACATATATATATATATGAACATACACATACACCACAGCAAGATATTGACTAAAATGGTGCCTCAAATTAACTCAAAGAAGAATAACAAACATAAACTCAATAAAATAACACGTAGCCGGAGGTGGGGGGGGGGAGATTGTATTATATTTTTTTCTCTAAATGACGTCAATTTTTGTAAGAGTTTTTTTTACCTCACCCATAACTAACAAGCGTTTCAAAACCTCCAATAACTGTTGAATTATTAACATAAATAATGGACGTCCTCTAAGTCAAGGCGCGTGTTTTACCTGAGTATATGGATGTATATGGATATACTACAAAGATGCATATACAATTGGGACAGCATATGTAGTTGTGTCTTGAAGACTACCTTCTATCTCAGCACATAGCAAACTTTAATAGTAAAATCACTGTATATTTATGGCACTTTTTCTACTCAAGAAAATACAATAACTGCATGTCTTTTCAACAAGATTATACTCTCCACGATGTATTTTAGACTGTAAAGTTTCTTTCATTGAATACTTGCAGAGATACATCTTTCTTAACTCTCTATCATTGATAACCATCCGTGACAATCATTTAGATCCACCACCAGCATCGATACGCCGATTATATTCCAATTGTGTAGGTAGATACTTTAATTTCAAATAAAGTGCAACAAGACAGGAATGTCCATACAGAGATACAGACTTAGCGATCATTTTGGGAAATTTTAAATATTGGGAAACTTAAAATAGATATCTGATACATCAGGAATGGAGAAAATCTGTCCCGTCAAGCGGATTTAGATATACTAAATAATCAGGTTCCTGACCTGTAATAGTGTTATTTGGTACTTCACAGCCTCAAACAAAAAAGTTCGTTCCTTGATGCGAGCGGTACTTTCATCAGACACTAGTTGTATGACGCCCATCCCACGGCTCAATTCAGGGAAGATGCCATCTTTGTATTTACAGTGTCCGTGTAATCACACATTTAATATTTTTGATACTACAGATGTCGGACAATCGTATCCTCTTCCACATTTTGGTAACTATATAATCACAACCATCAGTGAAGACATCTATAGTTCGTCAGATCATGCATGAGACTACACACTTGTTCTGACAACCAGAAATTGTTGCTTAATCTGTATTCTGCCATGTGGAAACTGGAGATAAAGGGAAACCACCACATTAAGCATTGAAGGAGATGGCTGAGATATAGTCAATCTAAATTAGCATAATCGCGAATAGGAGAGCATTAGATGCTCAATTAAAACACTAATATTCATGCAAGTGATCTAAGATTGTAGTGGTAGAGCAACTGGCATGTGCTTCTTGCACAATTCTCGCAGTAATAATAACAGAGAAGTAGAAAAAATGAAATCATGATGAGACGAGGGATTATAGCAGCAAGTACTCGACTTCATAGTTGAGCGCAGTAGCCAAGTTGATAGGTTGCTTACTACTATCGAGTTTACAGCATGCCATTTCGAAACCACGTCCGGACAAAAATAAAAATCAGGGTCATGACTTTTTGTCTAACACGACAGCTCCGTTGGTCGACCCAGCTGTAAAATGGGTACTTGGCGCATGAGTTAGGAAAGATAAATACAATAAAGTACATGAGGTGTTATCTTCATCCCCAATGGCATGTTGATGCCCTGGGACCTACCTTGCCCTTTTAACTATATTAGACGACGTCACACGAAATAGGTAACGTCATTATATTCGGTCACGTCACTATATTCGTTCATGTCACTATATTCGGTCATTTCACTATATTCGACATGTCACTATATTCGGTCACGTCACTATATTCGATCATGTCACTATATTTGACATGTCACTATATTCGGTCATTTCACTATATTCGACATGTCACTATATTCGGTCATGTCACTATATTCGGTCACGTCATTATACTCATTCACGTCGCTATATTCGTTCATATCAGTATATTCGGTCGTTTCATTGTATTCGTTAAATTCGGTCATGTCATTATATTAGGCGACCCTAGGCAGTATGGGAGACCTGTTCGCTAAAACGTAAACATTAACTAGTCTCCGATTTGCGTGAAATCTTATTGGGTGGCCTTGGCTATTTTTTTGTAAATCAACTCCAAGTTATAAATAGCAACCAATTAAATATAAAGCAATAATAATAAACATAACATACGGGGTCCAAATTAATTCAGCTAGGAGGCCTCTATTGTTGAGAACCACGGTTCAAGTCATTAGATTACCTCCAAATAGCCCCACCTTCCTATACACAAATATGTACAGTTTGGATATAATAAATACCAGTACGTAGGGCATCCTTTTATAAGATGGACCGTAGAGGTGACAGAGTTTAACTTTATAAGATGTACCGTAGAGGTGACATAGTTTAACTTTATAAGATGTACCGTAGAGGTGACAGAGTTTAACTTTATAAGATGTACCGTAGAGGTGACAGAGTTTAACTTTATAAGATGGACCGTAGAGGTGACAGAGTTTAACTTTATAAGATGGACCGTAGAGGTGACAGAGTTTAACTTTATAAGATGGACCGTAGAGGTGACAGTTTAACTTTATAAGATGGACCGTAGAGGTGGCATAGTTTAACTTTATAAGATGTACCGTAGAGGTGGCATAGTTTAACTTTATAAGATGTACCGTAGAGGTGGCATAGTTTAACTTTATAAGATGGACCGTAGAGGTGGCATAGTTTAACTTTATAAGATGTACCGTAGAGGTGGCATAGTTTAACTTTATAAGATGTACCGTAGAGGTGGCATAGTTTAACTTTATAAGATGGACCGTAGAGGTGACATAGTTTAACTTTATAAGAACCGTATCAATTATTCGTTCCATAGATCTCGTTTTCCTCTAACTCTGCAAGGCTGACCTGGTTAAGGTCAAGAATACAGAAAGTAGTATCGCATTTCGTGGAAAGATACAATGAAAAAGGGGTCATTAGAATTATACTAGAAATATGAAAAATGTTACATTCATCATCATCAAGTGCCGTTCCTTTTAACTTCTGTTTCACATTTGCCATCATTTATGATTATGTGTCCGAGATATTGATAATGTTCTACTTGCTATAGATTCTCTCTATGAACATTTATGTTTAGCACCTGCTCTTCTGTGACGTTGCTGATTATCATGGTCTTTAAAAAAAAAATGCTTATATCTAATCCATACTCGTGACTTGATTTATCGACTTGTTCTATTTGTCTTTGTAGTTTCCTGTTCACTTTCTGCTAAAAGGACAGCGTCATCTGCATATCTCAAGTTGTTTATTATTTTCCCACTGATCTTGAGTATGGCCTCATCCTTCTATATATTTAAAGATATTCTTTGTGTAGACATTAAATAGGCTTGGTGATAAAATGCATCATTGTCTTACCCATCTCTTTCGAAATGTCGATCAAGTGTGTGCTGTTATTTGTATAATTATGCCCTGGGCACTGTTATTTGTATAATTATGTCCTGGGCACTGTTATTTGTGTACTTATGTCTTGGGCACTGTTATTTGTATACTTATGTCATGGGCACTGTTATTTATGTTTGTTTCACATTAACACCCGACATTGACAGTCTGTTAGCCGTCGTCTAGTAAGATTACATTACCTGTGTTCTACGTAAGTTCTATTTTAATACAGTTTTACAACAGTATTACATTTATTGATATACATTGAATTCAGGAAAGTGAAAACAATGACTAAACAATCAGTAATGGTTGTCAATGATACAAAATTACACCGGGTACAACCATAACCAGATCTGTCTTGTGTTCAAGAGTACAAAATAGTGCAATTTCACTCTTAAACATGCGAATTGTATGATAAACCAAACATGTTTAAAAGGCGTCTTATTTTTTTACACTGTAAAACATATTAAATATGTGTGTGAGAAGTATGTTAGCAAGTAGACTTTTAATCTATATCGCATATAAACGAAAATTAAAATTAATGGCTGCGTTTGAATGAAACAATTAATTCATAGGGTCAATACTATTTCAAATGCACACAAAGATGTCAATTAAATGTGGTATGTATTTACTGAGATTACATCATTTTAAAGTTGGGCACAGCTGGTGAGATGCGCCATTGTTATCTGTGACTGTGTGAACCACAGTAATAAGCTTTTGTTTCCAGCCACGAATAACGAGTAAACTCTAAATATGTGTCTGTTGGTCGGCGAGGATGATGTGACAACACTACACAATAATCTGTCTAGATTGTTGCTACGATGTTCATGTTTTATTACATTCTATTGCAGGAATCTTTGAACATGACCATTATTTTCCTTATCTATTTCTGTTATATCTTTATTAGTTGTATACGATGACATAATGTGTGCATGTGTGTGTGTGTGTCTGTGTTTGTGTGTGTGTGTGTATTCGTTCATCACAAGTGATGATGACTATTTGTTACATCTACTTTTGAAAATGCAGTTAGAATTATGTCCATGCCTAATAGTTCGTAGATAGCTAATAAGTCCTATTCGAGCTGCAAATGTCTTTGGACAGTTCAGGCATGAAATGACCACTGTAGAAGGATTTTGTTCTGTGTTTTACTTTCTAGCTACTCTCCGCTGTTGTGTTGCCGCATTTATCTTTTTTTCACAAGATGATGTGTCCTTTTTGACTGTAAAGCAATGTAAACCTATTTTGTGCACGTTCATCCCATGTATTTTAGTCTATTTCAAAGGTTTTCTGTGAGGTCTTTAACGAATCCCTGGAGTGCTTCTTTTGGCCACCTTCAGATCGCGTACCCTTCTCCAGCTCACCGTAGAGAAGTATCTTTGGCAGACGATGGTCTGGCATACGTACCAAATGACCCGCCCAACGAATTTGTGTCTGCAGCAGAATAGTGTCAATGCACGGAATACTAGATCTGCACAGTCATTTCTGGAATCTTGTATTGCCATCTGATGTTCATAACTTTTCTAAGACAAGTCTGAAAGTGATTGAGTTTCCTCACATCGCGTCTATACACAGCCCAAGTTACACTAGCGTATAACAGCACGAAATAACCACTGTTCTGTAAACTTTGAGCTTAGTCTGTAGGTTAATGCCATTTCCATGCTACATATATGCGTACATTCTGCCGAAAGTTCTGCTTGCCTTGTGATCCTTGTATACACTTCATCATCAACGTTGGCATTTTGTGATGTACTACTTATGTATGTGAGTAATTTTCCTACTTATATTTACTTGTATAAACAATTATTCGAAGCAAAATTGTATAGTCTATATATGTTATCCATGTTTACAAGAAGACCTATCGGCCCTTGTATAACTAATACGGATATTATGTTATATGTTTGTTGTTACTGAGGATATTTCAATACCTGTACGGGATGTTTGTTGTTGTTGTAATAGTCCTTGTCTCGATCGGTCCGTTCTGGTGACTTTGTGTGCACGGTTTGAAAGGCTTGAGGAAATCGCATCTTTTTTTGGAGATTCGGTTAGGAAAATACGGAAGAACGCGTGTTCAATAGTTGCTAGGCGATTTGGTGCCGTTGAACGGACTGGTTCAATTCCCGTTAGTCTCAAGAATTTCTATGTATGTGAATCTATTCACAACTCTCAGTGCCACACCATTTACCTTTATGCAGGGCTTGAGATAGCTTTTGCCAGGTGCTGGTTGTAACATGACTTATGTTTTCTTCGTGTTAATAGTAAGGCCAACAGTCAATAGTAAGATTTTGGAGAATTTGTCTATAATACTTTATAGAGCAGCATCAGAGCTGGCATTTAGGGCACAGTCATCAGCAAATATGAGATCCCTGATTGTGTATGCCGTGGATGTGAAAATGAATTGCACTGGGGATTTTGATTAAATTGAGAAGGAGTTGTGCAAAGCATCTACCTCACTCTCCTGTCGAACGTCATTTGAAATAAGTGGCAAGACGAATCGTAACGAGAAGTAAAGTTCGATACAGTGGATGACAATTGTTTTCTACATGTCTCACCATGCCCGATAAGGTCCATACCGCGTTGCTGACGATCGCCTACATTTACCCGGTGGTCCGATAAACTATCGTACTTCATACGCGTACATTCACCGAATATCAGACTTTGCTTGTAATGGTTGACAGGACTGTCATGCTTTTAGAGACAGTCTCATTATGACATCACCTACTTTATGACTGCCTAACAGGCTGTCAGTCGAGACTGGAGCCAGGACACGTCCAGTCAGTCCGCTGGTGATTTGTTAACACGACACGTTAAAATTGCATTGTCCATAGTGAACGGGTTCAATGTGTTGTTATTTTGAAGCAAATTAGGTCATCAAATATATTTCACAATTATTATATAGAATGACCACACATATAAATAGATAATATATAATTATATAATATATCATAATATAACAATATTGACACAAGCCACACGGGAAACACGAATCTCTAGGGAAGATATCACATGTTTGATTGCTAAATAAACTTAGAACTAGTGGTAGGAAGAACCAGGTCTGTCTATTGTAAAATCTATGCTAGTTTCCTGTAGAATATCTAAGCAAGTAACATGAAATTGGTGTCAGATCGCCAGGATCCAGTTAACCTTTATCTGACTGGAACAGCTGATGACAAGGGGCCAATTATCTTCATCAAGATTGATATTTTTTCTGATAAATCAGAATGTATCACTTTCACATCTCACTGTGACTTGGTCGTTGTATGACATGTCGTAATATTTCTATAGTTACTTATTTCTGTGTTACTATCACTATAGTTACTTATTTCTGTGTTACTATCACTATAGTTACTTATTTCTGTGTTACTATCACTATAGTTACTTATTTCTGTTCTATCACTATAGTTACTTATTTCTGTGTTACTATCTTTATAGTTAATTATTTCTGTTCTACTATCACCATAGTTACTTCTTCTTCTTCTGCGTTCATCATCTGTGGTCATGCTATATTGTCAGGCCCGTCGTCAAGACGAAGTCCATCGTCTTCTGCAGGTCAGAGCGGCTGCCCCATAGCTTTTGCCTCAAGTCTGTATCCTCTGGCCAGGTCTGCTGTCTCTGCTCTATGTATGTTGAACAGTCCTGAAGTATGTGTTCCGGAGTCTGGGTTCCGGATCCACATGGACATTCATCTGTGTATGAGATCCTCAATCGGTAAATCTGACCCAACAGTCTTCTGTGGCCTGTTCTAAGGCGAAATATTGTGGTCTGTTGATATCTTTGGAGGAGATGTATTGCATCATGTCTGTATTCCACTTCCATTTGTTTCTTCCACTTTGCTGTGTATGTGTTGTGGATTATTGTGTTTGCCTCTCCGTAAGACAGTGGGTGTCTGTGTTGCTCCATAGTTACTTATTTCTGTCTGTGTTACTATCTCTGTAGTTCATTATTTCTGTGTTACTATCTCTATAGTTACTTATTTCTGTGCTATTACTATAGTTACTTATTTCTGTGTTACTATCTCTATAGTTGAAACTTATTTGTGATTCTGCAACAAAATGAAGATTTTTATATTTTCTCTTATTATTTCAAAACAAGCTGCTCAGTTCACAACATTGGAGTCTTCCTCCCTTTCTATAAAGGAGATGTATTTCAATTAATCATTATTTTCTTTCCATCTTTGACTCCCCTCTCTTTCCCATTCCAGCAACTGTGAATAAGTCAGTGACACCGCTGCCCATTCTTAGCTATGTCAAAAATGTTTTACCCATCCCCCCATCCTTTAAAATATTGTAAGAAAAAGTATGAACCAATTACAGAGATTTGTTTCACATTAAAAAAAAACAAACAATTTCAAACAATATAAGTGGTGTGTAAAAACAATTTTGTTGACGTCAAACAATATAAGTCGTGTGTAAAAACAATTTTGTTGACGTCAAACAATATAAGTCGTGTGTAAAAACAGTTTTGTTGACATTCAATTTTTGATAATCTCCTGCCCTTGCCTATCATCCTTCTATCCATCCTTCTATCCATCCTTCTATCCATCCTTCTATCCATCCTTCTATCCATCGTTCTATCCATCCTTCTATCCATCCATCTATCCATCCTTCTATCCATCCATCCATTTATCCATACATCTATCTACTGTCATACGTACTGTGTTTTTCCCTTTGAGACGTTGTCGATTCTTTCAATTTGTAATTACAGCCGCCATCGCATGTAATGTAAATATCCCTTAAGAAATGATTAACTTCTCTATGACCGTGAATATGTTATTCGCCGTCTAAATTTATAACGTGTCCAGTTTATTAATAATTTCTCCGAATGCCAAAGTCTAAATTGTTCATTTCTATGTCTGCTTCTCAACACATATTTGTTTTCACTCCACTATTTCTATAAATCTAAACAATTTTTGCTAGTTGTTTGAGTACCTCTATCAATATCTGTTTTTCCATCGCTATCTATTTTATTTCTCTGCCAATCGCTTTTTCTGTCTCCGTGTTTTTTCCCCTTTCATTTGTAATATCCGAACATGTACTATCATACAGTAATAATTGTAAAAAAAACCCATATAAATACTTACAGTTAAAAGCGAATTCTGCAGGCTCGCTATCATCCACTGCTATCAGAACAATGGCTCTAAACTTAGACATGTCCTTCCTGGAATCCACTGCCATCTTGATTGAGTTGTTGTCGTTATCTTGCTGTTGTCAGCAGGTTTCCACTTTGAGCAAATCTGTTTATTTACTGTAGCTACTTCCGTCACAGTGGGTTCGTTGTTATAGGAAACAAAGAAATATTAATCCTATATTTATTTGCAAATGAAGCTTCTTTTTCAACTTCCTAACAAGGAATTGTCACGGGAGTTGTGGCAACTATGTTATTTGTTCAGATGATAACGATTGGCCAATTCCGCTAGAATTACATACAACGCAGACGGATGTTTACAATAAATCTCTGGTAAAATAGCGACTCCAGCTGAGCTACATTAACGTGTTTCCTGGTAGTTTTATGGAAAAATCAATCTGAGGAGAGCGATTTTCAATCACGCGTAGAATGGTCGACAGTGTAGAATTCTGAAAAGAAATAAAATAACACATTACAATATTTGGTACGATAATTTACTCCATATTTACACGAGCCATACTTTTCTTAAAACAAGATTTTGTTGTGAAATGTAACAACATTATTATCAAATCAATAACCCTTCAGTGGTTTAGAGGTGACTGTAGGAAAATAAAAACACAAATCAAACTTTGAGTCTGTTCTCACTAAATCGTTTTAGCGTAGAGAACCGTTATTCTATCTTTAATACTACCAATTAATAGTATTCTGTGTCCTATTCCTCTGCCACCCGTAGCTGTTTTATATATAAGATACATTAAAGCTATGATCTTCACCATCTGGAATCTTTTGCTCCAACTACTCTGCAGAAGTAGGCTTTAAGTATTGCTACAGAAATAATTCAATACACAAGTCAATGTCAACAGGTTTTGTGTTTTACTTTTGCGAAATATGTCCTACAAGATCTTGACAGCGATAAACTTCCAGACCTGAAGGTAGCCCACATGAGAAGTGAGCATTCAAATAAGAGTTGCACTGCAGTGGATGACATCTAACTGCGGCATACCAGGAAATGAAGAAGTAGATATACTGGCAAAAGATGCAGCAACACAGGAACAGCAATATAAAGATGTACCCGGAAAAGAGGGTCCTCATCGAGCATATCCTGCTACACTATCTATCTATTCGCTAAACTCTTTGTTGCCTTTCAGCGTCAGAGGTAGAAGAGTTTTCTGGAGATGGCCCTCATATCTATCTAGACTGTGTTACACTAAACCAGTTAAGGAATGAACACTTGCTCACAGAGACATGCCCAAAGAAAGAATACACTCCTATACACACACACACACACACACACACACACACACACACACACACACACATACACACACACACACACACACACACACACACACATGTATAGGAGCACTGATGAGCTTTAAAGTACAGCAGTACGTATTAAGAAAACCGGACTTGCTTTTAAACTGCGAACAAGGAGAAGAAGAGCGTGCATATTCCCCGACATCAGGTCTTAAAACTAAGCTCCCATAACTTTCCATGAGCTCAGTAAGGTTGGACTGATTAAAACTAAGCTCCCATAACTTTCCATGAGCTCAGTAAGGCTGGACTGATTAAAACTAAGCTCCCATAACTTTCCATGAGCTCAGTAAGGCTGGACTGATTAAAACTAAGCTCCCATAACTTTCCATGAGCTCAGTAAGGCTGGACTGATTAAAACTAAGCTCCCATAACTTTCCATGAGCTCAGTAAGGCTGGACTGATTAAAACTAAGCTCCCATAACTTTCCATGAGCTCAGTAAGGCTGGACTGATTAAAACTAAGCTCCCATAACTTTCCATGAGCTCAGTAAGGCTGGACTGATTAAAACTAAGCTCCCATAACTTTCCATGAGCTCAGTAAGGCTGGACTGATTAAAACTAAGCTCCCATAACTTTCCATGAGCTCAGTAAGGTTGGACTGAGATGATTAAGAACAGATCGAAATATCTAGTTCTGTCTGAGAGATCAGCGATCAATTATGACATCCTGACTTGATGGTTACTCGCGCTTGAAGACTTCTAACAAATCAATGGTTAATCTGAAAATGTAATGAGGCAAAATGTACAAATTTCTGCAAATAGATATCTAGAACTGCCACCGAGACGTCTATGTGTAAGACTCAATTAGGAATCAATCATTACGATTTACAAAATCTTCCAAAATGATCGTGAAGCATTTGCTAACTGAACGTTATAATTTATTTTGTAATGGTCATGTTAGAATATAACGAAATTCGACTAGCGATTGATTGAAACTGTTGAAAACGCAGCTTATAATTGGTGATATTTTATAACTAATTTGAGGGAGCCAATAATAGTATAACCATGTAGTAGTAAGAGGTGAAAGGTTTAGACGTGACTGTGATTTCGCAATCAAATAGAAGAGCATAGTGGTGACAGAAAAGTATTATTCTGAAGTCAGATATGTTACAATCACTGACACACATATTGTAGTCGATACACTAATCTTGTTGTAATACATTCATTTCTCTAACTCATCCTGATAGTCACTATGAATTATGAATGCAGGCAAACGTTTTACGAGTCGTAGTTTTGTTATACACGACAGATACCACAAATACCGTTATCACAGGTAACATAGAGGGAATATCACAGGTAACATAGAGGGAATATCACATGTTATCTAAATGTCATATCACAGGAAACAGAGAGAATATGACGGTTTACATTTTGTTGGATATCACATGTTGGATAGATAGATCTCCTGTCTCTTGCCTACGTCGTGCATTCTGTGACTGTAACCTGTCCAGCTCGTGATGTTTCTCTTCCACTTTTATCTCTGCATACATCGTGCTCGCCTCTCCTCAACTTAACCCTCAAGGAAAGTATGCAACAAGGTGTGATGTCTTTTAATGCTATAGGTTAATATTTACATGTCTTTTAACCTTCACATGTCTTTTAATATAAAAACACCAAGTAAGCAAACCAAACTACAACTGCTAAACTCCAATGCGATATCCGTGTTGATATATGATTGCCAAGTTGGAAAAGGATAATGGCGCTGGAGAAGAAATTGAACTTATTTGCAAAAATAAATGTCTCAGAAGACTCTTCAATATTGGTTGAGAAGAGTTCAGCTCAAACATGGAGGTAAGAGAAGTATTGGACCAAACAACAATATGTTTCTTCAACAATACGAAGAAAAAAATGGGCTTATTTCGGACATACTTAGAATGAATGAAAACAGACTACCACTACAAGCATTACAATGGGTACCAGATGGCACAATAAAAATAGGAAGAGCAAGAGAGACACTTCGAAGAACAATCATCACAGAGGGTATGACTATGGGTCTCAACAACATGCAAGAATTACCAAAAGTAGCATCACATTACTCGAACTGGAGAGCTCTGGTTTCTGTCCTATGGACCGAGTTCCGTGCTGAAGGAACATAGATAGAAGGTATTCAACAAGGTGTCATGTCTTTTAATGCAATGGGTTAAACTTTGCATGTCTTTTAATATGTATAAAATACGTTATTTGTTTGATATTTCTTTCTTTTAATATTTCTTTTTTCATACGAAGTATTTGTTAGAATATCTTTGCTCGTGTTCTTCTCTTTCCACAATGTGAAACGACATGACAACAATATAATTGAGAGATAAGATATTGTACACATGCCAACCAACACCTTTCTAATTGATGATAAAGTGATTATAACGTGATGATAAAGTGATTATAACGTGATGATAAAGTGATTATAACGTGATGATAAAGTGATTATAACGTGATGATAAAGTGATTATAATGTGATGATAAAGTGATTATAAAGACTAAAAAAATTAAGTATCTTCTCAGAAGATTAGAACAAAATCAAAAAATACTCACAGATAGCAAATGTCTGGATGACTTGAATGTAACAATTGGATGGATTTAGCTGCGTGTAAGTAAATATATATGGGCAGATAACCGACGTGTGACCGAGTCTCTTACTGGCAGTATTCCTGGCAGCTACACGTGCATTGTGAAGTGAGCAGATTTAGGAGAAATAGCACTAGAGACAATTTATGTTTTCTACCAGCTCAAAGCACGCTCGCTCTGCAAACCGTGACATGCCGACAGGTAAACACAGATTTTATGTGCAGTTTCTAAAATATGTGATATGTGGAGAGAGAGAGAGAGAGAGAGAGAGAGAGAGAGAGATGGTACTAAGGAATGAGAGAGTAAAGAGGAAGGGAACATGGAAGAGAGATATATAGTGAGTACCAAAAATGAGGGAGTTGAGAAAAAGAGGACATAGAGCTAGTACGAGAAGAAATTTAATAGAGAAAATAGAGAGTTTACAGATCGGGTGTGAGAATGGAGGGAATCGAGAAATGAAGTCCTAATTTTTTTTAAATGAAGTGAAAGGAGTAATGTGTTATCGAGCCAGGAATGAGCTTTTAAATAAAAAAACACATCTTCTGCAGACCCTACGATCCTGTCCTAACATCCTCCACATCAACCCCATAGATCCTATCATAGCAGGTTCTGTGATGTAAGACTACAGGATATCTATACACAACATACAGAGTAGTTCTATCTTCTTCTTTCTGTCCTCATGTACCTTTCGGTGTAGAGGGGAGAGTGAGTGTACGGTCTTTTGCCCTTCTATTTGCCTCCTCTGTTGTTATATTTCCGAGTGTCTCTAATACACTATCTATCCACCTTTTACGAGGGCGTCCAATAGGTCTCCTGTTTTCGTATCGTTTGTTAAGTGTTTTTTGGATAATACTTTGCTCTTTGTGTCTGGTTATGTGGCCGTACCATTTAACTTGTTGTTTCTTGATGTATTCTATTGCTGACTTGATCCCTAATTGTTTCCTTAGTGTTTCATTCCTGATTATGTCTCTCAAGCTAACTCCAATCATACGTCTCACACATTTCATTTCAGTGGTGTTAATCTTATGTATTGTTCTAGAATCTAATATCCAAGTTTGACACTGATAACACAATGTTGGTAAGAAAATGGTGTTGAAAAGCGCTTTCTTTGTTTCTAGTGAATTTAAGTAGGAAGCCAGAGGACAATTTTTTAAAAATTCTTGAGACTAACGGGAATTGAACCAGTCCGTTCTACGGCACCAAGCGGTTAGTCAAGTACTGAAAAACGCGTGTGCAATTGTTGCTAGGCGACTTGGTGCCGTAGAACGGACTGGTTCAATTCCCGTTAGTCTCAAGAATTTTTGTTTCTAGTGTAATATCTTTGTTTCTTAGTAAAGGTGTTAATTGACCAATGATCTGACAGGCCTTATTACATCTTGCGTTTATTTCTGCCTCTTGTTGTCATATCTCAATGTGCTGCCCAGATATTTGAATTCATCTACTTGTTTTAGTTGTTTATTATTTATCTGTATGTTGATGTTCTCCTTTTCTCTTGCAATATTCATTACTTCTGTTTTGTCTATGTTGATTTTCATTCCAAATTGCTTGCCTGCTGTGTCTATTATGCTTAGGTGGTCTTGCATGTTTTTAATGCTGTTGTGGAATAAAACCTGGTCATCTGCAAAAAGCAGTTCTTTGCTTCATTAGAATTTGCTGTTTTGTTTATATGGTCCATGTATGTAATACAAAGTAGTGGGGATAATACACATCCCTGCTTTACTTCTGTGCTAATCACAAAGTCCTCTGTGTAGCCTGCAGCTGTTCTTATAGTGCAAATGCTGTTGTTATAGAGACTTCTACAAACGTTAAATGTTGGCGTACTCCATACATTTTTAATGTTTCCCATAGTTTTTCTCTGTTTACTCGGTCAAATGCTTTCTCTTGACTGTATAATCTATGGCTAAAGGGGTGTTTAACTGTATACTCTATGGTTAAAGAGTTGTTTGACTGTATAATCTATGGCTAAAGGGGTGTTTGACTATAAATGTGTGTGTGTCGTAAGCGGTAAACAATAGCCCAATGTTTGTGTGTTGCAAGTGGTAAACAGTAGCCCGTGTTTGTGTGGTACAAGTAATAAATGTCAACGCGTGTTTGTATGTTGCAAGCGGTAGAAGATAACGCAATGCTTGTATGTTGCAAGTAATAAATGGCAACACGTGTTTGTGTGTTGCAAGAAGTAAACGGCAGTGCAATGTCTGTGTATTGCCATTGTAGAAAATTATCTTGTGAAACGAGTTTACACATGAGAGAGTTACCAATATGTAAGAGTGGGAGTGAAGATTACGAGATTCTCAGGTAAAAAACAAGACATCAAACTAAACCAGAGCCCCTAATGTTTGCAGATTGTGCAATACTTTGTCCAGGTATTTTGACCTTCGAGGAATGAAAATAACATTAGGTGTTCCGTATATTGTTTGTTATACAGCTGAAGAGATTTATATCTTAGCGTGGAAAAAATGTAATTCATGACAAAAGAGTGGAGAATAAGCAGTAGGGGAAGGTGGGTATTGCCAACTTATTCTGACAAAAGACACTGATGGCCAGCCAAAAATAGCAAATCGAAAATGTGTGTGAAAGCACCAAAACAAAACGCAAACTTTATGCAGTGAAAATGTGACAAGTTAGCACATCGTAATGACATTTCTTATTATTCGAATGTAGTTTATTTGATATCTGCCAGGTGTAAGTAACGGACACACTTCTACAGTTTTCTGTAATTATTGAATGCTGCAATATTCTTGCTAATATGCTTCGAAGAAACATTTATCTACGTACTATGATCATATTGCCCTTATGTAGTTTACAAGGTATCGCTCATTACAATACTTTATCAAGAACAACAGGCTTCTGTCCCCCTAGAGGAATAAACATCTGACTTGTTTGAGGTCCAAACAGGAGTCAAACAGTGATGCATATTCTCATCACACCTGGTCAACATATATATAAAAAACATAATGCGAAATGTACGATAAGGCCCATGTTATGAACCGTTTCAACTTCTTAATATCGAAGGACACGAAAACCCAGGAAATATGTATGCAGATGGCACATCACTAATATTAAGGCGCCCCACATGTTTAGAACAAATGATTAAGTTAGTTAAGCATCATAGCGAGACACAAAATCTTTTCCTCAATGTAAACAAGACAAAAAAAATAATGCACGTACGTAGATATGAACTCACACCTACAATAGTCATTGACAAAGAACAACTAGAAAATGTCAGAAACTATGAATATTTCGGATCAACCATCAACACTACACGAGATAGTTTGTCAGAGATCAGAAAGAGATTAGCTATGACACTACAAAAAACATCACAGATAAAAATCTATGGCAAGGGACAAACAGAAAAACAAAGTTACAACTATTATGACAACATATGGTTGTGAGACGTGGTGAACAATGACATCTGCAATAGAAAAGCAATTATCGACATTCGAAATGAAATTTTATAGAAAGGTCTTTAAATATCATGGACAGAAATACGAACCAACGCAGATCTGAACATAGAAGACGAGTGACTCGTCAAAATTATCAAACATCGCAAACCTACATTCGGACATATAAACAGACACAATGGTTTAGAAATATTAATCATGGAGGGAAAAGTTCCAAGAAAGAGAAGAATGGGCAGATCAAGACTGCTATGGACACATGACATCAAAGACTTTCTGAACGTGACACTGGAAGAAGCTCGGCATCTTGCTCAGAACCGAGAGGCTTACAGAGTGGCAGTGAGGTCAACGTTTGTGAGGGATACGTCGCATAGAAAGAGTATATAACCATGACACAATTCTCATACCTTTTCATTTCATATATAATATTCAAATCAATCTTCACACTTCAAGAAATCAAACCAATCTTCACACTTCAAGAAATCAAACAAATCTTCACACTCCAAGAGGTCATACCAAACTTCACACTCCAAGAGATCAAACCAATCTTCACACTCCAAGAGATGACACCAATCTTCACACTCAAAGAGATCAAACCAATCTTCACACTCCAAGAGATCACACCAATCCTCACACTCCAAGAGATCAAACCAATCTTCACACTCAAAGAGATCAAACCAATCTTCACACTCCAAGAGATGACACCAATCTTCACACTCCAAGAGACCACACCAATCCTCACACTTGAAGAGATCAAACCAATCTTCACACTCCATGAGATGGCACCAATCTTCACACTCCATGAGATGGCACCAATCTTCACACTTCATGAGATGGCACCAATCTTCACACTCCATGAGATGGCACCAATCTTCACACTCGAAGAGATCAAACCAATCTTCACACTCGAAGAGATCAAACCAATCTTCACACTCGAAGAGATCAAACCAATCTTCACACTCAAAGAGATGGCACCAATCTTCACACTCCAAGAGATCACACCAATCTTCACACTCAAAGAGATCAAACCAATCTTCACACTCCAAGAGATCACACCAATCCTCACACTCCAAGAGATCAAACCAATCTTCACACTCAAAGAGATCAAACCAATCTTCACACTCCAAGAGATGACACCAATCTTCACACTCCAAGAGACCACACCAATCTTCACACTCGAAGAGATCAAACCAATCTTCACACTCCATGAGATGGCACCAATCTTCACACTCCATGAGATGGCACCAATCTTCACACTCGAAGAGATCAAACCTAACTTCACACTGCATGAGATGGCACCAATCTTCACACTCTAAGAGATCAAACCAATCTTCACACTCCATGAGATGGCACAAATCTTCACACTCAAAGAATTCAAACCAATCTTCACACTCCATGAGATGGCACCAATCTTCACACTCCATGAGATTGCACCAATCTTCACACTCCAAGAGACCACACCAATCTTCACACTCGAAGAGATCAAACCAATCTTCACACTCCATGAGATGGCACCAATCTTCACACTCCATGAGATGGCACCAATCTTCACACTCGAAGAGATCAAACCAATCTTCACACTCCATGAGATGGCACAAATCTTCACACTCGAAGAGATCAAACCAATCTTCACACTCCATGAGATGGCACCAATCTTCACACTCCATGAGATGGCACCAATCTTCACACTCGAAGAGATCAAACCAATTTTCACACTCCATGAGATGGCACAAATCTTCACACTCAAAGAGATCAAACCAATCTTCACACTCTATGAGATGGCACCAATCTTCACACTGCATGACATGGCACCAATCTTCACACTCCAAGAGACCACACCAATCTTCACACTCGAAGAGATCAAACCAATCTTCACACTCCATGAGATGGCACCAATCTTCACACTCCATGAGATGGCACCAATCTTCACACTCGAAGAGATCAAACCAATCTTCACACTCCATGGGATGGCACCAATCTTCACACTCGAAGAGATCAAACCAATCTTCACACTCCATGAGACGGCACAAATCTTCACACTCAAAGAGATCAAACCAATCTTCACACTCCATGAGATTGCACCAATCTTCACACTCCATGAGATGGCACCAATCTTCACACTCCATGAGATGGCACCAATCTTCACACTCGAAGAGATCAAACCAATCTTCACACTCCAAGAGACCACACCAATCTTCACACTCGAAGAGATCAAACCAATCTTCACACTCCATGAGATGGCACCAATCTTCACACTCCATGAGATGGCACCAATCTTCACACTCGAAGAGATCAAACCAATCTTCACACTCGAAGAGATCAAACCAATCTTCACACTCAAAGAGATGGCACCAATCTTCACACTCCAAGAGATCACACCAATCTTCACACTCAAAGAGATCAAACCAATCTTCACACTCCAAGAGATCACACCAATCCTCACACTCCAAGAGATCAAACCAATCTTCACACTCAAAGAGATCAAACCAATCTTCACACTCCAAGAGATGACACCAATCTTCACACTCCAAGAGACCACACCAATCTTCACACTCGAAGAGATCAAACCAATCTTCACACTCCATGAGATGGCACCAATCTTCACACTCCATGAGATGGCACCAATCTTCACACTCGAAGAGATCAAACCTAACTTCACACTGCATGAGATGGCACCAATCTTCACACTCTAAGAGATCAAACCAATCTTCACACTCCATGAGATGGCACAAATCTTCACACTCAAAGAATTCAAACCAATCTTCACACTCCATGAGATGGCACCAATCTTCACACTCCATGAGATGGCACCAATCTTCACACTCCAAGAGACCACACCAATCTTCACACTCGAAGAGATCAAACCAATCTTCACACTCCATGAGATGGCACCAATCTTCACACTCCATGAGATGGCACCAATCTTCACACTCGAAGAGATCAAACCAATCTTCACACTCCATGAGATGGCACAAATCTTCACACTCGAAGAGATCAAACCAATCTTCACACTCCATGAGATGGCACCAATCTTCACACTCCATGAGATGGCACCAATCTTCACACTCAAAGAGATCAAACCAATTTTCACACTCCATGAGATGGCACAAATCTTCACACTCAAAGAGATCAAACCAATCTTCACACTCCATGAGATGGCACCAATCTTCACACTGCATGACATGGCACCAATCTTCACACTCCAAGAGACCACACCAATCTTCACACTCGAAGAGATCAAACCAATCTTCACACTCCATGAGATGGCACCAATCTTCACACTCCATGAGATGGCACCAATCTTCACACTCGAAGAGATCAAACCAATCTTCACACTCCAAGAGATCACACCAATCTTCACACTCCAAGATATCAAACCAATCTTCACACTCCATGAGATGGCACCAATCTTCATACTCCAAGAGATGACACCAATCTTCACACTCCAAAAGATCAAACTATTCCACATTTGAATTTTTATAGCCATAAATTTGGAGAAAACAATTTTGAGCCGTGACGAGTGGCGTAGGCGATCATGTTTCTCCACAATTCTATGTCTTTTGTATTGTTAATACGTTCAGTTGGTGATATCTCTTTGTACCACAGGGACAACAATTTTAGAAATTTCTTATCACATGCCCTAAAAATCGTGAATGTCTGCTTCTAATTTTTGCTATAATTTTTTATTTTTACTACAGTATCTATGGAAACCTCTACATTAGGTTTAGCAAAGCAATAATACCTGGCCTAACTCTAATGTCGAGCCTTCCTATACCCAAAACAAACTCGCGAAGAGAAAGGGTTCCGTACCCGATAGGCTCAGGCATAAAAAGAGGGGGGAATAGATGGCAGTCCTGGCCCAACTCTAATGTCAAGCTTTCCTATACCGAAAATAACTTGCAGATAGAAAGGGTTCTGTACCCGATAGGCTCAGGCACCAAAGGACAAAGATTTTAGCCCTGGCCCAACTCTACTGTCAGGTTTTCCTATACCGGAAATACACTGCAGAGAGAAAGGGATCAGTACCTGATGGGCTCAGGCGCTATTGGGACAAGGTCGCTCAGCTCGAGAACTCATTTCTCTCAAACGTATAGTGTGAAACTCAAACTTGGGCTAGGGATGTCGGTGAACGACACCTCGGCTAAGAAGGCGAAAGAGCCAGGGCCCAACGCTTCTGTCGAGTTCTTCCTCTTAAGGAACCAAGCTCACGGATGAGAAACGGTTTAATACCCGAGTGGCACAGGCATAGTGCGTCCAATTACACGAGGCAAGTTTATAGACGGTGGAACACCTCGTGCGAGACAGACTTGAACAACAATCGTCTGGGCGAAGAGTCACCACACATCCGCGTGCCTGGCGACAGATAGGGAGAATGTCACATGCTAGGGTAGCCCACCCGAATTGTCAAGGCATGCCGAAATCGGATGTGCTAGGCCTACAATGCGCATAACGGTGGCACAACGTAATCACTTTTCCTGCGGAAATCGCACGGATATCCATGCTGGTTACAATGGAGCAAACGCAAAACAAACAACATTAAATCAGCTTTATCTCTTTTCAATACCAATGAGTCAGCTCTTTCGTTTCCTCTCACACCAGTGTGACCCTGACAGCATATTCATGTAATTCTTTGTATAATGTAGTTGTTCAAAAACGCAACCCATTTCTTTCTAAAAATGCTTTTTTCTATCTTGCGCAGCATGCTCTGAAAGTCTGTATTACCGAATGGGTTGATGTATAAATTATCAACCAACTCAGTGCTGCTTTTACTATCTCCATCCTCATGCTTATAACTATGAAAAACAAATTTCGATCTTGCTTGTGTGAACCATTGTATCTGCATCTAAAATCAGACACAACCGTTGTCAGAAATACATTGTTCTTATTTGTCAATGTATTATATCTTGTTATAAGACACTTAATATGAAGAAAGAACTACTAAGAGAAATAAAGATCAGGCAAATAAAATACTTTGGACACATTAAAAGACATGACACCCTATTGAAGTCCTTACTTGAAGGTAAAGTCAAAGGGAAGCGAGCAAGAGGTAGGCAGAGATACAAGTGGGAGAGTAAGATTACACGATGGACAGGTTACAGTCTAGCAGAGTGCACCACCAAGACAAGAGACAGGAGATGTTAGAGATACATTGCAGCCAACCTTCGTTGCGGAGACGGCACTTGATGATGATGATAATGATATATCTTGTTATAATAATGTATCCATAGAGTAGTCGTCCATTCAGGTCATGATGATAACAGTTTAAAACATTCGTTTTTCATCTCTCTGGTTTGTGCGAAGATTACTTAAATGTCAAATCCTGGAATATAGTCTTCTGCCACATTAAGGATACGCATGATCAGGATTGGGCATCTGTGTGTTTGTTGTTCCGTATTTTCAGACAGCACATTTCTCGGTGTCTCATAGAATATATGCTTTTTTAGCAATGCAAGAACCTTTGCTGGTGTTGCTGCATCATGCGATCCTGAACGACAGACGCCAAGGATGTGGCCCCGATGTAGAAACTTTTTTAGAGAAACTTTTGTGAGAATCATTAAAACGTTCCTTCTGTCCACCAACCAGGTGTTTTCATTTAAGGAACACACCATACATCAGCTGTTTTTGAATGCGTTTATCTTGTGGCCTATATCAGTTGGACCTTTTGTATTGTATGCATATTTGGAATTTTGACTTTAGTGTAGATTTTAATATCAGATAATTTATCTTGCTACCTTATTGTAAGAAGTTTACAGATACAACATGTGTGGATGTAATTTAACGGTCTATGGTGTCTTCTATTCACTGCCCAGGTCCCATAAGCGTAGTCATCATCAATCATCAATACATCCGTAACACTTCACTGTCGTAGTGGTACCACATTGGATGCTTCAGCAAACAGTCCTCTACCGAATTCTATCCTCAGTGATGCGGATGTGTGGAAATATCTTGTCCTGTCCATTCCTTGATGTTGTCTGTCCATGATTTATTTTACCTCCTCTGCTTCTTCCACCCTCGACAGTTCCCTGCAGTATTGTTTTTGACAAGAAATCATGCCTGCATACATTTCCAAACCATGCTAGTTGTCGACGTTTCACTATTGAAAGAAATGGCTCTTGAACACATGCACACATCTCTACTTTATTTCTTACGTACACATTGGTCTTATGTTCCCTAGAGGAAATTCGTAGAATTTGTCTGTAGCATTTGTAGTCGAAAGCCTGTAATCTTCTCTCCATGTCCGCAGTGAGTGTCCAACTCTCACAACCATACAACCCATCTCCAGCCTTACTTTTAGTTCTGCTTTGCATTTACCATCGCTGCACATACCGGATCCGAGGTATTTGAAGGTATTCACCTCCTCAAGCTTATGTCCATTCATCGCGATATTAGTCTGGTTTTCTGTGTCTCTGCTGTTTACCAAAATTTTGCTCTTATCTGTATTGAATTCCATTCCGTACTTACTGGTAACTTTTTCCAAATTTGCTGTTAATTCTTGCAATGATTGTCCTGACCCAGCTATAAGATCAATATCATCAGCGAAACGCAAGTTGCAAATAGGGCTACCTCCGATCGATATAGACGTGTTGTAATCATGTAATGTCTCTTGTATGATGTGCACTAAGTAGTACATAAACGTAGTGCAAGGTAGTGAACACAATTACGAGAGAACCTATTATTTTTGTGAAGATTTTAGATTGATTTGTTCAGTCATTGCAATAGCATTTTAGAATAATTGGTTCTTGGTTGGAACGCATGCCTACATTTTTTATTATTTCCGTTGACTATGTTTATCAGTTTATGTTTATCATTTATTAATTTAAATATAAATTTTTTTCGGTTAGGTTTAGTTCTGTAAAACACAACTATTCTAACCCTAACTCTAACAGTAAAAAATAATATTTAAATTAATTATTAATAATTAATATAATATTAGATTAATTAACCCTAAAATAAACAGAGAGGCACGCGTTCCAAACAAGAACCGAATAATTTCATCAGTAATTGTAACAGAATTTTATAATAATTTCTTCAGTCATAGCAGTAGAATAATAGAATAATTTCTTCAGTTATATCAATAGAATTTTAGAATAATTTCTTCAGTTATATAAATAGAATTTTAAAATAATTTATCCAGTTATATAAATAGAATTTTAACAACAGGGGCAGTAAAGAATAAGATCTAACAATGGGAGATTGCTATATATAATTATGCTGCTCTGGATAATATATAAACTACGTTCTGAATTAGTTATGGCTGACTGTGTAGGACTGAACGTGCACCAACCCCATAGGGAATGAATAGTGCCAAACCAAGCTATTTCTGTGCAGTAGTTGTTAGTTTGAGCCTTTTGATGTGTGCTAACGATCACCGAATACCTGGCTGTTACATCTTGTTTCCAAGAGCATTGTTTCAGAGATCTCTGACGATAATCGCTTTAAGCAACAGAGTCAGATAATGAGTTAAAGCAACGAAGTCAGAGAAAATGAGTTAAAACAACAGAGTCAATTAGAGATAATGAGTTAAAGCAACAAAGTCAGTTAGAGATAATGAGTTAAAGCAACGAAGTCAGAGATAATGAGTTAAAGAAACGGAGTCAGTTAGAGATAATGAGTTAAAGCAATAGAGTCAATTAGAGATAATGAGTTAAAGCAAAGGGTTCAATTAGAGATAATGAGTTAAAGATACGAAGTCAGTTAGAGATAATGAGTTAAAGCAACGAAGTCAGTTAGAGATAATGAGTTAAAGCAACGAAGTCAAATATAGATAATGAGTTAAAGCAAAGGGTTCAATTAGAGATAATGAGTTAAAGATACGAAGTCAGAGATAATGAGTTAAAGAAACGGAGTCAGTTAGAGTTAAGAAGTTAAAGCAACGGAGTCAGTTAGCGATAATGAGTTGAAGCAACGAAGTCAGAGATAATGAGTTAAAGAAACGGAGTCAGAGATAATGAGTTAGAGCAACGGAGTCAGAGATAATGAGTTAAAGAAACGGAGTCAGAGATAATGAGTTAGAGCAACGGAGTCAGAGATAATGAGTTAAAGCAACGGAGTCAGAGATAATGAGTTAGAGTAACGAAGTCGGTTAGAGTTAATGAGTTAAAGCAACGAAGTCAGTTAGAGATAATGAGTTAAAGCAACGGAGTCAGAGATAATGAGTTAAAGAAACGAAGTCAGTTAGAGTTAATGAGTTAAAGCAACGAAGTCAGTTAGAGATAATGAGTTAAAGCAACGGAGTCAGAGATAATGAGTTAAAGCAACGAAGTCAGAGATAATGAGTTAAAGAAACGGAGTCAGTTAGAGTTAAGAAGTTAAAGCAACGGAGTCAGTTAGAGATAATTAGTTTAAGTAACGAAGTCAGAGATAATGAGTTAAAGAAACGGAGTCACAGATAATGAGTTAAAGCAACGGAGTCAGAGATAATGAGTTAGAGCAACGAAGTCAGTTAGAGATAATGAGTTAAAGCAACGAAGTCAATTAGAGATAAAGAGTTAAAGCAACGAAGTCAGTTAGAGATAATGAATTAAAGCTACGGAGTCAGAGATAATGAGTTATAACAACGGAGTCAGTTAGAGATAATGAGTTAAAGCAACGGAGTCAGAGATAATGAGTTAAAGAAGCGGAGTCAGTTAGAGATAATGAGTTAAAGCAATGGAGTCAATTAGAGATAATGAGTTAAAGCAATGGAGTCAATTAGAGATAATGATTTAAAGCAATGGATTCAGTAAGAGATAATGAGTTAAAGCAACGGAGTCAGAGATAATAAGATACTAGCGGAACTTTTCTTTTCTTCTTCTGAGACGGACGAGTCACGTATGGGAAAACTTAAGCACAATGAAGTAAGTTAAAAAAATGTTTCCTTCATTACTATACGTCGAATGCCAGACAACGTATTAAACTTGCCGTGTAAATGTTCGTATACATTGTCTTTCGGAATTTCTGGTTGCTATGGATAACAGTTGCCTAGATATTAGGTATGCAAAAATATTACATATTTGTCACATGAGAAACACATTTGTGGAAAACATTCAAGGGCTTTTCTATAAAACCAAATCGCCATTGCCTCTACATAATCTCATACTATAACAATCACATTATAATCTCATTCTACTCGTATTTTTCTAATTGTCTGAGATTCACTTACTTATCTCAGAATATTGGTTTTATGACTTCCTACTTTTTCTTATGCATCAAAACTGTCTGTTTCGTGTGATGTCTATCATTTTCGATACTGATGTTTTACCAATAATCTATTGATATAGATATTTTATTTTGTCTGTTTTTATGTTGTCAGGGTCTGCATGCATTCCCAAATTCAATGTTTTATTGCGTTTTCTACTTACGATTTTAGTATGTATGGGACTTCATTGCATTGTATGTTACTCTTTTTATTTCTGTTATCATCAAATAGGTTTGTTGGTTGGTGAATAGACTAGTATTTAAAGTTTTTTTTTTTTTTTTTTTTTATAGATTTCGAGGAACAAAGCTTATTGTCTTATCAAGGGAAACAATGAACGTAAACATGAGTCAGAAGAATTACTTCCCATTGAAATTGTCCACCGACAATTCAATGCTCGAGAGTCATGGAAACGCAATTCCTAGTCGATTACTCTGAAATTGTACAGTTGAAAAATGTATTGTTGATTTCACTATAAGATAGTGTACCCTGTGGTCGTGGAAAATTTCACTTCTATCAACGAATATGTCAATCAAGTGGGAGTTTACGTAGCTTAGCTAAAGAAACGTTTGACCGACATATTTAACATGCCATCTAACAAATTGCGTTTTACTAATAAAAACTAATAATTAAACACAGAGAGAAATTAGTCAAATGTGCCATTTACTACAATGTCGTGATGGTTTAGAAACGCCAACTCCACTATTTCTAATGGCTGTAAAGTTCCGAAATAACTAAATTGAACTAACTCCCGCGGTTGAAAGAAGCGTACCTTAGCACAAGAGATTTTTTTTATTCTTCTTCCTCTCGTTCGTAGTTTAACATGTCTACACAGCAAGTCCGGTGTTCTTGATAGTTTGTTTGAGAAACCCAGGAATTCAAAACGATTAGCTCTTACTTCCTATATACGGTGGTTTTTTTCTGAGCTTTATTTCATAACCAGGAGACTTCAGCTTTCGGCTTAGTGCAATGCCTATTGAAGGAGGCTTCTACTCAGAAGGATTTTACAATTGTATAGATGGAATGCTGCAAAGCTTCCATACGAGATTTTCAATATAAGGGCATGTAATCTACTAAGGGTTATTTGTTGCATGGGCCTATGGTGAGAGCTACAGGCGTAGCCGCATGCACGTTTTCTTGATAAATACTGCTGTATTTAAAAGCTCCTGATCCAGGGCTCCTTCCTGAACTGGTTTAATGTAATCTAGTCTTGAAGGATATGTCCCGCTGCCTGCGAACATGGACACACAGGTAATGAAACCAATCTTAGTCTACCCAAGTGACTATCTGGTCTGGTGTGTTCTTCCTTGATGTGAAGATGATAATCTGACCATGGTTGGTTGGTTGCTGATAATCTGACCATCAGAGATGCATTTTACCTCATCAAAATAAGTCCTTCACATTGTACTAAAGAGGTCGCGGGACCTAACACCACTCATGACGTCTTGTTTATAAAGTAGTCTTTTTTCTGAGATCCCTCGAAATAATCGCTTTAAGCTAAATGGGGGGGGGGGGGGTGGCTGAGAGAAGTGATACTCTCGGCAATCGGCGTGCCACTTAGGAGACACGTAAGGCTAACCCGACTACAGTTAAGTAAATCTTCTATGTCTTTTGAGTCTTGTTCTGATACTGTAGCTTTTATCGTAGAAAATGCTTGAGAAAAATCCTCGTACTCATGAGACCACAACTTACAGCGTAGACATTGCTTGAGAAAAATTATCGTACTCACGAGACCACAACTTACAGCGTAGACAATGTGTGGGGCAAAATCCTAATTCTCAAACCGTTTTATGTGTGTATGCTCAAGGTATGCCCCACATTTTCTTACAGTCATCGAGATATTAGCTTCTTAAACGTTTAAAACCCAGAGCTAGTTGAGGTCATCCCCAACCTCGCCAAAATAAGTGAGATTGGTGACGAACCACAGAAAAAGAACGACGTGCTAATTAACAGTGTACTAAATGTCACAGCAGCAGGTAAAACACCATTCATGGAAAGCCAGCAAAGAAATTTGAGTTGTTCTTTACATTCATGTGGTTACTTTTTACTGAATTTCGTAAGATGTAAAAATGTTTATGATGTACACAATCGAATGCCTTACAATAATCAATGAAACATGTATATGTCAATGTTTCAATGAAACATGTCTTTATGTCAATGTTTCTTTTGAACATTTGAACATTTATGCCAATATGATTCCCTGCCACAAAATGGTTTTTGTAGTATTCAGTTGAAAGTGAGAACGAAGCTGAGTGGATCAAATAAAATAATGAGCAGGCAACATCAAAGATGAGATCAGTTAGGCTTAATCTTCACTCATCCGCATCATAGAAGAGGGAAAACGCTGGAGTACTCTGACGCACCCAATGTAGCACTATTTAGTGACCTGGTTGCTTATCGATTTATGGATGGGTAAAAATTAATATATATTTGCTCTCGAACATCTGGGAGCAAATATAAACCGTTCCGAAGATTGTTCAGTTGAGATTAGAAGAAGACTTGCAATTGCAACACTCAAATTAAAACACAAATGAGAAAGTTGTGATAAAGTAGTAATAACACTAAAGTAGCTCTCTTAAGATCGTGTGTTTTCCCAGTGACAACTTATGGATACGAGACTTTACATTAGACAATATCCAGAAGAATAAATTCATTTGAAATGAAATGCTACAGAAAGATCATATGAATATCATGGACAGATAAAAAGAAAAACATCGAGATTTTGAAATTGCTGAATCTAAATGAAGGGTGGTTTCTAAATACCATTATAAGATACATTTTGTCTTTTTTTGTTTTGTATTTTCTAAATATGTTATCCATGTTTACAAGAAGACCTATCGGCCCTTGTATAACTAATACGGTTATTTTATGTTATAAGTTTGTTGTTACTGAGGATATTTCAATACCTGTACGGGATGTTTGTTATTGTTGTAATAGTCCTTGTCTCGAATGGTCCGTTCTGGTGATTTTGAGTGCACGCTTTGAATGTCTTGAGAAAATCGCATCTTTTTTTGGAAATGCGGTTGGTCGAGTACGGAAGAACGCGTGTGCAATAGTTACTAGGCGATTTGGTGCCGTTGAACAGACTGGTTCAATTCCCGTTAGTCTCAAGAACTTTTAAATTGTCCTCTGGCTTCCTACTTAAATTGACTTGTATAATGTGTAATGATATTTCGCTGGCTTGTCTTAATAGAGCGATTGTTCTATAATTGACGCATACTTGCATATCTCCACTTATGAATATTGGGATGTATATTGTGTTTGGTCCTGGTTGAGTTGGTTATCTTGGGATGTCTATGTGCACATTTCTTTGCAATACTCTTTGCACCTGTGCATAGTATCCTCTAACTCTGTTAGGGTATTTCCAGACTTGTCTTTGATAACTCTGATATTTGTTATGGTTGCGTTTCCCTTTCTGGTGTTTACTGACCAGAACATACCTTTCATTTCTCATTCTTCATATAAACCATGTTTTTACAGGAATCGTTTACAAATTGCTATTTGTCTCTTTTACTTGTCTTTTTATTTCTTTTATTTTGTTTGTTCACATCTCATTTTATTATTGTTGCTCTGCATGATTTATGCGTCTTTCCTTCTTCAGTGAGCCTCATGGGAATGTCGGATGTGTATGTATGTCTTTTTACTGCTTTCTTGTGTGTGTGTGTTTCTTTGCACTGTGGACGTACATTTTCTTAATCCTGTTTGCTAATTCCTCTACTGACAATTCCTCTTGTTCCTTTTGTACGGTTGTAAATCTGTTTTTAATATCTATTTTGTACTCATTGACATTGTCAGATATGCATTATTTTAGTGGTCCGCTACAAAAACAATATTTAAAGGGGGGGGGGGGGAGACATAACTTTTGCAACATAACTTTCAATATGACTCACACCTGAAACAGACTGAAGATTGTAGAATTTTGTTTCCAAAATCACTATTTATTACGGCCTATATCTTAACACACAGACATACGACACCACGCTCCACATTCTACAACGTCGTGAGGAACCGAGTCTCATTGCCTTAAACACTACACTACAAAACACCGCACTTAGATGTTCAGATTGTATACAAACATAGGCCTATATATGAATGAATCTTTGTTCATTTATATTATTATGTATTAGTATATAACCATATTTTATTGGGTTTGTCACACAGGCTGACCTTACGTAGGTGGTCTGCGTTGCCAGTATCAAGGGGCGGCATCATGTGTGAATACTTATATACACTCGTTCTAAGAGTATACACTTCTATTTCTCCTAGTATATTATTACACCTGAGTACAAATATATACATACATATAACTGTATGCACTGAATATATATTGGATCATGAGTGACTGTAAATTAATACAATTTAAGAGTGAAATACAGAAATAATGGTTACGTAGAAAAGATGAACAAAGAATTGTAGATTAACTACACAATAAAAGAATGAATGAACCATGCTTATGTCTAAAGATGATATATTTGCATAAATCTATATCCTTAATTAATAAAAAAAGATATAGAATTGCAATAACATTTATAACGATAACAAAAATAATTATTTATATATATTCAATTATATAATACCGAAATAATTTTTTTAAATTAATAAAAGCAAAAATAATAGCAAATAAGTTTTTAAGGAAACTGCAACCAGTTGGAACACCAAGAAAAGCAGCTAATCTCTACTGCACGTTCTGGATAAGCAGCTAATCTCTACTGCGCATTCTGGATAAGCAGCTAATCTCTACTGCACATTCTGAATAAGCAGCTAATCTCTACTGCACATTCTGGATAAGCAGCTAATCTCTACTGCACATTCTGGAAAAGCTGCTAATCTCTACTGCACATTTTCTGGATAAGAATGCTGCCACCAGACAACACAGAATATCAAGACCATCAATGAAACAGAATCTAGAATGTACAGAATCAGCCACTGAACTCCAATTCGACGATCATAACACACATCAAGTACAGGAGAACCAGGCAGGAAAAATAAGAGCATCTGAAAGGAATCCTTCAGTAGAAGACCTCACATTTGCAGTAACCTCCACGATAGCTCCTAGACGAACACTCCAACCACACCACAAAAATTCTTCTAAAGACTACCACACCAGGCTTCAAAATAGTCCATTACAGGACCAATGAAATGCAACAATGTAGTCCTGTTAAGGAATTCAGCTAGAAGCCATAGCTGCAACTCGGCTGTGTAACAAAATTCTTGCGCCAACCAGGCAATCACGAAATAAGAAATAAAGGCACACACATGCTCTAATATAACCAAAAAGGAAATTATAACTAGGTTGAAAGAGGCATGCCTTGGGCAAATGAAGTAAATCTATCAGCAAACAATCATAATGTTAGTTTAAGAGCCACTGCTGGTATCACTCCAGGATACTGTTACTGCGCCACAGATTCCAGGATGTGAGTTGATATGGAAATTATGTAAAGACATTATTGAGAGAGTTTTTGTTGTGTTTATCAGTCCAGGAGCCGGTTCTGATAAAAGAAACAAAACATCACAAAACTGCTTAGAAACGAAACAAAAATGAACATCGTATAATGTCTGTTAAGCACTCATCGATGTTTGTCATCTCGCGAAAACAGAATTAAGAAATCTGTCACCACAAGACAAATACACCAGAAAATTATATTACCAGTACTAAAAATTGTACTAATGCACTTATCTATTTCTGGAACTGGAGCTACGAAGCATGGCTTATCTGCTGCGTTCAAGTCATGTTCTGTGACACATGAACCTCAACAAACATGAATAGGAAGACCATACAACAAGCGCGTTCTTTGTACATGTAGAATTATTGATTGGAAATGATTATTTCCATGACGACATGAAGTGGCCACTTATAAGACCACATTTTCAGGTGCGAACTTGATAACTTGACAGAACAATAATTTCAAGTGAGAACTTGATGGAATAATTATTTCAAATTTCAATATTATAAGAATATCTTGTTACATAAAATGATATATACCTATGCCATAGTGTAACACACACACACACACACACACATATATATATATATATATATATATATATATATATATATATATATATATATATATACATTTAACAGAGTTTAAATGCACTGAAAATTCCCTTCAGTTTTGATATATCCATCCGTTTTAACATATCGACACGTTGGCTGCTGATAGTACCACACATATCATAAAAATCTAAAAGTTCAGGAATTTCAAAACCCCCGATGTTTAAAGCGGTAGTAGTCAGCGTCTTCTCTCACATTTCTCATTATATTTTCTGCGTATATATTGAACAGGAATTGGGATAGTGTGCACTCCTGCCTTACTCCGCTCTGTACCTCAAACAACTCTGAGATATCGCCCTCTAACTTCACAGCATTCTTTTGATCGTGGTAAAGCTCTTCTATTAGATGGTTGGTCGATTGGTTAGTTGATTGCTGATCCAGCGGTACATGGGCTCATGCCTTTTGACCCAATGCCATTGTGTTATATATGTATGTGTATGTGAGCTGTTGTTTTGTTCCATATAATGTGGTTCATTTATCTGGTCCTGAAGAGAGACATCATCCAGCGCTGAGCATTCAGAAAGGTGGTGGTCAACAGATTCATAGGGATGAGTGCACAGCCGACACCCCGTAGTGTTCTGTGGTTGTATTCTGTTCAGGTGATTGTTAAGCTGTACATGTTGTGTGCGCAGTCGGAAGATGATACTCTGGTCTTTTCTTTCCAGGAGGTTGATATTGTCTTTAGGATTTGGGCTGGTCATATATTTATAGATTTCCCTCCCAGTGTTTCCCATGGCCCATCCAATTTTTTGTGTTCACAGATTTCAGAATCATTTTAACTGTGTGCATTGTTGTTTCTGTATAAGGCTGTTCTTGTTGTGCTCCCCTCTTTGCTAGTCTGTCTGCCTTATCATTTCCAGGTGTGTTTGAGTGGCCAGGAATCCACTACATACTTCATAAGATCTAAGCAGCTTGTTGGCATGGTGATATATTTCAACTAGCTCAGGTTTACAATGTCCATCACATTCTAGTGCGAACATAGAGTCTGTAAAAATAACAACGTTTTGAACTTTTGATGGAAAGACATCAAATATGGTCTTCAAGTGGTACAAGGAAACTTCTAGAGCTGTTATTTAAGCTTCATAGTTAGAACATATCTCCCCACAGGCATCAGATACCTCATCAGATGTTTTGCCTGGATATTTAATATAGACACCATAACCTACTTTGATGGTGGCTTTGAAAGCAGATACATTAGTATAGACGTGAATCCGTTGTTGTGGACAGGTGTCTATTGTTTTCTTTTTTGCTTTCATAAAACTGAATCGGAACGTGTGCAAACAGAGCAACACATAACTAACCAGCAAACAAAGCAACACATAACTAACCACATAACCAGCAAACAAAGCAACAAATAACTAACCAACCAGCAAGCAAAGAATCACATAACTAACCACCTAAAAAGCAAACAAAGCAACGCATAACTAACCAACCAGCAAACAAGCCAACACATAACTAGCAGACCAGCAAACATACCAACACATAACTAACCAACCAACAAAAAAAGCAAAACATAACTAAATACCTAACAAGCAAACACAGCAACATATAACTAACCAACCAGCAAGCAATGCAACACATAACTAACCAACCAACAAACAAAGCAAAACATAACTAAATACCTAACAAGCAAACACAGCAACATATAACTAACCAACCAGCAAGCAATGCAACACATAACTAACCACCAAACAAGCAAACAAAGCAACACATAACTAATCAACCAGCAAACAAACGAACACATAACAAGTCAACTAGCAACCAAACTAACAGCAACTAACCACCAGCAAACAAACTAGCACATTACTAACCACCCAACGGGCAAACAAACTAACACATAACTAATCAACCAGGAAACAAACTAACACATAACTAATCAACCAGGAAACAAACTAACACATAACTAATCAACAAGGAAACAAACTAACACATAACTAATCAACCAGGAAACAAACTAACACATAACTAATCAACCAGAAAACAAACTAACACATAACTAATCAACCAGAAAACAAACTAACACATAACTAACCACACAACGAGCAAACAAACTAACACATAACTAACCACACAACGAGCAAACAAACTAAAACATAACTAATCAACCAGAAAACAAACTAACACATAACTAACCACACAACGAGCAAACAAACTAACACATAACTAACCACACAACGAGCAAACAAACTAACACATAACTAACCACACAACGAGCAAACAAACTAACACATAACTAATCAACCAGCAAACAAACTAACACATAACTAATCAACCAGCAAACAAACTAACACATAACTAACCACACAACGAGCAAACAAACTAACACATAACTAACCACACAACGAGGAAACAAACTAACACATAACTAATCAACCAGAAAACAAACTAACACATAACTAATCAACCAGGAAACAAACTAACACATAACTAATCAACAAGCAAACAAACTAACACATAACTAATCAACAAGCAAACAAACTAACACATAACTAATCAACAAGCAAACAAACTAACACATAACGAATCAACCAGGAAACACACTAACACATAACTAGTCAACTAGCAAACAAAGCAAGACATAACTAATAATGACTACGTAAAGGCCCGTGTGTATCTCCAGGGTTGAAGAATACAACATAACCTGCTACACTTATAGTAATAAACAACTAAAAGGGGTGAGACTGAAAGCTATATTCCATTTCATATACAAATGAACGTGATTTTTAAAAATGTATGGTTTCACATGGTGCAGTATCGCAGACATTCAGTAAACTACTACATAAGACACTCTGCTCTCCGGATTACATCCAGTTTACTGGTCGGATGTATTGGAAGATATGCTGACCCAAACTTTCTGTACGTACGACAACCATACGACTGTCTGAATTTATTAGCTGAAACCCTTTGTTGCTTTTCGGCGTCAGGTCCCGTGTTTTCTGAGTGTTCCCCCTTGTGTGCTGCGTATATTGTGAAATGTGTCGTCTCTTTTATTTCAGTAGTCCATCGTTTTTGTGGTCAGTCTCTAAGTCTGCCTTCGCTGTATCTGTGCATCATAGCTTGCTGTGGTATGCTGTCTGATGGTAATCTGCTGATGTGTGCAAACCATTTGATCTGTTGTCTCTTGATGTATACGCCATTCCAGCTGTCACAAGCTTACGTTTGACTTGTGCTGTCGTTGTCTATATTTGGCATAGATAGAACAGCATTGTCATAATAATCGTTTTGAATAGTGTTATTTTGGTGTTTAAATCTACGTATTTGTTTCTGAAGATTGGTGTCATCAGGGTATGCTTTACTACATCTATAGTGTAATTCTGTGCTGCTCTTGCCGTCTGTTGTTATATTACTTCCTAGGTATATCTTTCACTTGGGCCACACGACAGTAAATTTCACAAATAAAAATCGATATTTTATTATAGATCGATATCACTTGATGTGATAAAGGTCAAGAGTTATGTAGGCGACATGCACGTTATTGATTAACTTTGCTGCTGCAACAATTTTCTATTAAAATAATACATGTTATTTGATGTCACGCAGTGTAGCTTACATGTGATTGTTAAGAACTGCTCACAGATCTAAGGTCATCAGTCTCAGGTGCCATGCCGGCTGGCGTAGGCTATCATTGCTCTCCACATCTCTCTTATCTCCTGTACTATGTATCAAGATCGTCGTTGTTTCCCTGCCGTATCAGATTATTAAACGGTCTAATATTTTCTTACGTTGTCGCCCTCTGTCTCTGTTGCCTTCAATTTTGTCTGTTGTGACTATGTTCTTCAAACCCCCTTGTCTCATAGCGTGGCCAAAAAATTGAGTTTTTTCCTTTTTCCCCTTATATTATTGATTAAGCTCCGTTTTGCATTTGACTCTTTCAACACCTCTACATTAGTTTTCCTGGCAGTCCATGGTATTCTCAGCATTCTTCTGTAGAACCACATCTCTATTGCCTATAATTTCGCACTTTCCTGTTTATTTATTGTACAAGACTCACAACCATATGTTAGTTTAGGAGTTATATATCATTACAGAACTCGCATCCTCACCTCTAATAGCTAGGTCATATTACACAATATATTGTTCATTTTTGTGAATGCTTACACAACATTCATGCAAATATGTCGCCTCATAAAGACTCATACAAATTAAAATACAAATATGCCAAATAAGAAAGGAAGACAAATAATAGACATATGTGAAGGAATATTGCAAGAAAACACAACTATTATAATGATACTGTAAAAAATCTTCCTTTCTTTTCTTCGCTATTTTTTTTCTACACAGCCAGACATGATGAAGTTCACCGTTGTCTACAACTTTACTTTGGTTTCATATATCAATGCTTGCTGGGTTGGGTCAGTACGTCACTCTCAATTGTTCATACTGGGGACAGTTTCTGCTGAATATGTTCATAGGTGTGTTCATTTGTTCCACAAGTGCACAGTGGTATGGCACACAGTAGCATCCCGTTAATGTGTTTATTCAGTCTGTTCTGTCCTCTCCTAAGACAAAGTATGGTTAAGTATGTGAAAGCAATATTATATATGATTTTTAAATATATAATTTAGGACAATATAAATACCCAAATACTGAGACGTCACAATATCAAGTGATCAATAGTGCTATAGCCCGAAAACCGATCATCATTCAATCCTACGACGCCTCGAAGCAAAATCAGAGAAAAGAGAATATATATATAGAAATATATAATTAGGCTTTTATATATTTTTGACAATCTTCCTGACACATTTATGCAAATATAATTTTTAAATAAATAACTAGCTAAATATTTAAGAACACGAATAACGATACATGGGTAGAAAATGAGGACATTAACAAATAATGTAAACAAAATGTGTTTAAATAATAATAATCATCATCAAGTGTCTGTCTCATCAACAAAGATTGGCTTCGACATTCCCTGTCACTTACTGTGGTGATGCGCTCTACTATACTGTCTGTTCATCTCGTGATGTTACTCTCTCACTTGTACATCTGTTTGCCTCTTGCTCGCCTCCCCTCGACTCCACCTTCAAGTAAATCTTCAACAAGGTGTCACGTTTTTCAATATGTATAAAATACATTTGTTTGATCTTTATTTCTTTTAATAATTTCTTTTCATACGCAGTGTTGTTAGAACCTCTTTGTTCGTTTTCTTCTCTTAACGTGATTTTTTCAGTATTTTATTAATAATACATTTCATTTTCCGTGTTATAGACGGTTATTTAGCAGATTCGTGATTTTCAAGTTTGTCGTTATAGGATTTAGACCAGTGTTTTCCAATCTTTTTTTTTGAAATCACGCCCCATGTAAATCGTTCTAAAATTATGATGTTCACCTATGTAACATATACATATTTTATTACATTCAACAATTGAATTATTTTTCACTGAATTTCCTCCACCTACCGAGCAATCAAATCCCCCCCCCCCCCCCCAGGGGAGTAGGTCCCACGTTGGAAAACATTAATTATGACGGTTATTCAGCAGGTTCGTATTCTTAAAATGTGCTATAGGTTGTAGAAGTGTTATTCAGCAGGTTCGTATTCTTAAAATGTGCTATAGGTTGTAGAAGTGTTATTCAGCAGGTTCGTATTCTTAAAATGTGCTATAGGTTGTAGAAGTGTTATTCAGCAGGTTCTTGTTCTTAGAGTTCGTTGTAGAAGTGTTATTCAGCAGGTTCGTATTCTTAAAATGTGCTATAGGTTGTAGAAGTGTTATTCAGCAGGCTCGTATTCTTAAAATGTGCTATAGGTTGTAGAAGTTATTCAGCAGGTTCTTGTTCTTAGAGTTCGTTGTAGAAGTGTTATTCAGCAGGTTCGTATTCTTAAAATGTGCTATAGGTTGTAGAAGTGTTATTCAGCAGGTTCGTATTCTTAAAATGTGCTATAGGTTGTAGAAGTGTTATTCAGCAGGTTCTTGTTCTTAGAGTTCGTTGTAGAAGTGTTATTCAGCAGGTTCTTGTTCTTAGAGTTCGTTGTAGAAGTGTTATATAGCAGGTGTATGTGTTGACTATTGTAGATTGAAGCAGTTAGCTATGATCTTTGCTTGACGTTACTGTCGTTTGTGTTCTATTCTGTCCCTCAGAAACATTTCACAAGTTCTGAAAACATTATGCAATGTCGACCTCCAAGCACCTCCGTCCTCGGCTACATTTTCTCAAACTAATGTTGTCAATGGAAAATGCCTTCATTGATGTATTGCATGCATCAATGCGTATCTCATGTGTAGGAGTGATCTGCTTCTAACTTCTTTCTCTTTCAAATATTCGTCAAAAATTATCTGCCTCAGATAAGGTTGTTGTTCTTTCTTCATACAACAACAAATTGACGACGACGACGATAACATATATTTGATAATAATAAAAATAATAATACTGACATAAATAATGTGAAAGATGTCATTCTCAACTGAAAATTGAAGGATTATGTGAAAGATGTCATTCTCAAATGAAAATAGAAGGATTATGTGATAGATGTCATTCTCAACTGCAAATTGAAGGAATATGTGAAAGATGTCATTCTAAACTGCAAATTGAAGGATTATGTGAAAGATGTCATTCTCAACTGAAATTTGAAGGATTATGTGAAAGATGTCATTCTCAACTGAAAATTGAAGAATTATGTGAAAGATGCCATTCTCAACTGAAACTCGAAGGATTATGTGAAAGATGTCATTCTCAACTGAAAATTGAAGGATTATGTGAAAGATATCATTCTCAACTGAAAATTGAAGGATTATGTGAAAAATGTCATTTTGAACTGAAAATTAAAGGATTATGTGAAAGGTGTCATTCTGAACTGAAAATTGAAGGACTATGTGAAAGATGTCATTCTCAACTGAAAATTGAAGGATTATGTGAAAGATGTCATTCTCAACTGAAAATTGAAGGATTATGTGAAGGATGTCATTCTCAACTGAGAATAGAAGAGTTATGTGAAAGATGTCATTCTCAACTGAAAATTGAAGGATTATGTGAAAGATGTCATTCTCAACTGAAAATTGAAGGATTATGTGAAAGATGTCATTCTCAAATGAAAATTGATGGATTATGTGAAAGATGTCATTCTCAACTGAAAATTGAAGGATTATGTGAAAGATGTCATTCTCTACTGAAAATTAAAGGATTATGTGAAAGATGTCATTCTCTACTGAAAATTGATGGATTATGTGAAAGATGTCATTCTCAACTGAAAATTGAAGGATTATGTGAAAGATGTCATTCTCAACTGAAATTTGAAGGATTATGTGAAAGATGTCATTCTCAACTGAAAATTGAAGGATTATGTGAAAGATGTCATTCTCAACTGAAAATTGAAGGATTATGTGAAAGATGCCATTTTCAACTGAAAATTGAAGGATTATGTGAAAGATGTCATTCTCAACTGCAGATTGAAGGATTATGTGAAAGATGTCATTCTCAACTGAAAATTGAAGGATTATGTCAAAGATGCCATTCTCAACTGAAAATCGAAGGATTATGTGAAATATGTCATTCTCAACTGAAAATTGAAGGATTATGTGAAAGATATCATTCTCAACTGAAAATTGAAGGATTATGTGAAAGATGTCATTTTCAACTGAAAATTGAAGGATTATATCAACAGTTCGAGATAATACAGACAGAGAATAGTTTAGCTAAAATCATGAGGATTTTTTCCCCATAAGAAATGATTTCAGAATTTACTGGAAAGTGTCTTTAAAGTGTCCCCCCCCACTCACACACACACACACTTCAGTGACGGACGAAGCAATCAATGATAACTGATAGCTGCTTTTTGAGTTTTTCCGAGTGTTCTCAAGTCTTGTTCTGTTATTTTGTATAACCATAAAACTATATACATTTTTCAATTTTTCCATGCTGGTATTTCTCTATACTAAATTGAGGCTGAACTAGAAATTCTATTATGTATCATTGTGACAATATATACAAGGTAACTGCGTGAAACGTAACAATAATTAGACTTACGCAAAACACAGGTTTATATATCGCTTCAATGAGACACGACATACTATAGCTAAAACTAGTAGGTAATGATTGGCAATGATGAGCACACAAGCAATCATAAAAATTACAATACACAAATCATATTCAACGTTTCAACCAAAAAGTCTTTATCACGACACAAACAAATTATCAAAAGACGATGAATGGAAATATTATCACAACATCCAACGGAAATATGGAAATGAGATGCTGGAAGGTCAGACAGCCCATAAAAAACGTAAATATATGTGGAAACAGAACATATGAGCCATTGAAGTGTGTGGCCACAGGAGTGGGTATTCTACGTAAGTATTTCATAGTAGATCTACTGTCCAGATCATATAGGAGAGGCGCCGAAAGGGCTGATGTATTGGCGGGCAATACTATAGCCCGCCAATCAAGCACAGAACATCCACTTCTGTGGCCACACACTTGAACGGCGATTGTCATCATGGTATTTTTGATATTCAGGTCACCGTCATCAGATCTTGCACCACCGATAATCTAGGTACGTTCTAGAAAATCGTCTCATTTTTTAATTGGGTACACTCAAGCCTTTTGGACTCAATTCCGACCACTCTTATGTCTAGTACTGGGTTGGTGTGGTCTTTGTCTTTATTCGTTTTGTTCCGTCATTTACTCATCTTTTTGTTATATTTGCTTCCACATATATGTACGTTTTTTATGTACTTTCTGACCTTCCAGCATCTCATTTCCATATTTCCGGTGGATGTTGTGATAATATTTCCATTCATCGCCTTTTGGTGTTTTGTTTGTGTCTTGATAAAGACCTTGTGGTTAAAACATTGAATGTGATTTGTGTATTGCAATTTTTATGATTTCGTGTGTGCTCATCATTGCCAATCATTACCTACTAGTTTTAGCTATAGTCTGTCGTGTCTCATTGAAGCAATATATAAACCTGTGCTTTACCTAAGTCTAATATTTATCATTGGAAAGATTAGATGATATAATTAACTTGCATCTGTTGTTGCAATATGTTGTAAGAATAACCCTAGAGATTTCTTCAAAAGTATCACACCAATGAGAATGAGAAACGAAAGCTACAACCCAACTGCAATAATAAACAGCAGAGATGGAATACCTCTACTTAATGGAAATGATAGAAAGAATAGGTGGAAGGAATACTTCCAAGAATTGTATAATCCTAACATTCTGACTCATCATACATATAAAGGAATAGACAAAGACATCACAGAGCCAGAAATGTTAAGTCAAGAAATAGAAATGGCTATCAAGAACAGCCCAAATAAGAAATCACCAGGCACAGATGGCATTCCCAACGAAGCCATTAAATCATGCAAAGATATTGGGGTAAAATGACTCCAGAGAATATTCACAATAGCGTGGAAAGAAGGTAAAGTCCCAGATGACTGGCAAAAGTCAGTAATCGTACCTTTGTGGAAAAAGAAGGGCAACAAAAGATTGTGCAAAACATATCGAGGCATCTCGTTATTAAGCCACAACGGAAAAATGTATGCAAAGATAATAGAACAACGTGCACGATAAATCGTCGAACCACAATTGATCCCCTCACAATTTGGCTTCAGAAGAGGGGTTAGCTGCACAGACGATGAGACAATGTTCACGATGAGACAAATGAATGTGAGAGCGATAGAATACAACAACGAACTAAACGTAATATTTATAGATCAAGAGAAGGCGTTTGATAGAGTCAACAGAGACGTACTATGGGAAACTATAGAAATGTATTCTATCAAAGGACAACTGTTAGAAAGTATACAATCTTTTTATAAGAACTGCCAATGTGTAGTAAGAACATCAGATGGTATCACAGACGCATTTGATACAAAAACGGGAGTGAGTCAAGGTTGCGTGTTTTGACCTTTGATGTTCAATATATACATAGGCAGAATAATAAAAGAGACAAAAAGTACAGAGGACAACATCACCGATTCAGAACACGACAACTCAGAGCAAATAAACAATGACATAAATGAACTACTTTTCGCAGACGATCAGAGCCTCATATACGAAAATGAAGAACAGCTACAAAGTCATGTTAAGTCCACTATCTGCAACGTGTAGAAAATACAACATGAAGATCAATACACAAAAGACAGAAACTATGAAAATATGCAGAACACCAAGTCCACTAAACTTACAGATAGTCAATATAGGAGTAAAACAAGTAACAGAGTTCAAATATCTCGGTAGTATTTTTACAGAAAATTGAAGCCTCGAAAGAGAAATAGAGATAAGATGTCAAAAGGCAAATGCAGTAACATACCAACTGTCACCGCTACTTCTTCATCCCAAGATCGAGATGGAAGTCAAGAGACAAATGATGTACAGTATATTTCTATTAACACTGTGTTACCAGTGCCAAATCGGGTCTCTCTCATCTTCACATTACAGAAAGATAGTGACGTGAAATGAAATGCTTGAGGAAAGCTGCCGGGGTCACCAGGTTTGATAGATTGCGAAATGATTATATCAGGGAAAGAATAGGTATAATATCTTGTACAGATTACATAGAGAGAGAACAGATCAAGTGGTTTGGCCACATTATGAGAATGTGCAACGAAAAGTTGCCCGTACAAACATATACCAAATAAGATCAGGATACAAAGCCAGAGGAAGACCACGGAAAAGATGGATAGAAAAAGTTAGGGACATCCTGTACAGACCCGGTCATAGCACAGCCGAGGTCACACATCTGGCTTTAGAACGCAAGCTCGAGCTCCAATCACCCCTACGCTTAACGGCAAGAGTAGATCACAAACCACCTGGGGAAAGACAATAGACAAAAAACATCTGTAGACACCATACTGAGCAAGCAGTTATCTTTTCTGTACATTCGTAAAGTGAGATTAAACGTGTTAGATATTTATATCGAAATGTTGAAGTAATTCTTGTCTTTTCATAATCTTTTATCAGAAGAATTGAAAGTAGGGCAGCAAGAATACTGTTTTGAATGTGCAATCATTGTGTCCCCAACGAACATCATCTACAAATTGTGTCCCCAACGAACATCATCTACAAATTGTGTCCCCAACGAACATCATCTACAAATTGTGTCCCCAACGAACATCATCTACAAATTGTGTCCCGAACTAACATCATCTACAAATTGAGATCTCGCAATGGTAAGTAGATGTTAACACAATTTAAAATGGTTCTATTGGTAGCAATAGAAACTATAACAGTGGTGATGGTGAAGATTGTAGGAGTAGTAGTAGTGGTAAAGTTCTTTGCACAAGTAATATTGGTAGATGTAGTAGTAGTAGTAGTTAAGTTCTTGACACCAGTAATATTGGTAGATGTAGTAATAGTGATAGAATGGTTGACATTAGTAGTATCAGTAGATTGTATGCAAATGTGTGGCATAGAAAGGGCACTAATATACTGACAAAGCTTAATTTTTACAGAGCAGTGGTACTTCCAGTGCTGTTATACGCTTGTGAAACATGGACCGTGTATAGACATCATGTGAGGAAACTCAATCACTTTCATACAACTTGTCTAAAAAATGTTATGAACATCAGATGTCAAGACAAGATTCAAAATAGCACTGCCGTTATCGGATCTGGTATACCTATCGTTAACATTTTTCGGATGTAAACACAGATTCGCTGGGCAGGTCATCTGCTACGTATGCAAGATTATCACTCTTTTCTATGGTGAGTTGCAAAAGGACATACGATCTCACGGTGGCCAAAAGACGCGCTTCAAGGATGATTCAAAGACCTCACTAAAAGACTTTGAAATAGAACAAGATACAAGAGAAGAGGTGTTGAAATAGTCAAATGCAAACGGACTTTAATCAATAATATACGAAAAAAAAACAATCTTCATTATTGTGGTCACTCAGGGACAGGGAGATTTGGAGACATAGTCACTACAATAAAAATGGAAGGCAAAAGAGACAGAGAGCGATAACGTGAGAAAATATTAGACTGTTTGACAACCTGGCACGGCAGAGAAACAACAACAATCTTGATACATAATACTGGAGATAGAGAGACGTTGAGAGCCATATTCGCCTACGCCAGCCTTCATGGCACCTGATGATGATGACATTGAAAGAACTTGCACAAAATAGAGCTACATGGTGATCTACAGCTATAAATGGTGCAGCATCTTGTGAAGAGAAGTGTAGCAGTGTAGCAGTGTAGCAGTGTAGCAGCGGAGATTTGCTAGACAGCCGCAGCTAGATAAAAAAGACCGTCTACAGTGGTCATTCCATGCCCGAACTTTGCAAGGATATTTGTGCCCTGAATAAGGCTTATTAGCCATTTATGATCTCATAATCGACATAATTTTAACTGAATTTTCAAAAGTGAATGTAAAAAATGATGATCATCATCATCACGTTTGATGGACACACCAACATTGGTAGATGCAGTAGTGCTAGGATGGTTGACACTAGTAGTAATAGTAGATCTAGTAATAGTGCTAGGATGGTTGACACTAGTAGTAATAGTAGATCTAGTAATAGTGCTAGGATGGTTGATACTAGTAGTAATAGTAGATCTAGTAATAGTGCTAGGATGGTTGCCACTAGTAGTAATAGTAGATCTAGTAATAGTGCTAGGATGGTTGCCACTAGTAGTAATAGTAGATCTAGCAATAGTGCTAGGATGGTTGATACTAGTAGTAATAGTAGATCTAGTAATAGTGCTAGGATGGTTGACACTAGTAGTAATAGTAGATCTAGTAATAGTGCTAGGATGGTTGATACTAGTAGTAATAGTAGATCTAGTAATAGTGCTAGGATGGTTGATACTAGTAGTAATAGCAGATCTAGTAATAGTGCTAGGATGGTTGACACTAGTAGTAATAGTAGATCTAGTAATAGTGCTAGGATGGTTGACACTAGTAGTAATAGTAGATCTAGTAATAGTGCTAGGATGGTTGACACTAGTAGTAATAGTAGATCTAGTAATAGTGCTAGGATGGTTGATACTAGTAGTAATAGTAGATCTAGTAATAGTGCTAGGATGGTTGCCACTAGTAGTAATAGTAGATCTAGTAATAGTGCTAGGATGGTTGCCACTAGTAGTAATAGTAGATCTAGCAATAGTGCTAGGATGGTTGATACTAGTAGTAATAGTAGATCTAGTAATAGTGCTAGGATGGTTGACACTAGTAGTAATAGTAGATCTAGTAATAGTGCTAGGATGGTTGATACTAGTAGTAATAGTAGATCTAGTAATAGTGCTAGGATGGTTGATACTAGTAGTAATAGCAGATCTAGTAATAGTGCTAGGATGGTTGACACTAGTAGTAATAGTAGATCTAGTAATAGTGCTAGGATGGTTGACACTAGTAGTAATAGTAGATCTAGTAATAGTGCTAGGATGGTTGACACTAGTAGTAATAGTAGATCTAGTAATAGTGCTAGGATGGTTGATACTAGTAGTAATAGTAGATCTAGTAATAGTGCTAGGATGGTTGATACTAGTAGTAATAGCAGATCTAGTAATAGTGCTAGGATGGTTGACACTAGTAGTAATAGTAGATCTAGTAATAGTGCTAGGATGGTTGACACTAGTAGTAATAGTAGATCTAGTAATAGTGCTAGGATGGTTGATACTAGTAGTAATAGTAGATCTAGTAATAGTGCTAGGATGGTTGATACTAGTAGTAATAGTAGATCTAGTAATAGTGCTAGGATGGTTGATACTAGTAGTAATAGTAGATCTTGTAATAGTGCTAGGATGGTTGACACTAGTAGTAATAGTAGATCTAGTAATAGTGCTAGGATGGTTGATACTAGTAGTAATAGCAGATCTAGTAATAGTGCTAGGATGGTTGATACTATTAGTAATAGCAGATCTAGTAATAGTGCTAGGATGGTTGACACTAGTAGTAATAGTAGATCTAGTAATAGTGCTAGGATGGTTGATACTAGTAGTAATAGTAGATCTAGTAATAGTGCTAGGATGGTTGATACTAGTAGTAATAGTAGATCTTGTAATAGTGCTAGGATGGTTGACACTAGTAGTATTAGTAGATCTTGTAATAGTGCTAGGATGGTTGACACTAGTAGTATTAGTAGATCTTGTAATAGTGCTAGGATGGCTGACACTTGTAATAGTAGATCTAGTAATAGTGCTAGGATGATTGATACTAGTAGTAATAGTAGATCTAGTAATAGTGCTAGGATGGTTGATACTAGTAGTAATAGTAGATCTAGTAATAGTGCTAGGATGGTTGATACTAGTAGTAATAGTAGATCTTGTAATAGTGCTAGGATGGTTGACACTAGTAGTATTAGTAGATCTTGTAATAGTGCTAGGATGGCTGACACTTGTAATAGTAGATCTAGTAATAGTGCTAGGATGATTGATACTAGTAATAATAGCAGATCTAGTAATAGTGCTAGGATAGTTGACACTAGTAGTAATAGTAGATCTAGTAATAGTGCTAGGATAGTAGTTTTTTTTTTGGGTAAAAGGTATACACATCAATAGTACTAGTGACTTTACTAAAGTTAGTAGTAGGGATAGTGATAGTACTGCTATTCCAGGTAATGACTGTCTATTAGTTGTCGTGACGGTAGTTTTAATAGTAGTAAGAATATTAATTGTAACACTAGTACTTGTTGTTGTTATAGTGGCAAACGTAGAAGCTGTAGTGGAGTAAAAGTGGTAGTATTATTAGTAGTAATAATGTAGTAGTAATAACGGCACAAATATGGATAACACTACAGCCATATGGAGTTCCCCAACATTTGAAAAGCCTATGTCAGAGCATATACGCCAATAGTCAATGCTCAGAAAGAACGAGCACAAGTACATCTGATAATTTTCAAATCCACTCGGGTGTGAAACGAGTATGTGTACTATCCCCCTATTGTTCATAACATACATAGATCACATCGGCAAAGTAGCAAAGACAACGGAAGACAACATTTCGAAGGATAACTTAAATGAACTACTGTTTGCAGATGACCAAGCACTAGTGGCATCATCAGAAGAGGAACTAAAAATACAAATAGATAGATGACATCAAACATGCCATACCTTTAAGAAGATAAATATAGAAAAGATAGAAGTAATGAAGATAGGAATAATAAAAAGAAACACTACTAATATAATATATATTGAAAATAACAGACTTAACGATGTGACAGAATGCATATACATAGGAAGTAATATAATAACAGATGGCAAGAGCAGCAAAGAAATACACAATAGATGTAGTAAAAGCATATCAAGCCCTAGGGCAAATGCAACCAATCTTCAGAAACAAAAATGTAGATTTAAACACCAAAATAACACTAATCAAAACGATTATTATGCCAACATTGTGCTACCAAAGCCAAACATCGACAACGGCAGCACAAGTCAAACGTAAACTTGTGACAACTGAAATGGCATGCTTACGCAGAATCATAGGAATATCGCTAAGAGACATGGTGAGGAATGAGGACATTCGACAAAAAACCAGTACCACCCTAATCTTGGAATATATTAAAAGACAACATATCAAATTGTTTGCAGACATCAGCAGGCTACCATCAGACAGCACACCACAGCAAGCTACTCTAACAGATACAGTGAGGGCAGACCTAGAGGCCGACCACGAAAACAATGGACCACTGAAATACAAGAGGCGACAAATTCCACAATATACTCAGCACACAAGATGGTCGTCTCCAGAAAACTCTTCTACCCGTGACAATGAAATGCAATAAAGGGTTTAGCGAATAGATAGATAGTAATAACGGCAGTAGTAGTAGTGGTAGTAGTAGTAGTAGTAGTAGTAGTAGTAGTAGTAGTAGTAGTAGTAGTAGACTACACCGCAGTAGTATAATAGTAGTAGAAGTGTTAGTAATAGTTATTATTTTTGTAACAGTAGTAGTAATATCAGTAGTAGTAGTATGTAGCAGTAAGCCACCTCATGACAATGCGAACATCGAAACCAACCCTTGTGATACAACAGCAGAAGATCTGGTTACAAGGCACAAGGAAGACCAAAAACTAGCTGAGTGGAGGTAATCAAAGAAACCTTAAAGAAATACCGGCTCACCAATGCAAAAGTGACACAAATAACCAAAGATGGTCAAATCTAACTTACCACTACGAGACTTAACAGGACAAGTGAAAATGTCAGACAGACAGTTATGCGTGAAACGTAGGGACTCTGGGTATCATCTATTTACACTGGCCTGCTTCGTTACCGTCCATAATGACACAAAAAGCCATCATCATTCTGTCTTCTGTCATCCTATCTTCTGTCATCCTTTCTTCTGTCATCCTATCTTCTGTCATCCTATCTTGTCATCCTATCTTCTGTCATCCTATCTTCTGTCATCCTATCTTCTGTCATCCTATCTTCTGTCATCCTATCTTCTGTCATCCTATCTTCTGTCATCCTATCTTCTGTCATCCTATCTTCTGTCATCCTATCTTCTGTCATCCTATCTTCTGTCATCCTATCTTCTGTCATCCTATCTTCTGTCATCCTATCTTCTGTCATCCTATCTTCTGAAATGGCATAATTTGTTAGTGTTAAAATAATGTTCAATCAAATGATTAAAAAATACAGCAAAAGAAATTTAAGAAATTTACATGATTTTAGTGACTTTTCATTTACAGTATGGACATATACATTGCGTTGTGCGAGATTTGGTTTTATCAAAGTTTGGACAAGAGACTTGGGAACAGATTTTGTAAGTTGATTTGTTAGTTTCTCATAGTTAATATTGTTGAAATATGTTTTATTAGTTGTTCGACATTCCCACAATACAGAGTGTTTGTTAACAATCTCCATATCCCAACAAAACTAAATGTTAGTTATAAATTCGACATCATCACAAAACTAAGTGTTATAATTAACAATCTTGACATCTCACAAAACAGAAAGTTAAGTTAGTTAAGAATCTCACCATCTACATAAAACAGAAAGTTAGTTAACAAGCTCGACTTTAACACACAATAATTTGTTTGTTAATAATCTCGACTTCACCACACAGTAATATGTGTTAACAAGCTCGACTTTATCACACAATAATTTGTTTGTTAACAATCTCGACTTTATTACACAATAATGTGTTAGTTAACATGCATGACACCCCTACAAAATTAGTGAACAACAGTTTTTGTGAGCAACCTCGGGTCCCCACAAAACTGTGCGAGTTAACAAGCTCGAAATTCAAGTAAAACTGTTTGTTGTTCCATTGACAATTTCTGATGTGGTTCGATTCATAAATAAGCAGCGTTATAAATGTTCTTATCTGTACTTATATTTAGAAACTGCTAACACTGTGTTATTATTACATTTGTTAATGTCTCAGTTAATATTATGCCTTACTATTATATGTTAGTGCTCCATTTTGCTTCTATGTAGTGCTACTATATATCATACTAATATGTGCAGGGCCGGCCCTAACAATTGAGGGGCCCAATGCGAAACGGATTGCGCGGGGCCCAGTCTGGGTAGGGAAGAGGATAATAAAATAAATTCTAATATGAATTTATGGGTCTATGAAGTGCGGGGCCCACTGCGACCGCATAGGTTGTAATGGCTTAAGACCGGCCCTGAATATGTGGTACTACTATATCTTACTCTACCTTGTGTTACTACTATCACACTACTCTGTGATATTACTCTATTTTAATAATATGTGATACTGCTGTATCTTACTATTTTGTGATACTACAGTATATTACTACCATGTATTACTACCATGTATTGTTACGTACAATCGTCTGTGTAACAATAAGAGACAGAATCAAAGACGAAAAAAACATCAGAAGACTATCAAACATAATGCCAATTCTGGATTACATCAGAAGACAACATATTAATCAGTGGTTTTCGCATGCTTCCAGACTACCATCAGACAGTGCCCCTCATAGCATTACTATACAGACACGATGGATATAAAGCCAGGAGCAGACCCTACAAACAATGGATTACATAAGTAAAAGAGTCAACGAAAACACACATATATGAAGCACACAAAAAAGCCATCTCTAGAGAACTCTTCTACCCCTGACGCCGCAAGGGATAAAAGGGTATAAAGCGAAAAGAAAATACATAAAGTAATATTACTCTATCTTATTACTTTGTTGCACTACACTAACTTACTACTTTATAGTACTTCTCTATATTACTACCATGTAATTACTCCCTTATCGTACTTGTGTGTGATACTACGCTGTTCTATATACTACTATGAAACACTAATTTCTAAAAAAAAAAAAGAATTTCGGCAACACTGTGCACATAAATTCTATGCTTATTCACGTGTAATGGACACTTTTATTGAAAATTCCCTATCATGCCCAGATTGTGAGCTGGTGAGCAATATATGAAGTAGAGGTTTACTTGGAGAATAGTCTATGTCAGTGGGTGTTTTGTTATGCTGCGATGTTTTCTAAGCCGAAATATTGTTTATAATTTTTCCATACCACGAACAACACTTATTATCGATCTAGATATTTAGACAACCCAAGACATCTTTTGCTTATCCATGACACAATGTTTTCTGGAGCTAGTGCTGCCTTCTTCAAAGACAATTTAGTTTGTGCTCATTGAAGAAGTTGCTATACTTTTGGCGCCACTATCTCCTCTCGCTGAATGAGAGAATGGCTTTACTTGTTATGTTCTTCCATTCACAACAAAAACAGGAGTCAGGGATACGTGCTGTCGCCTATTCTATTCAAAGTCTACATAGACATAATTATAAAAGAAACTCAAAATGAGATATATAATGAAACAACAGAGAATGATGTGGAGCTATGCAGATCTTTCGGAGGTACAATAAAAATCTTTCCTGTATATGTCGAGGCCTTTATTTCCACAGCCCATAGAAAGCCTCCCGGCACTCCTTCACAGGAAAACGTGCAGTAACAAAAGTTTTTAAGTAACAGATAATGAACAACTTAACAACGAACTGATTGAACTGGTTTTCGCTGACGATCAATGCATCATATATGATGACAAGAAAAACTGCAAACTCACATCAACTCCACTATCAAGAATATGCAATAAATACATGCGGATTAACACACAAACGACAGAACTATGCAAATAACGAGATCAGCAGATCAGTTACACATTCAAAATAAGAACACAAAAATAAAATAATTAAAAGAGTTCAAGTGCCGAGGAAGTATCTTCACGGAAGACGGATGATTCGACAGAGACATAGAAACAAGATTTCGAATGACAAATTCTGTGACATACCAGCCTTACTGTTATTCTTTTATACTGTTACATATACTGTTATACCTTTGCTATTGCACCCAAAAATTCAACATGGAAGTAAAGAAACAAATGATTAACATCATCTTTATATCAACACTATTCTACCATTGTCAGACTTGGCAAATTACATCTACACAAAAGAGAAAGATCGAAATTTGCTAAATGAAATGTTCAAGGAAGGCTATTTGACTCGACAAAATGCGCAGTGAGAACATCAGAAAGATAATATCTATCAAGCATCGAATATATAGTTAAACAGCAGATAAAAAATGGTTTGGACAACTTATGAGGATATCCTATCAACTTCTAATAGAAGCAAGATGGAATCAGGATACAGAACCAATACCATAGACAACACCAAGACCATTATGGAATAAGCATGATACACCTCAACCAGAGCAACACGTCTGGCTCTGGAACGATGAATACATCTCCTTCACAAACCTATACGCTCAACGACAAGTGTGGAAGCCTACAGCAACACCACCTGGGGATAGACAATAGGTCTTCCATTCAGCTTATCCCACCCAGGCCGATTTTCGTCGCCGTTACTGGAGTTTTGTGTGCTGCGTAAGTAGGGAAATAAGAATCGGACATATTGCAATCAATTTTCATTGCATCTGAAGCCTGGACAACCACTTACAAGATACCAAAAGCGTTAGCCAAGTGCATCTCTACAGCCATGGTAATCTGGCAGCCATGGTTACGTGTATGCGGTACGTAAGGTTCTATTAGAGTCTGATAGCTCTAATAATAATACGAAAGCAAATAGAAACCCTAACGCATACCACGTACAACACATAAAATACCATGTATTACAAACACACATACCTCGTACCAAACTTGAACTTACCACTCATCACACATAATCATATCTCGTACATAAACAGTTTACTCACATGAAACACAAACATCCGTGACACAATCCGCAAGTTCATCAAATGTACCAATTTATTGATAAATAAACAATGTATGCTAAAAATATTATTAACCAAGATATTACCAGAAATCGATATTCCTGAAAAGTAACTGCGCTTATTTAATTCATTCATACACACAATATAAATATGTTTTCATTAATTAATTCACCTGATTTGAATTGATTTAATTGGAAGTTGCGTAAAGCACTTTTTGAAAATGAGTTACATGTTAACAGACTATGTTTTGTATATTAAAATTGACCAGTAACCTTGGAGACAGCGATAAGGAATGTAAAGACAAAAGTGAGATGTGTGATTCGGATTTCAATCAAATATTTCAGATTAAGTATGTATGGCTAATGCTATTGGCACTTAAACATCTAAACATGGCTGCTCTTAAGTGACTACTATTTTAAGTGTGGAAATCTTGATTGATTAACCGTGATCGACTCCAATTGTAGACTTACTGGCGAATAAGAAATCCAGCCTTTTAAAATGATCCATTTGACTCTTCCCTTCATATTCATCGGCTATCACACAGAGGCACATATATATTTCGTTGTCCACCTACGACATACTTAGTTATATTGTGGTTAGCATTACGACCGTCACGTTTATCTTTCCAAAAGCTTTGGTACACAACTACGGAGGCTGGGTCAATACATAAAATGTTGATAGTCTAAGTCAATCAATCAATAAACCCGTAACCCTTCAAGGTCGTAGGGGTACCACATTAGATGCTTCAGCACACAGAGTCCTCCAGCGAATTATATCCTCAGCGATACGGATGAGTGTGGAAATATCTTGCCCTGTCCATTCCTTGATGTTGTCTTTCCATGCCTTTATTTGACCTCCTCTGCTTCTTCCACCCTTGCCAGTTCCCTGCAGTATTGTTTTTGACAAGGAATCGTGCCTGCATACATGTCCGAACCATGCTAGTTTTCGTCGTGTCACTATTGAAAGCAGTGGCTCCTGAACACCTCACACATCTCTACTTTATTTCTTACGTACACATTGGTCTTGTGTTCCCTATAGGAAATTCGTAGAATTCGTCTGTAGCATTTGTACTCGAAAGCCTGTAATCTTCTCTCCATGTCCGCAGTGAGTGTCCAACTCTCACAACCATACAGCACAACAGAAAGCACCAGCGACCTATACAGTTTGATTTTCATTCCGACAATGATGTTGCTTTTCCAAATCACAGTTAGCCTTGACAAGGACGCTAAAGCCATCTCCAGCCTTATTTTTATTTCTGCTTTGCATTTACCATCGCTGCATATACTGGATCCGAGGTATTTGAAGGTATTCACCACATCAAGCTTATGTCCATTCATCACGATATTAGTCTGATTTTCTGTGTCTGCTATTTACCAAGATTTTGCTCTTATCTGTATTGAATTTCATTCCGTACTTGCTGGTAACTTTTTTAAACTTTGCTGTTAACTCTTGCAATGATTGTTCTGACCCAGCTATGAGATCAATATCATCAGCGAAACGCAAGTTGCAAATAGGGCGACCTCCGATCGATATAGACGTGTTGTAATCATGTAATGTCTCTTGTATGATATGCTCTAAGTATATGTTGAAAAGTACTGGGGACATTATGCATCCCTGTCGAACTCCCACATTTGTTTTGAAGAACTCTCCAATTGTATTGTTTGACAAGACAGCACTATTTGCATTTTTGTACAGAGCTTCAATAATGTCTATAATTGTGGTGTCAAAATTAAATTGCCTCAGTATGTGCCACAGACTATCATATAGTCTAAATACAGTCAATCAAATAAAAAACAAAACCGCAACCCTTCATGGTCGTAGTTTTACCTCAATGGATGCTTCAGTATACACAGCTCTCTAGCAATTTCTATCTTCAACGATGCGCATGAGTGAGGAAAAATCTTTTCTTGCCCATTTCTTGATATTGTTGTTTGTCCATGAATTTATTTTACCTACTCTGCTTCTCCCACCTTCGACGGTTCACTGCAGTATTGGTTTTTACAAGCACTCATGTCCAAACCATACTATAATAGGTATATATACTATTATAGTTTTCATCGTTTCACTTTTGTTTCTTGTAGTCTAAATAGGTTTCCAATTAACAGGAAAATCAAACCACACCACCTAGTCGAACCTAAAAACCAGTATATACATACAATAAGGGCAGAAACACAATATTTTCTATACGAAGGACGAAAAATATAAATGTATATAATTGTAATTTACACTAATTAGAAAACTTAATAGAGCAGAATCGCTTTATATCAATAATTTATCGTCGTCATTATTATCATCAACATTATCATACATGTACATGTCCCAGTGAAAATTTCATCACGTGATCATACATTTCACTGTCGCCCACCTGTCAACTGTTGTTCTCCTGCCATCTATAATTTGAATAAACTACGAAACTATTCTTGCAATAACAACTCATAATTGAAGAACATTGATATTTTGAAGAAATAAAGTAGGGAAAATCGGATCAATATCTTGATGCGCAAAGTTTGCCCCCGCCGTAGACGGGTGTGTCGGGTCATTGGCGCAAATAAATCGGCGGAACAACACATTTCCATTTTCTGGACTACATCCTGCTGGAAATCTAGTTGGACCATTATCCTGCTACAAGAGAGATTCAGTGGGAGTTTGAGAATGAACGCTGAAGAAGAAATTCTGCACAGTGTTAGTAAATCAAATGCAGTCATTTATTCTCAAATTAAATATATTTACTTCCATTCCTTAATTATGCATGTGTGTCATGTGACGTTTTCTTTCCAGAATATTGTCTTACCAATGAACTCTCTGAACTCCCTTCTGTCTTCGGCGATGCGGCTTGCATTTTCCAACGATATATTCATGTTATCTTTAATGTCGTTAGTCATTGTCTTCGTTGTCTATAATTCATTTTCCTCCCAGGAGCTCTGCCCTCCATTATTTGTCTTTCTAAACAGTTGTGTCTCTTTATATGACCAAAAAGAAGTAGTTTTCTTTTTGCTATTGTGCTTAGTAACCATCACTCTGGAATCGTCAATGTGTTTATAATATCTGAGTTTCTCTTTTTTTCCTTCCTTGATATTCTAAGTTTCTTCCTGTAGCATTTCATCTCGAAGGCGTTGATCTAATTCGCCGCTGTTTTACTTAAGGTCCATGTTTCACAGCCGTATGTTGCAACCGAAAAATAAAAGTTCGTAACATTAGCAGTTTCGTTTCTATTTTTTTTTCCTTTTTCTACACCACAAGACCACAATCCGAGAGAAAAAGTTAGATTAATCCATTGCAAATTTCTAAACACAATATTCCCGTAGGTTACCGCTACTTTCGGGAAGGAACAGCCGCTAGTCGAACACCGTAAGGAAAACACACCTGTAAGCACATTAATACTTGTATTTGTACAACATTTATGGGCCACTGGGCAGAAAGGCGTCATTCAGCTAGCGTCGCAGAGCGTTAAAGAGCACGGTGAGTCAGTAAGGCACCTTGGTCATCTACTACACCCCGACACACACTCAGTCGTCTTGACTCGTATTGCCACTGAGACCATATGTGTAGGGGCGAGAGAGTGAGGTTGACGACAGTGCGCAACTCTCCCTCACTATAATCCAATTTTCATAGCGCAAGTCATGGCTTTCATCATCAACTCATTAATCATCCACACAAAAAGTCCTGAGGCGATGAGCGAGTGGCAAAGTGGTAGGTGTGGATACACTGGCAGCCATAGTCACAAACCTGCACATAGACGACTCAGGCCATGTGGTCGTTCTCCAGAGACATTGAGGCACCTCTGGAGTCCGGCAGCAGTCTGGGCGACTAAGCAGCCCTTTTCAGGAAAGCACTGCTCACCTCCTTAGCCAGAGGAAGGGGCTAGAAAAGGTGCCCTAAACATTGCCTGCCTCATCATTACCCAGGCCAGCATACCGCGGCTGGCGGGGATCCCTATTCAGCGGTAGAAATTTCAAGACAACTAGAAAAACGAAGGTGAGTCCACTCACACTTGGCGCATGGAATGTGGGCACCCTGCTGGTCCGTGTGGAGGTCGCACGGCCAGAAATATGTACCGCACTTGTAGCAAAAGAGCTAGCAAGTTACAAAATTGACATCTCTGCCCTCAGCGAGACACGAATGTCTGAGGAGGGTGAACTTGTGGAACAAGGCGCTGGTTATTCCTTCTTCTGGATTGGCAGAAATAAAAAAGTGAAACGCGAAGCTGGTGTTGGCTTTGCAATTAAATCCAGCCTAGCCAGAAAGTTGGCTGGACCTCCAAATGGCATTAGTGACCGGCTGATGACTGTTCGTCTTCCACTTTCTAAAAAGCGGCATGCAACATTTGTTAGCGTATAGCTACTATGACGAACCCCGATGAACAGAAAGAAAAGTTCTATGATGATCTGAAAAGAATCATACAGGAGACCCCCAAATCCGACAAACTCATCACCCCTGGTGACTTCAACGCACGAATGGGTTCAGACTGGGCGTCCTGACATGGTGTTCTTGGGAGGCATGCAATGGAAAATGCAATAGCAATAGACAGCTACTGCTCGAAACATGCGCATCATTCAACCTACTCATCTCCAACACTGTCTTTCAATTACCTCACCGTAATAAGACTACATGGATGCACCCACGATCAAAACAGTGGCATCATATCGATTTTATCATCGTGAGACAAGGCGATAAGCAGGATGTGAGAGTCACCAAATCCATGTGTTGCGCAGACTGCTGGATGGACCACGGATTGCTAGTCTCCAAAATGAACCTCCATACATTGCATCTCCGGCGACCTCAAAATAGTTTACCGGTACGTGTATCGATCACCATGAATTGCACGTGATAGAACTTGTGTATATTTTTGTACGATGGAAGGTTTCTCCAAAGTTTCTTTCGTAACCAGTAGACTCCAAATCTTCCAAACCTCTGTTCAATGCTTTGAAAAGAAACCTACGACATCGAAGGGTAAAAACATGATTGTATAGGTGAAGGGCTGTGTGGCAAGAGCAATATCTCACTATATAAGGTAAACTTTCCCGTTCCACGTCATTGAGGAACAGTTAAGTCAATACTTTTCATTGATCTTGAGATGATGTGATCACCATCACACCTGCCGCCTTTACATTCCCAGAACCTCTTGTACATGTTTCCTAAAATTGCACCGCCCTTGGAGCCGTTTGTGATTTGAAAATATTTCCGGTTGAGCTAGAAGTTGAATCTTTGAGGTTCCGACTTGAAACAACAGTTCATTAACAACTGAGCTACCGTGGTATCGCCCTGTGTCATGTATTAGAGGTTTATTGTTGCATGGTAGTCGCTCTGATAATCTACAGTTGAGACCTACATATATGTGGAATTTACAGGTATATTTGCAAGTCATTTCGTTTTTTTTGACACAAGTACATACAAACTCGACTTATTGTTATTCGAAGACAAAAGTACCTCTTGCGGGAGGTACAATATTTTTTACCATGGACGATAAATTCAGTTTGGTTGTATCATACTATTTTAACCATAGAAAATTATTGTAACATTCACAACCTATTAGACTCGTATAGAAATGGTCATATACACCATCTAAACACAAGCATAACGCCTACAGGTATAGATTTTTAGCAACTACATTTCTTTCATAACACCAGCAAACTATTTCTTACACTGTCTTTGTGTAATCGTTGCTATTCTATATCATGCACTGATCTGTTTTAAATGTCAGACTGGCTGGTGTATTAGATCTAAAGATAGTTTCACTTTTCTATCGTTAGATCCGATATATAATTCCGTTTATGTATTTCTTACACGTACAGGTTTTTTAAAAATTATATTTTTGGTTGAGTAAAATGTACCTCTTATGGAGAGGTACGCTACTTTCAACCACGGACATTAGTCCAAAATGACTATATCAGCTTTCTACAATTAAAAAATAGTGGAGGACGCGGTAATGCAGTTACCACAACCTCGGGTAATGTGTTGACGAAAGCAACATTAATTTTAAAAAAAAAAAAACTTTCTTCTTTACTGACTTATTTGTGATCACATAAGTTGTACCTGTAGATACAACTTAATCTAAATCTTTTATTGTCATTTAAAACTACAGTTCACTGGAAGCGACCACAAGTGTGACAGTATTGGCACCCTACTCTGGTCGCCATAGCCTGTAGGCATATTTCACAATATAGAAAACCCTTCACAAGCAGGGAGCTTCACGGTAATAAGTGAGAACCCTTCACAGATAGGGAGAGATTGGCGGCGTGGAATGCCATATATTGCATGGTCAGCCCTTAAGGGTTTATGTGTAAATATTTTCGCTACAGACGGTGGTGTAAATGCAAACCTGTGTTTATCTAAATACGTGTCAGACCTTTTGTTTATAATAGACAGATGGAAGCATTCTGATTGGTCTGAAAGAGTTAGGATTTCCATAGAAAGTATGAATATGCAACATGTGTTTATGGAATGACCAGATTGGTCGGAGGTTTTCCGCTAGGGAAATAAAGGATTTTGATTGGTGGGAAGTATCGCGAAGTTGGAAGAACTTGGGAGTTGAGAACAGGAGGGGATTCCACAGCCGACTGTCTTGGAAGACGGTCGAGTTTCTAGACTCAGAGAAGAACTGCACAGGCAGTTGTATAGCAGTTTAGGACTTAGATTCCAGATTCGCGTTTTAAGGCTGGAGGAGAAACGAACAATCAACCATAGATTGAGAATAGATAGGACGTTATTCGAAAAAAGTGTGATTAGATTAGATTATTGATATGGTCTATAATCTCTTCAAGCCTATATTATAACGTGTGACTAATTCTTGGATGTGCTAGAGTTAGTCTGTGAATACCTTGACCATGTATATTTTATATTGGTGATCTGTTGTACGTCACGGAGATAATAACTACTCCGGAATTTGATGCTGATTTATACCATTGGCTTGATGTTCATATTAAACGACATTTTATATCTATGACAAGAAGTGCCTCTGTACTTATTGATGTCAAGAATAGATCCACAGGGTTAGACCTGGTCACAGCACTAGTGATGCCAGAGAGTTTTGGTTTGGACCTCTCAATGTACACGTGGTGACTCGGTCACCACAGCTTTACTTTACTGTCACTCCGTGACGATGATAGAAGATATCACTAACTCACAATATTGTGACCTTATTACTGTCACACTAGTTATCTTACATACACGGTCATAGACTACTCTGTCATCTGTCACACAAGAACACGAGGTTACGTCCGTAATCGCGCAACTGAACCGGATGCAAGAATTCTACAAAACCACGTTTTTTTCAATCGCAAGAAGTCGGCTGCTCAAGGCCATTTGCATAGGACGCATATCTTTAGCACATTTTGCATTTGGATCACTTGAGCGAGTACAGACGTAAAGCAGATTTCGCTTGTTGTGTAAGAACTTAAGAGCCGTGTACTTATGTTCGTTTGCATTGTAGGAACTTGAAACCGTGTTCTTGTGTTCGTTTGTATTGTACGAATTTAAATTCGTATTATTTTGCTCGCATGTAGTGAACCTGAGACATTTCATCCTCTTGAACATCCTCTTGAACATCCTCTTGAACATCCTCTTGAACATCCTCTTGGTGGCTCTCAACACAGCTGAACACATTTTTAACATATTCTTCGCCGTGGTCTCCTTTTGTGACAACATTTTTTCCGTGGTTCCATGTGGCCATCATTTTCTTTTAGTAAATAAAAACCTAGAAGAGGGTCGCCGACTTTCATTAGATTTCAGTGAGTTTTTAAACAAGATTTCAGTTAGTTTTTAAACAAGATTTCAGTGAACTTTTAAACAAGATTGATTCATATACTTTCAAATAGTTTCTCCGTGGATCCTGTGCAAATCTTCGTGTTCCACAGCATATTCACATGGCCTACGCGGAGAACCACTGGTTTAGATGACAGTTCATCAATAAACCTCTATCATACTAGATGAAATCATCCATAAACCTCTATCATACTAGATGTCATCATCAATAAACCTCTATTTATACTTGTATATCGTTTATTCTTTGAAGTTTTTTCTATGTCTTATCTGAATATTTTATGTATTATTTTATTTTCTATTGGTACTTCTTCTTATTCCTCGATTCATATTTCTCTGTGGGTTCCAGAACAATTCCCAACTTATAATGCCTTCAACAGCTATTTCTGACGAATGTGATACCTTCCCCAAAATTAATGCTTTCCTTTTTTATTTGCGAGTTCAGAAATGTATGTCAACATGATACACAATGCTGTTTTACGTTCGAATCAGTTGGTAAGACAATACAATAGTTATAATGTGCTTGTTGCTGGAAGTGCATTACATCGTGTCGTTTCACTCAGCCATACTATGATCCTTTAACTTACCAAGGGCATAACAATCAACAATATTTGAACATGAGTTTCCTTTGCAAATTACGCTGCGTTATAATTTTTTTCTTAAATACATAGGTAGCCGTGGTATTTCATTGTTTAGTACATTGGCTTATGATCTTTATTATATTTTCAGTTTCGCATAAAATATTTCGACAAGATAGAGTTCCCATGTAAAGTTACATTGGGCAATGGCTACCGAATCAAATATGAATAAATTAGTTTTAATGCAGCGTCGTGATACTGACCACATCCTCGCTAATGTGCAGCCGGTCATCGAAAAAGTATGTATTCCCAGTGACCTGAACGAATAAAGTTACCTAACATATTGCTAAAAGTAACCAAACATGGCCGTAGATACGCTTATGCGAATGAATGAAAAAAGGGTTTCTGACAATTAGAGGAAATCAATTCGATTTTGTGGATATTTGTAATTTATTTCTTCATTTTCTTTTTTCAAAAGCCGTTAAACTGTTGGGCTGAATTTAGCCATCTTTATTGCTTTATTTCTAGTACTAAATGACATGTCCTTTTTCACAAAAGAAGCTTGTCGTACAAGTAAACCGCAACCCTACCAACGGGCTGGACATCAAAGCTCGTAGCCGATTCTGTAAACACACAATACGTAATATTCCTATAGCCTCATATTCTGTGTGTATTTGGAGCGAGGGTGACATAACTTTAGCTGATTAACAAATCATCTCGCCCTATGTATATTGTTAGAGAACTTGTCCTGCTACAGTAGCAAAGATGAATATTATGTCAACCATATGGATGCCTTCTGAATTCAAATATCTCGTTGACAGCAGAGAATTAATCATATCATCTTCAGTAAGTCGTCGAGGATGTAATTGTATAAAAATAAAACTTCGTTCTTGAAAAGAACACTGTCCTCCTAATAAAATCCCAATCAATGTAACTGAGAAAACAGCAATCAGGAATGTGATCTCCACGTCATCTATTGAGATTGTCAGAATAAAGTTCTACACAAGAAACCTGAAGTAGCATAAGAAATAATATAGCAAATCAACTCTCTCGAAAACTGACAGACAATTCTCATCATATATACAAAAACATCAGGACGTATCCATCAACCCATACCAGATGACTTAATGAGGTACATATTTATAGCCTTACCTAAGAAACCAGGTACCACCGAATGTGAATAACTCCGTACAATAAACATCATGAGCCAAATAATCAAAATACTTCTCAGAATCATCATGAAGAGAGTGAGAAACAAAATAAAATCAAAAATAAGTCCACAACAATGTGGCTTTGTAGAAGGCAAAGGTACCAACAATGCTATTTATATATTGAGAGGAGTCAGACAGGGATGCGTGCTTTCACCAGACCTGTTCTCTTTATACAGTGAAAAAATATTGCGTGCAATAGAAGATATCCCAGGAATATCAGTGGGAGGACATAACATAAATAATTTGAGATATGCGGATTACACTGTTCTTATTGCAAAAAGTGAGGACGACCTTCAAGATTTAATTAATGTAGTAGTCACAGAAAGTAAATATAAAGGCCTCTTCCTAAATATAAAGAAAACAAAAGTAATAGTTATTTCAAAGAAACAAAATAACACACCTTGCAAGATCAAAGTGAATGATATAGTATTAAAACAGGTGCACCAATTCAAATATTTAGGTACAATGATTACAGCAGATGGAAGAAGTTCAACAGAAATAAGAAGCAGAATAGGATAGGCAAAAACAACATTCAGAAAAATAAAAAATATACAGTGTAATATGACCATGCCATTAAATGTGAGAAAGGGAATTCTGCAGTGCTATATAACCCCTATACTAACATACGGGTGCGAGTCTTGGACAATAAACAAACTGGAAAGTGGGAAATTAGAGGCAACAGAGATGTGGTTCTACAGAAGAATGCAGAAAATACCATGGACTGCCAGAAAAACTAATGTAGAGGTGTTGAACGAGTCAAATGCGAAACGGACCTTAATCAACAATATAAGAAATAGGCAATATTCTTTTTTTTGGCCACTTCATGAGACATGCAGGTTTAGAGAACATAGTCACAACAGGCAAAATTGAAGGCAACAGAAACAGAGCGTGACAATGTGAGAAAATATTAGACAGTTTGACAGCGTGGCACGGAAAGGAAACAATAACGACCTTGATACATAATACTGTGGACAGAGAGCTGTGGAGATCCATGACCGCCTTCACCAGCCGGCATGGCACATGATGATGAGCCATCAACCCAGCATTTATTAGCTATAGTGATTTTGTAGGCAATAGCCATATATATTAAAAAATGCTAATAATACTACCAACAATGTATGTTCGTCCATCACAAGTGATGATGACCATTTTTAACATTTACTTTTGAAAATGCAGTTAGAATTATGACCATGCCTAATAGTTCATAGATACCTAATGTGTTCTATTCGAGCTGTAAATGTCCTTGGACAGTGCAAGCATGGATGACCACTGTAGACGGATTTTGGTCTATCCATGACTTTCTAGCTACTCCCCGCTGTTGAGCTGCAGCACTTCTCTGTTCACTCTTTTTGACTGTAGAACGCCATGTAGATCTATTTTGTGGAAGTCCTTCTTATGTTTCTTGGTATATCAAACGCTTTCAGTGATGTCTTTAACGAGTTCTTGTAGCGCTTCTTTTGGCTACCTTGAGATCGTTTACCCTTCTTCAGCTCACCATAAAGAAGTATCTTTGGCAGGCGATGGTCTGGCATACGTACCAAATGACCTGCTCAAGAAACCTGTGTCTGCATCAGGATAGTGTCAATGCTGGGGATACTATCTGTCTAGGACAGTGGTATCTGGAATCTTGTCTTGCCATTTGATGTTTGTAACTTTTCTGAGACAAGTTGTGTAAAAGTGATTGAGTTTCATCACATGACGTCTATACACAGTCCATGTTTCACTAACGTATAACATCATTGAAAGTACCACTACTCTGTAGACGTTCAGCTGAGTCTGTAGGTTAATGCCATTTCTACTTTTGCGTACAATCTGCCAAAAGTGCTGCTTACCTTGGCGATCTTTAATACTCACAATAAAATGAGAATTTATCATCATTGCATCTTAATTAACTATTTCTTGTAATATTTCTAATAATTCAACCAATCCAAACAGGTTAATCTCAATCACTGATATAATCACTCTTTTACAGGAAAGAGGCAGACCTGGACGATAAGGAACATTTCATGTTATTCTATCACTATAAGGATGATGTCGTTATGAAACTGGTTGATGCTGCTAGCAAATGTTTGAGTAAGTATAAGAGATGAACACGTCTCTCGGACTGTTCCTTTGTTTGTCTATTTATGTGTTTATGTCTTTCCGCGTGTCTACATGCCTCTGTATATGTGTCCTGTCTGTGTGTATATGTGTATGTCTATATGTGTGCTTGCGTGTGTCCATGTCTGTCTTTACGTGCTTTTCTCAATTGTTTCTAGATTGAGCAATCTAGATGGTTGTTTGTGCTGTAATAATTACAATAATAATAAAAACCCGTAACCTATCAGGGTAGTAGGGCTGTCACCTTGAGACATTTGGTACAAAAATATCTCAAGACATCTCTATCCTCTACCATACCAGCCTAAGTTTGCAAACTTTACACTATGTCCAATCTTTGATATGTCCAGCCATGTCTTCCTCTTTTCACTTCGTGTTCTTCCTCCTCCACCGTACCTTGAAGAACATCTTTTGTCACCGAGGAATGTCTCGTGCCCGTTACATCGGAGTTTACCCCCTTTCACGACTATTAAAGGTCGTTCTTGTTCTTGGCCCTTTTCAACAAATAAAACAAGGAGTCAGACAGGGATGCGTGCTTTTACCAGTCCTGTTCTCTTTATAAAGTGAAAACATATTGCGTGCAATAGTAGATGTCCCAGGAATATCAGTGGGAGGACATAACTGCTAATACATTAATTCTATCATGCACAAAATTATACCAATTATATTGGTCTTATGAATCAAGGTATCACAACTAAATACAAATTTGACAAAGATTTAAATAAGTTAATATTAAGACGGGTGGTTATCTCCCTTTTTCAATTTGTGTTTACTGTCATAGTAGTCATTGTCAGTATTTTCTTCACTTCAGCTGTTGATTCACCGTCACCACTGATCTGGACTCCCATATATCTAAACATCAAAACCTCTCCAAGCCATCGATTGCAAATCTTTATATTGGTTGGACTACCTTAGTATTCAACACAATTTTACTCTTATCAGCAGTTATTTTCATGTCATGATTTTTTTACTAGATATTTCCAGTCTTGTTGTTAACTCTTGCAGTTCTGCCTCTGTTGTCGCCATCAGAACAATGACAGCAGTGAAACGGAGATTATTAATTTGGTCACTTCTGATCAATATTACATGGAATCACTATCAATTCTCTCATGTGTTTGAGTAAGTACAGGATTTAAAAATACACTCTAAGCCGAATGAACAACTCACCCCTGGAGTGACAGTTGAGAATCTTTCTTAAGAACCATAGACACAGATTTCCTGGGCGTAAAGTTCAATCTCTATCACACTATTTGTGGTTTTCCATGATACAAAATATCATTACTGCATATTTCAAATGTATTAGGTTCAGGTAAGCACAATATATGTACAATAAATTCAGAAACTTTAAAAAAATGTATTAGTGTTTCTATGGTTGTGGTATACTTCTCTCTATAAATGTGTTTTTTGGTGAGATAATATAAACACATCGTTGAAATAACATAACACACCAATGAGATAACATAAACACACTAGTGATATAATATAAACACATATTTGAAATAACATAACACACCAATGAGATAACATAAACACACTAGTGATATAATATAAACACACTCGTGAGATAGCAATTTAGATATTAGTAATTCTTTCTATGTTCATAAGACTTCATCCATTGTCACTTTTAAGAATCAGATGAGAAGAACAAAACGTGTTACTTTTTAAACAAGTGATACATCTATCACCACTGCTGAAGAAAAAGACAAATTATATAATTCATTACAGAACATCGTGAACTGAACTCCATTTAAAGAACAATTGTTTGTACTGGGTCACCTAAATGGCAGATTGGGTTACCAAACAACGACACACGGCCGGTCTGCTGTGGGTCATCATGGTACTGAAAACATAAATGAAAATGAGCAAAGATTACTCGAAGATTGCAGTCTAAGCCATTTGTGCCTAGCAAAAAAGTCTTCGCCACCAAGTCCATACAGAGTATCATGTTGCCATCTCCCAGAACAGGACATTGACACCAGGTGCACGTGATACTGACTAGAAGAAGATATCTCAACTCCGTGAGAATCACGCAAACATTACATAGTGCAGACAGCAATACAGACCATGCACTAATCATCAGTAACATAAATATACAACCAATGAATTTGTATACATCAAGGCAACCAGCAAGACCAAGATGGGTACAAACTTTAGAAAGCAGCAAAAATTTTTGTAAAGAATTCACTGCGTTATTGAACGTAACTAACGGGAAATGCACAGAAAACGACGTAAACATAGACACAATCTGGAATAACCTGAAAACACACATATATGATAGATCAATATCCGCCTAAGGCACAAATAAATTATCAAACAAAGACTGGATTGAAGAAGAAAAACAGCGACACTCCTCTCCCGTAAAGAAATTTTTTTTAAATCATTCCTAAAGTTAAAAAAAAATCCATTGACATGACCACCTCAACCACACCCCAGAATCTTCAACACTACATGTCACGATAAAACAACCAATATAGAAGTGTTGGGCCGCACTTATTTATCATCTGCCATGGAAACGCTTAGCAGAAATATATTGCGATGGCTGGGTCACGTCTGCAGAATGACAAACTGCCGCATTTCAAAACAAGTACTAATCGATAACTGTCTGAAGGCCAGCGGACCACCAATACTGATGTAAAAAGACATCTAAGTCATCAACGAACAATTTCTCCATAGCCCACAAAAACAGGGAAAACATGGCCGAATCTCGGGATGTCTGAAGACACAATCTGCATGCGCGGGCTTTTCCGGAGCACAAAAAAAAAAAAAAAAAAAAAAATACAGAACGAAAACCAAAAAAAATCTGTCCCTGTGACATAAACGCTTAAAAAGTTACCATTCATGATAGAAAAATTTCATTGTCTTGTTTAAAAAAAAATATTTTATTCAATGACCGTATGAATACATACATACTGTAACATATATATATCGAGGTAACAAATGTAATAAATGTGCAATTGAAAAAAATGAAGCAATGGACGGATTATAAAAATACTGCCAGTAACACAATACAAATGAAAAATTGAAATATAGCATCCCAGAAGAATAAAAGGAGTGGAATAATAAATATTAATATCAATATTATATGCATATTATATCCATATATGCCATCAATATTATATGCATAACAAATGCTAAATTTACAACATGGGCTCGTTTTCTGATGCGTCAGACACCTAGTTATAATACGTGTTAGCATGCAGTCGTCGACCATGGTGGGTTTGGATAACTAACTGGATACCATGTTCCCTATTGATCAATTTCGGCATATATAACAGGTCTCTATTTAGCTATTCTTTATTCGCGATTCATACTTGACTAAGACACTCGTCACTTCCACGAAACAATATTTCAATTTAACCAAGCGATGAGTTAGAACTGTAGGTTATAATCGGCACATATCAGACAGATTTATTCCAGCTTCGATCCGTGGTATTTAAACTTTAGAAGGAATACCCGGTGTTGCCTGTGAGTACTGTTTCAACCATGATTGTTAAGAATAGAAGAGTTGTTGACTACTGGAGAACTGACAGTGTAGATATTCACATAATCCCTTTACTGGAGAACTGACAGTGTAGATATTCACATAATCCCTTTACTGGAGGTCGACAATATGTAAACTGTGTAGAAATTAATTTAAATTGAAATGAAACTGAGGGAATAAAAACACAAGTATGGGAAACGAACACCGAACGACGACAGAAGGATCCGATGTTCTATTGCCTTTTTCACGAAGACTAAATAGTCGAGTGCGTCAAATTTAATATTTATAAAAGTGGTGTAATTCTTGTGGCAGCATTTGGGAAGGTAAGCTATTGTTATTGATTCTAAGACAGATGAGAAATGATTCATTTGATAGAATCATTACCCAAAAATATAGCAGAAACTCAAGTAGAAACAATAATCAACTTGCTAATGTACAGTAAACGTCGATTGAAATAGAGTAGATGTCGATTAAAAAGCTACAATAATAATTTCTAGCGCCAAGTAGATCTAACGGCTACTGATAATTGTTTACATTAGATTGATCTGTGTGAAACGATCGGAGGTAAACAGGTTACTCAATCATATCAATTGTCAGCTTTGCCGGACCACAGAAGGAATTTTGAGATTTTCAGCCAGCACCAGTGTTCTCGATGTGAGCCAAACTATAACGGTGTCAAATGTTGTCCGTCTACATGATGTAGTCGAAGGTACTATAGTGAACACGAAAGGCAAATACTTACAGAGTCAGCGATTTATAAATATAGATGTTTCTCTTTCCGGGCCGTCCTAATCTATACAACAATTTCCAGAAATATTGAGAGCGACCATGCTTTACACTTCTGAAATTCTTTTGAAGAATCCTCGGAACGATTTATTGATGTACATTGTCATACTTTGTCCATGTTCACCAGTATATCAGCTCACTGATTACACTCGAATGTCCAGGCACAAATATGAAGTTTATATTTGTAGATGCCGACTGTATCAACTACACCTATTGACGGTGAACGACTGCCGCTTCAATTTAACAGCGTATGTTCATTAATGCGTGTAGAAAAGTTATGTGACATCAGACATTAGTGTCAAGAGAAATGTAAACCATTCTATGCCATGCCAAGTTATCATTAATAGGCTGACATCTGTCACTAGTTTCTAGACAAATGTAAACCATTTTATGCAACGTTATCGTCAATATTGTTTTGGACTTTGGGTCTGCTGCCACCGATATTTTTCCTTGCAACTTCTGTCTGCTATAATGACCGCATAAATAGTACCTGGTAATGATGGCCTAGTGGGTGTCCCCACCCAGGAGCAATGCAAGTAGGTTTACATACTTATCTTATAATAACTTCTGCCTGTTCCAATCATGATCTGCTCCCATATATCATAAAATCCTTCACCCTATCAAGTTATGGAATTACGAAATATTAGACATAATAATCTGAAGTATGTTAAAAGATATCAATGTCTTATAATTTAATATATGTCATATGAAGTTTTTATTATCTCTGTCCCCAGATCTCCCTGCTGATACTGTTCTGGAGGTTTTCGGTGACTACTTTCTCCTTCATTGCCTTCGCTACGGCTACGATGATATGTTGCGTACTCTCGGCTCAGATATCATTAGTTTCATCCAGAATTTAGACTCACTTCACTCTCTCCTAGCCCTCACATACGACAAGATGGTAGCCCCGTCATTCAGGTGTGTTCATTTGCTTTGCTATCATTGTCTTTAAACTATTAGAACGTAACGTGAGCAAAATACATTGCATGGGCCCAATTCATCGTGTGGGTCACGATACATCGTGTGGGCTAAATACATTAAGTGGGCCAAATACATCATGTGAGCCAAATTTAAATTGTCATCCAAATACAATTGTGTGGGCCAAATACACCATTTGGGCCAAATACATCATGTGAGTCAAATACAGTGGATAGCCAAATACATCATGTGAGTCAAATACATCGTGTGCCATAATACATCATGTGGACCAAATAATTCGCGTAGGTAAATCCAAACAGGAAAGTTATGTTTGTTCCCCCTCCCCACCAGACTGATTTAAAATTACTATATGAACTGGCCCCTTAATATTTAATTATTTCAAAGCACAAAATATGACAAGCATAAACTATAAATCATACGCTAAACAGTCATCAAGAATAAATAGTTACCTACAATAATTGATTATGCGAATTTAACAGTTACTCATGAAAGACTTCAGTAGCTCTAGGGAAACTATCACGAATTATGTGGGAGACTGCAACAAGACCACTACCCCAAAGCAGCTGTTTATAAATGAAATATTGCTTGTATGCTTGGCGATGATAACAGGAAGCGACAAAAACATTTTGTGTCTCATTGGAGCAAGTTTTGTGTTCAAAAGGCAAGAAGAGAGTCGAATCGTGCGTTCAAAGTTCTAGAAGAGAGACTTGTGTTTAAGGGGCTTGCTTACCCACTAATTTTTTTTTGAATCATCACATTTTATGCTTACCAGAACAAGTTACATTTTCATAAACTTCAGAGTATCTATTTCCTTACACCGTTTAAATTTTGTGTTTATTAGCTATAGTTTTTGTGTTCATCATCATCATCATCAGGTTCCACGACGGGTGGCGTAGGCGGTCATGGCTCTTCACAGCTCTCTGTCCACAGTATTATGTATCAAGGTCGTTGTTGTTTCCTTGCCGTGCCAGGTTGTCAAACTGTCTAATATTTTCTCACGTTGTCGCTCTCTGTCTCTGTTGCCTTCAATTTTGCCTGTTGAGACTATGTTCTCTAAACCTGCCTGTCTCATGAAGTGGCCAAAAAAAGAAGATTGTCTTTTTCTTATATTGTTGATTAAGGTCCGTTTCGCATTTGACTCTTTCAACACCTTTACATTACTTTTTCTGGCAGTCCATGGTATTCTCAGCATTCTTCTGTGAACTCTCTGTTGCCTCTAATTTCCCACTTTCCATTTTTTTAATTGTTTAAGACTCGTACCGATATGTTATTATATGGGTTATATAGCACTGCAGAACTCTCTTTCTCACCTCTAATGACAAGGTCTTATTACACAGTATATTTGTCATTTTTCTGAATGTTGTTTTTGCCTGTCCTATTCTGAATCTTATTTCTGTTGAACTTCTTCCATCTGCTGTAATCATTGTACCTAGATATTTGAATTGGTGGTACTGTTTTAATACTAAATCATTCACTTTATCTTGCAAGGTGTGTTATTTTGTTTCTTTGAAATAACCATTACTTCTGTTTTCTTGATATTTAGGAAGAGGTCTTTCTCTTTACTTTCTGTGACTACTACATTAATTAAATCTTGAAGGTCTTCCTCGCTTTTTCTTCCTCACTCTGTTTTTTTTCTGTGTTACAGAGATTTAAAATTGGTAAGGGATGTCGGTGGAAATAACTGTTAGTTTTTTGTTAACATTTGCACATATAACATTACCCCTTAGAATTGAAACATTATGGGTATAAAATATTGCTTGTAATAACCTTTTACGAAGTATGCAATTGCTGGTAATTATTGTTTACTATTAACTACTGGTAACTATTGATGGTAATTCATCGGCATAGAAACTTCTGTTGATACGATATTTTAATCCCACCCGCCGTGGGAAGTAGTAGGGTACGTTTTATAATATGGACGTGTTCTATAAAGTCTTACAATAATGGCAAATTAGTTCCAAGGTGACAGAGCTAATGGCAAGTTAAGTTCCAAGGTGATAGAGCTAATGGCAAATTAAGTTCCAAGGTGACAGAGCTAATGGCAAGTTAAGTTCAATGGTGAGCTAGCTAATGAAGAGTTAATTATATGGCGACTGAGCTAATGGCACGGTTTATCACTGCAGTGAACACATTCGTTTATTACTCTGAAACCACTTAATACAGAACAGATATTGACAGTTGAGGACACCGAGCTAAGAATTGACATTAAACAATCTCTTGAAAAGGAGTTAACGTGTTTCCGATGGTCTTCAAAGTCGCGCCATATGTTACAGTTATATGTATAAGTACACATCTTATTAGCATTGATTAATTAATGGATTGATTAATAATTAAACCAAACGTCAGTATTAGATGCTTGCACATTAGAATAACAGGTTTACACCACGTACGACTGTGATTATAATAAAAGGTTTACACCACGTACGACTGTGATTAGAATAAAAGGTTTACACCACGTACGACTGTGATTAGAATAACAGGTTAACATCACGTACGACTGTGATTAGAATAACAGGTTAACATCACGTACGACTGTGATTAGAATAACAGGTTATCATCACGTACGACTGTGATTAGAATAACAGGTTAACATCACGTACGACTGTGATTAGAATAACAGGTTAACATCACGTACGACTGTGATTAGAATAACAGGTTAACATCACATACGACTGTGATTAGAATAACAGGTTACCATCACGTCCGACTGTGATTAGAATAACAGGTTAACATCACGTACGACGATGGTTGTCAATCTGATAACAAACGTCTAACATTAGTGAAATGGAAAGGAGAGAGAACTTAGGCTATTACTTATAGGGAGAAACTAGCGTCACTAATTATTGGACGGACTGGTGGCTTGATCAATTGAGACAAGGACTATTACAACAACAACGATTACTTATCTAATATTGGGATGATCATAGAAAAATGCAGAGATTTCAACATCTACAGGTTGAACAAAGCAGACCAATTCTTGCTTAATTCTGGAGAGACTCAAACCGTCATGTTGGAGTTAGCTGTAGCCATATTTGTTATTGTATGGAGCAACAAAAATATCAGCGAATTGTCATGCGCAGTGAATATCTAAATAGTGGGATTAAAACCTGAACAGCGTATTGGCGTCTTCTTTGAAAGACACCAAGATGGAATCAGAATACAGAGCCAAGGACAGACCTAGGAAAACGTTGATAGACAACAGCAAGACCATCCTGAATAAACATGACTACACCTCAACCACAGCAACACACCTGGCTCTGGAACACAGACAACATCTCTTTCACAAACCCATACTCTCAACAGCTATACGACAACACCATCTGACGATAAACAATTAATAAGAAGGAAGTTATAAAAGGCAGTTGACGCAGAGGTTGACCAACATGTCGTTGACAAGAGATATTCAGAAATTCATTCACATATCGCAAGAGGACGCGGGAAAACTTACCAGAGACCGCGAGGATTTCAAGAGATTCATAAGTAAGACAACTATCTGGAAAGAGTGTTCACATGACAACACGCAGGCCTATAGGTCCTTGCAGTATGAATACGGATGTTCTGTGTTTGTGTTCCTGAGGATACTTCAATACCTGTTTGTTGTTGTTGTAACAGAACTTGTTTCGATTGGTCCGTTGTCAGTGACTTGACTGACGTCAGTGGTTGAATGTCTTGAGATCACATCTCTGTTTGGGGATGTGGTTGGTCAAGTACGGAAAAATCTGTTTACTCCAGTTTCAAGTAAATGTATTAGCATGATTCGGTGCCGCTAGAACGGACCTAGTTCAAATCCCGCCAGCCTTAAGAATTACTAATGGTTCAGACTACTAGTGAGGTAGACTACTAAGAGTTCAGATTACTGATGAAGTAAGCTACTAACGGTTCATACTACTAGTGAGGTAGACTACTAATAGTTCAGGTTACTAGTGACATAAACTACTAACGGTTCAGACTACTAGTGAAGTAAGCTACTAACGGTTCAGACTACTAGTGAAGTAAGCTACTAACGGTTCAGACTACTACGGAAGGGACTATAGAAGGAACAGACTACTGAGACGAGATACTACTAAATGGGAAATATACTGTGGTGAGGTAGGGTAGGAACTGAATAATAACCTGACTATAAAAGATCACACCTTTTATAGTTAGAGATTAGAGGTGCTCAGAGAACTGACTATTGAACGCTCATATTGTTGACTAATGATGGTGCAAATTACTGAAATGAGGATACCAAGTGAAATATTAAACTACTTAATGACAGAGTACACTAAAGGAAAATTTGTTTCCACGAGAATTTCATCATTGTTTTGGCTTTCTCACGACCTCAGTGCTTTTTTTAATGTGTTCAAAACTAATAAAACATAAAAATTATATATTTAATGTATCCACGACTTCAATGAATCTTCATAAATAACCAAATGGTCGGAGGATATCTTCAATAAAACTTTACTGTGTCCATGACCTCAGTGACTTTTTAATGTGTACATGACATCAAGTTTTCATTGATGTATCCATGACTTCAATGAATAATTAATGTGTCCATGACATTAATATTTCATTAATGTGTCAATGACATCAATCTTTCATGTGTCCATGACCTAAATCTTTCATTAATTTATCTACGACTTCATTCACTCCTTAACGTTTCATAACATCAATAGTTCAATAATGTGTCCATGACTTCAATCTTTAATTAATATGCCCATGTCTTCGATCTTTCTTTAAAACATACGTGATTTCGTTGGTACTTTAATGTGTCCATAGCTTTTTTTACCGTGTCATGACTTCCGTATTTCTTTAATGTGTCCATGGTTTAAATTCTTCCTTAACGTGCAAACGACTTCTACTCTAATGTTTGCATCACGTCCTCGCTAATAGATAGTCTGTCACACATATTTTTTAACACCATTTCTTGTAAAACTAAAAAAAAGTGTTCCATTAGAGCATCTCTGTTGTTTTTACCAGATGTGAGACAAATAAGGACAATAGCCTAACCCTTCATTACTACAGTGCCAGGACAGGTCTTCATTGCTTAGTCAAAGGTATTTAGAATTTGTTTCATTAGAATTTGAATATATAAGCCAATGAAAGTATGAAAATTTTGTATTAAATACATGTTTGCATTTTTAAGTGCTGAAATGTTCTTGATAGTTATTCAGGAGCTATAGAAATGATGAGTTGTTCACCAGGTTTATTGAGCTAAAGTTGCTCGATGAAGAGAAAGCTAAAGTATTCCCACGAAGAAATTATGAGCTATTCATTAATTTTTAACGTGTTCGTGACTTCATTAAATTTTTAATGTGTATATGACATCAATCTTTCATTAATGTCTGCATGATTTCAACCTTTCATTAATATATCCATGATTTTTATGAATCATTAATGTGTCAATGGCTTCATTGCCTATTTAAAGTTGTCCATAACATCAATCAAAGTCGTTGTTCGTCCATCACAAATCATGATGAGCATTTGGTACACCCACATTATGAATTTCAGTTAGAGGTATGCCCTTGACTATTAGTTCCTATATGGTTAATAATCCCTATGTAACTGCAAAGTCATCGAACAATTAGGACATGGGATGACCACTGTCGATGGTGCTTGCTCTATCCGTGATTTTCTAACGATTTTCCGCTGTTAAGCTGCTGCATTTATCTTCTCTTCACAAGATGCTTCACCTTTATTGACTGTAGATCGCCATGTAGCTCTATTTCATGCAAGTACTTCCCATGTATCTTGGTCTATTTCAAATGCTTTCAGTTAGGTCTTTAACGAGTATTTTAGCTCTTCTTTAGGCGATCCTCATCACGTATGTTCTTCTGTAACTGACCATAGAAAATTAACTTTGGTAGGCGGTGATCTGGCATAAGTACCACATGACCCGCCCCAAAAAATATGTCAGCATCAGAATAGTGTTAATGCTAGGGATTCCAAATCCATCAAAGACAATGCAATCTAGAATCTTCTCTTGCCATCGGACGTTAACACATTTTTGAGAAAAACTGTGTGAAAGTGATGAAGCTTCCTCACATTTTATATTTATATATCACGTGGATATAACAGTAGTGTACCACTGCTTGGCAAAATGTCAGTATAGTCTGCAGGCTAACGTCATTTCTATGTCAGTATAGTCTGCAGGCTAACGTCATTTCTATGTCAGTATAGTCTGCAGGCTAACGTCATTTCTATGTCAGTATAGTCTGCAGGCTAACGTCATTTCTATGTCATACATTTGCATAAAGTTCTGCTTGCCTGGGATATCCTGGTATATGTTTCATAATGAAAGGTGGTATTTGGTGATATTGTAATACCTAGGTATGTGAATCTATTCTTCATTTTCAGTGTTACACTATTTACTTTCTGCAGGGCTCGTGATATATTTTGCCAGATTTTGTAACATGACTTCTGTTTTCTCCGTATTTGTAGTAAACATAAAGTTGGTACAGGAGAATATGTCTATGATAATTTGAAGATCAGTATCGAAGTTGGCATTATTATGGCACAATCATCAGCAAATTCAACATAAAGAAGATGTGATGTTCTCTCATCTCTCAAGTACTATTAGTCACCAAGAAAAAAAGATGACGTGTCTCCGATGCTGAGTGAGAAACATGTCTAGGTACTCTTGAAGTATCTATGGAAGATGAATTGTCGTTCATGAGGATGAGCAATCTCAGGAGGGTGGGAAAGCAAGTCTACGAGTGGTTGCCTTCCAGGACTGTCATTAAACGTGATTGAATGACACGTTCGTAGCTAATGTTGAACCTGTGATATGATTTTCTGATGTTATAGTCAGTTAATCCATCTAAAAATGTAGCTGTTTGCCAAATGACGTGAAATGCTGGTAGTGAGTTCATCATTATCATCATCAAGTGCCGTCTTCGCAACGAAGGTTGGCTGCAACAGACCTCAAACCCCTGTCACTTATTTTGGTGGGGCACTCTGCTAGACTGCAATCTGTCAATCTTGTGATGCTACTCTCTCACTTGTATCTCTGCATGACATTTGTAAACCTAAATACCGTGTCTGAGGAACCACATTATTATATTTATCTCTCTACTTCACAAGTAGTCGGTTGGTTGGTTGGTTGCTGATCCAGCGGTCAGCGGCTCATGCCATTTGACCTAATGCCATTAGATGGCATTATATTGCTGGGAAGTCTGTGCATTTTCGGCCCACCCCGGGACAGAGCCAGATAATAACTATCACACCTCCAGGAAGGTAGGTTTCAACCTATGCACTGCTCCCAGCCACTGTAGCCAAGATAGGGTTACTGTGCTCATTCCCCGCCACCAATTGACTACTGGTTATGCCGAACTTCTCTATTGCTCCAAGCATGCAACCAAATGTTCAAGTCATAAATATTGTCACGTCCTGAGTCACTGTGCCTCTATGATGGGCCTCAACCATAGGAAAAACAGTGATGTCAGTTTCCTCCTCCTCAGTGCTGCGCAGTACATCTCTGGCTCCCTCCCAACCACAGAGGGTGCATACATATATTCAGGCAAACATGAAAAAACATTTAAACAACAAAACAAAATCATAACTGTATAGATGACATGCCATGAAGCTTCTATAAGAAGATAACCTCAATATAACGGCATATCATCCACTAATGTTTTCTGTTGCATGGGTGGTATGTCTAGTGGGCCATTGGTGAGACCCACAGACGCAACCACATGCATAATACACCAGTAGTCAGGCAGAGCGATTATAATATAAACGTATGTCTTTACAATTTTCTGCATTTCAGACTTTTTTATGTGCCACTTTGTCAAATTGTGTCGTTTTATCGATTGTGAACTCATTTGTTGACGTTCTGCGTCTTTCACATAGAGCCTTCACCACACACACACACCCATACATACGCACACATCCACATACACATACACACATATCTATCCACACACAACACAAGCACTATTTCCGGTTTTCTGTTGTAATTCTTCTTTTTCTGCGTTTGTTCTCAAACTCCTTCAGATCAGCAGGATGTAGCCCGGAGAACGGAATGCGTTGTGTCATGGTTTACAACATTACTGCGATATCTGCGCATTTCGGCCTGACACATCCGATTTCAGCATGGCTTTGGGTCATTGACCCTATATGGGATGGGACAGTCAACTCCATCCCATAACCTCCTTAGTCGCCTCGTACGACATGCACGGAAGGTAAACAGTGTTGCTATTCTTTGCTCCCCTTTCGGGCCCCGACAACACAAGGGCGCTCTATTGTACTACATTGGTTAACTTGTCAGTGAACTAACAGCGATGTCCAGTCTGAATGTATTCGGGACACAAATATACACAGATAAGGTGGTACCACTGTTCACGGACAAGATCAGTGGATTAAGAAACAAAGCAGAATATTTTATAGAAGAAATTAAGAAACGAGATATATCAATTTGAGACATTTCAGACACAAGAATTAAAGGTTTTGGATGTAAACAACTGTATTTAAATTATACCATACCGCAGTTGATCCAAATACACGCGCTTAACATGGAGTTGGATTTATAATAGATCCATTGACCTCGAAAGGAATAGTGGATATGGAGTGCGTGTCAGAAAGGATAAAAACAGTTGTTGTGACAGTGAAAGGTGTACGTGCAACCTACATTCACGGTGGATACAAAGCCATGAGAAGACCTTGCCTTGCAAACGATGGATTACAGAAATAAAAGAGTCCACGAAAAAAATATATATGAAGCACACAAAATGCCATCTCCAGAGAACTCTTCTACCCCTGACGCTGCAAGGCATATAGGGGAATAAAGCGAAAAGAAAGATTTATGATCTATAAAATGTGTTTTTGGTATGTAATTTGAAGTGTCTAGATTAAATTAATTGGATTTACAGTGATTTGTATGAAAATTATTGACTCGGTTTACGTCGATTTCGGATTTCGCCGATTTTTTCGTACGGATTATTGACGAAAACCGTAGTTTTATTGTATTCAGTGCTTCAATGTATCTAAAAGAACGTCTTGATTAATGCTTTATAGAACATGTAATGTATGAGCTTCTCCGCTGTAACCTCTTCATTTGGATTGATGCAAATGAATATCGTATCAGCTACAGCGAGGCATGTCGTATACTCATACTGAAAATATACAACTACTGTGAGGCGTGTCGTGTACTCCTATTGAAAGTATACAGTGACAAATAATAGGCATCGTTGTGCTTTTAACAACAACTATTATTTTCTTTGTCGTGTTAGGTGTGCTTAAGGCGGTAGCAAGAGAAATTTTTGATCAGGAAGTTGATATAAATCTGCTGAGTGAGAGGGCAGAGACGTTCGACGAGGACCGAGTTCAAAACCATGCGATGTTTAATGTGACTATTACCCAAGAAAATAGATCTAACGCTAATACCATAAATATACCCACAACTCAGCAAGAATTACAAGCCATGAATGAACTTAAGATGTAAGTAACATCTCTTATTTGTAAACAGTCAATAGACTTCACGATTTTATATTTGAATGCATTAACATTTCATTTATTTGCTGGAGAAAATATTTACAGAAGCTGGCAGATGTCTGGGGTAACAGAAAATGTTTACTGAAGCTGACAGATGTCTGAAGTAACAGAAAATAATATAAACATTACTATTTTCAAGCTGAAAGGTGCTACGTATGAGCTAAGTGCTCGTACAATTAGTGTTGTTGCTTGTTGTGGAAATAGGATGACAAACACACAATTACTGGAGATATTCGCCCGAGCGTTGTAGGGCCCGAACGGCAAAGAATGATGCTGGTGTTTCTCATTTTCAAGCGGAAATGAAGATACCATTTAACAAAAGGTTAAATTAGTTCTGTAACGTGTGAGTCGCAAGATGTAGAATTTATTCATACAAACATGTTCAATTTACTCCAAAAAAATACGTCGGGACTTTAACATGAACATAAACACAGAAAAAAACCAAGGTTATGTCAATCGCAAAAACAGAAAGAAACACCATTATTCTCATCGATAACCAACAACTTAAACAGATGAAAGAATTCACTTATCTTGGATGTATCATGTCATCGAATGGGAAAAAAAACACAAAGAAATCCAACGTAGATGCAACATAACATGCTAGATCTTATGGAAGATGTCCCCTTATTTTCAAAAACAAACATGTGAACATAAACACCAAAACTGTACTATATAAAACGATCATCATACCATCACTATGCTACCAATGTCAAATATAGACATTAAGAATAGAAGCCAAAAGAAAACTTGTTACAACAGAAATCAATTGTCTACGTTCTACGTAGAATCCTCAGAGTAACAAGAAGGGGTGAAATCATAAACGAAAACATCAGAAGACTAAAAAAACACAATGCCAATCCTGTATTACATCAGAAGACAACACCTAAGTGGTTTTCACATGCTTCCAGATTATTATCAGACATTGTCCCTCAAAAAGCATTACTGTACCGGCTACATTGTTATAAAGCCAGGGACAGACCATGTAAACGATGGATTACAGAATTTTGCAAGTGTTGAATGAAATACGGTTCTTTCATGATCACCGTTAAACTGACTTTACTATATTATCTATATAGAACAATAGGGAGTACATCATGGAATGAGAAGAAAATCAACAGAGAGATTCTAACAACACTTCGTATGAAGAAAGAATTATTAAAAGAAATACAGATCAAACAAATAAAATATCTTGGACATATTAAAGAACATGACACCTTGTTGAAGACCTCAATCATAAAAGATGATTATATTACTATGAGTAGACAACACTTCAGGGTAGTAGGGGTGTCACTCTGGAACCTCAAACCTTAACACAAAAACCCCGCCTTGTCTCCTTGTTCTCTGCTCCATGTTTAAGTGTGGATAATCTTAATCCTATCCAGTCTGTAATATTATCAATCCATACTTCTTTTACTTTTTACTTTTTATATATGTTTATGTCTATATTTGGTTTCACATTCATTCCATGCGTTTTCAAATGTTGATTCTTCTTCTATCCTTCCTTCCCCAAACCCACTCACCCCACCACCACACAACCTCATCATTACTCATCTATCATTGTCATATGCCATTCTTGTTGGCGTAGGTGACCATGGTTCTCTGTTCACAGTATTGTTATCAGGATCGTTGTTTCCAAGCCTTGCTAGGTTGTCACATGAATATTTTCTCACGTCCCCATCTGTCTCTGTTCCCTTCAGTCGTGCCTGTTGTGACTATGTTCTTAAAACCTGCCTGTCTGATAGAGTGACAAAAGGGGTATTTTTCTTATCTTTTTCTTTTATTATTCTTGCACTCATCTATAGTGTCTCTAATTTCCCACTTTCGGTTTGTTTATAATGAATGCACGCATTTTCACCTTGACTAGATGCGTTGCCATCCCTGCGCTATTATGGAGACGAGGGCTTGATGAAATATAGACATCTATTTATTTTTTTATTTTGTCGTTTTCTGTTGTTTGTCTCTTGAAAAAGGTTCAATTTGAGCCGATACGTTGAGAATTGTCCTGTTTAGTTTTATTGTATGTTTTTTGTTTTTTTTCTTAAAAATATATTTTTATTAATAGGCTAGGTAAGTGTTTTAGTAACCTTTTTACATCATTTTGCATTACTATTCTTTTACTCCCTCTTCTTCCTGTTCCTTGTAGGATAATTTTTGATTCTTGACTTCCATCTTGATCTTTGGGCTGAGTAGTAATGGTGATATCTGGTATGTCACTATGTTTGCTTTCTGACATCTTTTCTCAATTTAGCAGTGTAATTATCCGTTGTCTGTGACTATACTTCCCAGGTATTTACATTCAGAAGTATTTTTCATTTTAGTTTCTTTATTGTAATATTCACTAGGTTTGGTAACTTGGAAGTATTCATTGCTTCTGTTTTCTACGTATTTATTTTCATGTTATACTATTTGCATGTGTTAATATGTGTTAATATTTGAGTGCATTAATATGATTTGCAATGTATCAACAATAATGACACAATAATATCGGCTGTTGAAAATGCATCATCGCATCAGACGGCAACACCAATCTAAGACTTCCTTACCACAGAAATTAAAGTGTAGAAATTTCAGCCCAGGCAACTGCAATACTTGCATCAATTGAAGACATTAACTTCTGAACTCTGAGATACTGAAATTAACGGAGAATTTATTATATAACACATTGACAATGTGAAAATGTCAATGTAAATAAAACTGTAAATGTGAAAATCTGATTTATTTTTAAGGTTTATTAAGGTCATCATCATCATGTGACATATTCATTCCAGAACGTAGTCTTCTCTATGGATCTGTTGAATTCTCCGCGGTCTGGAGCAAGTAGCCCTGCCTCTTTTAGTGACATGCGCAGGCATTCTTGAACGTCTTTTGTCCAACGGCGTATTGGGCGGTCATTGTCTTTGTTGCCTTCTATCATCCCCTCCAGTAACACTTTCTCCATGCCGTGGTGTTTCTTAATGTGACCGATAAAAACCCAGCTTTTTCTTTAATATGGTGTTCAGAAGCCAGCCTTCCTGGACGTTAATTGTTCTTAACACCTCCTGGTTTGTTTTCCTTGCTGTCCATGGTATTCTCAGAACTCTTCTATAGCACTTTGATTCAAATGATTTTATTATCTTGGCCACTGTTTTATTTAGAGTACATACTTCATATTCACAAAACACACATGTTCATAGTAAACACAACTTGGTTCTAATATTAGGACATATAATACATTGCTATCCAGAAAATGAAAATATTTGATAACTTTTAGAGTAAAAATGCTCAGGGGGACATTGGAAATAAAAACTAGGTAGAGGACAATGACGACAAGACATCAAAGAACATATTAAAGTGATGTTTCTAGATGCGGAAAGAATGATGTAAGACGAGCTTGTAGAGAAAATATAGTGACAACTATGTCACATCATGGATACACACACTAACGATACAGTGTAGTAGTTACATACGCAGTTACCAATCTGTCATCATTTATAAATCATAGCTGATCAATTATGCCGTTCAATAAACATAATTTTCATTTAATGACTATACAATTTTCCTAGTGCTCCAGTGATATTGACAAAGAGTCAGTTTGTCACAACATTCCCGTATCATCTGATTTTCGATGAAGAGCTCAGGTTACGACAGTTTGGATCCAGCGTAGCTAGACTCTCTCCCATCCCTATACTGGTAGGGATGAATTTGCTATCATCTTTTCGTATCCTCTACCCACGTATGTCGCTTACAGTAGACAACATCAGACGATTCATTAACGCCATCTTCGTGGTTGCTATAGACGCCAGGAACGGCAGCAGTAATGATAATGTATTTAGCATGAAAGGTGAGTGCTGACATCTTTTTATGGTAAATATGTTTCATACATAAGATACAGGACAATAAAAATATTTTTTTGTAAATAAAATACACGTAATAAATATGTTTGAGACATGAGATGCACGGTAATAAATATGTTTGATACATGAGTCGCACGGTAATAAATATGTTTGATACTTAAGATACAGGACAATAAATGTATTTTGTACATAATATACACGGTAACTAATATATTTATTACATAATATACACGGCAATATGAAAGTGGTTGCCCACAGACAGTATTTTCCATCTTTATTATTTCTTGTAGCGGTATAAATACAATGAAGTCTGAAGTTAATTAATCACTAAATTATTACCCTCAGTGTATGACAAGTGGAGACACAACGTAATGTTTCTCATCCGTGCATACACGACGAACATACATAATATATCGGTCAAAGAGGTTATCCGTGAACATTCGGGCACATTGAAGCATTGATATTTTCTGTGATGTAACCATCATATACACAGCAGCTTTGTAACCACCGCTGTATTTCACTGAAATATAAATTACTGCATTTGGTTGTTATGTGGTATCTCCTCTGCTGCAGTGATAATTAATCACGTGGTATCTCCTCTGCTGCAGTGATAATTAATCAGGTTGTATCTCCTCTGCTGCGGTGATAAGTAATCAGGTTGTATCTCCTCTGCTGCAGTGACAGTTCATTTAATACTTTCTCTTCTAGCGCACTGATAGTTCATGTGATGGTATCTCCTCTGCTGCAGTGATAATTAATCACGTGGTATCTCCTCTGCTGAAGTGATAGTTAATCAGGTGGTGTCTTCTCTGCTGCAGTGATAGTTCATTTCATTCTTTCTCTTCTATCGCACTGATAGTTCATGTGGTGGTATCCCCTCTACTGTGGACATAGTTCATATTGTTGTGTCTTTTCTGCTGCTGAGATAGTCCACCTGGTGATGTGTATTCTCTGCTGCGGAGATAACTTATCTTGTGATATATTATCTGCTGCTGAGATAGTTAATCTGGTGTTGTCTCTTCTTCTGCGGCCATATTTCATCTGTGGTGTTTCCTCTGCTTCGGTGATATTTTATTTAGTAGTATTTCTTCAGCGTGTGTGATAGTTCATCTGGTCGTGTGTCTTCTTTGCTACGTTTTTTTCTCCACAATATTTTAATTTCATACCTAGAAGACTCCAACTTTCATTGGTGTGATAGTTCGCTAGAAGACTCCAACTTTCATCGGTGTGATGGGGTGCAAAGGGAACGCATTGCTCTAGGCGGACCCAGGGTTAGCAGATAACCAAGATCCCAAATGTACCTCCACGCGGTGCACCCTGGAAACAGAAATACAGCAGCTCGAGCTGATTCTGGCCAAATCATTTGGGGATCGTGTCCGAGAATGTGGAGGTAGCAGATGGAAAGAGATTTGCCTGCACAAGAGACAGACAATATCTCCGACACCACCAGCATCACCACATATAGCGACACTGTCGACATACAGTGAAGCTAGTCAGTCCAGTCCGAACATTGGAGGGGCGGCCAATGTAAAATGCAAGTAAAGGTAGATGCATGGCGAGAGACAAATAGATTTCATACCGAGTACAATGAAACAATGAAAGGGCAGAATAGCGCTAGAGGGCAGCGCGAACTGCAAATAGAAAGTGAAAAGTCCCTAGAAAGGGGAACTACAAGCTCCGTCAGCTCGAGACGAGCTTCTAGTTACCTGTGTTCCTTACAGGCAGAGACCCAGACCCATGCATTGGCGTTTGGTAAAGCAAGAAGACCTAATCCAACTCTAATGTCGAGCCTTCCTAAACCGGAAATATGCTCGCGTAGAGAAAGGGTTCCGTACCCGATGGGCTCTGACATAAAAGGGACAACGATTTAGCCCTGGCCCAACTCTACTGTCAGGTTTTCCTACACCGGAAATACACTTGAAGAGAGAAAGGGTTCAGTACCTGATGGGCTCAGGCGCTATTGGGACAAGGACGCTAAGCTCGAGAACGCCTTGCTCTCAAACGCGTGGTGTGAGACTCGAAATTGGACAAGGGGTACACGATGTCGATGAATGACACCTTGGCTAAGAGGGCGAAAGAGCCAGGGTCCAACTCCTCTGTTGACTTCTTCCCCTTAAGGAACCAGGCTCATGGATGAGAAACGGTTCAGTACCCAATGGGCACAGGCACAGCACGTCCAATTACACGAGGCAAGTTCATGGACAGTGGAACACCTCGTGCGAGTCAGACGAGAGCAAAAATTGTCTGGGCGATGAGTCGCCACTACGCGTGCCTGGAGACAGATATAGAGGCTGTCACAGGCTAAGGGTAGCCCACCCGAATTGTCAAGGCATGCCAAAATCGGATGTGCTAGGCCTACAAGGCGCATAACGGTGGCACAACGTAATCACGCTCCCGGCGGAAATCGCATGGATATCCGTGACGGTTACAATGGAGCGAACGAAAAACAAACAAACATCGGTGTGATAGTTCGCTAGAAGACTCCAACTTTCATTGGTGTGATAGTTCGCTAGAAGACTCCAACTTTCATTGGTGTGATAGTTCGCTAGAAGACTCCAACTGTTAGTGGTGTGATAGTTCGCTAGAAGACTCCAACTTTCATTGGTGTGATAGTTCGCTAGAAGACTCCAACTTTTAGCGGCGTGATTGTTCGCTATAAGACTCCAACTTTTAGCGGTGTGATAGTTCGCTAGAAGACTCCAAATTTTAGCGGTGTGATAGTTCGCTAGAAGGATCCAACTTTTAGAGGTGTGATAGTTCGCTAGAAGACTCCAACTTTTAGCGGTGTGATAGTTCGCTAGAAGAATCCAACTTTTAGCGGTGTGATAGTTCGCTAGAAGACTCCAACTTTTAGCGCAGTTCGCTAGAAGAATCCAACTTTTAGCGGTGTGATAGTTCGCTAGAAGACTCCAACATTTAGCGGTGTGATAGTTCGCTAGAAGACTCCAACATTTAGCGGTGTGATAGTTCGCTAGAAGACTCCAACTTTTATCGGTGTGATAGTTCGCTAGAAGACTCCAACTTTTAGCGGTGTGATAGTTCGCTAGAAGACTCCAACTTTTATCGGTGTGATAGTGTCGCTAGAAGACTCCAACTTTTAGCGGTGTGATAGTTCGCTAGAAGACTCCAACTTTTAGCGGTGTGATAGTTCGCTAGAAGAATCCAACTTTTATCGGTGTGATAGTTCGCTAGAAGACTCCAACATTTAGCGGTGTGATAGTTCGCTAGAAGACTCCAACTTTTAGCGGTGTGATAGTTCGCTAGAAGACTCCAACTTTTATCGGTGTGAGAAAAAGCCTTCCATTGATCTAGGTAAAACAGGGACATAGATCACTACAAATAAGATCTTACAGCAGAAACAAAACCAAGTAGAATCAGGCTGCTTATCTCGCGTTTATCTATTATCCTCGTTCATATCGTTTAGTCTGCGGATGCAGGGCGATACCCGGGACTCACAACTATATAAATAATGACCAACGAAAAAAGAACAGCACTAATCGAAAATATCCGGTAAAAAGTCTGATTCTGCTTTTCTTTGATTCAGCTGTTAGGTCTTATTTGACAATTGGCCACGCATATACACTTCAGTACAGGCTCTGGGAAAGGGGCGGAAGGGGAGGGGTGACACAGTTAACTTGCCATGTAGTTTTTATTGTGATTATCGTTTTTTAGAAACACCGGTAAGAAGGGTGAGGGTTGCCCTAATTCTATTATAGTTTGTAGTATCTAATGTTATTTACACGTTGTTAAGTAGAGAGGGAGAGTTGAACAAGCTTCTACTCTCCCACCCCCCTAATTTTATATACGACGTTTGTTTAAAAAAAAACCCCTAATTGCAAAGATGAAAAGCGGCTGTACTCCCAAACTTCCACAACAGGAACTTCTCGCTACTTCCATAAGAGTATTTCTTCACGAGTTTCATATTAAACTTCTCGCTACTTGCATAAGTGACACTACTGGCTACTTTCATAAGAAGAACTTCCCGCTACTACCGTGAAAGGAACTTCTCGCTACGTCCATAAGAAAAACTTCTTGCTATTTCCATAAAAGGAACTTCTCGCTTCTTCCATATGAGGAACTTCTCGCTTCTTCCATATGAGGAACTTCTCGCTTCTTCCATATGAGGAACTTCTCTCTACTTCCATATCATTAACTTCTCGCTACTTCCATATGAGGAACTTCTCGCTTCTTCCATATGAGGAACTTCTCGCTTCTTCCATATGAGGAACTTCTCGCTACTTCCATATGAGGAACTTCTCGCTACTTCCATATGAGGAAATTCTCGCTACTTCCATATGAGGAACTTCTCGCATCTTCCATATGAGGAACTTCTCGCTACTTCCATATAAGGAACTTCTCGCTACTTCCATATGAGGAACTTCTCGCCTCTTCCATATGAGGAACTTCTCGCTTCTTCCATATGAGGAACTTCTCGCTACTTCCATATGAGGAACTTCTCGCTTCTTCCATATGAGGAACTTCTCGCCTCTTCCATATGAGGAACTTCTCTCTACTTCCATATGAGGAACTTCTCGCTACTTCCATATGAGGAACTTCTCGCTACTTCCATATTAGGAACTTCTCGCTACTTCCATATGAGGAACTTCTCGCTTCTTCCATATGAGGAACTTCTCGCTTCTTCCATATGAGGAACTTCTCGCTTCTTCCATATGAGGAACTTCTCGCTACTTCCATATGAGGAACTTCTCGCTTCTTCCATATGAGGAACTTCTCGCTTCTTCCATATGAGGAACTTCTCGCTTCTTCAATATGAGGAACTTCTCGCTACTTCCATATGAGGAACTTCTCGCTACTTCCATATGAGGAACTTCTCGCTACTTCCATATGAGGAAATTCTCGCTACTTCCATATGAGGAACTTCTCGCCTCTTCCATATGAGGAACTTCTCGCATCTTCCATATGAGGAACTTCTCGCTACTTCCATATGAGGAACTTCTCGCTTCTTCCATATGAGGAACTTCTCGCTTCTTCCATATGAGGAACTTGTCGCTTCTTCCATATGAGGAACTTCTCGCTTCTTCCATATGAGGAACTTCTCGCTACTTCCATATGAGGAACTTCTCGCTACTTCCATATGAGGAACTTCTCACTACTTCCATATGAGGAACTTCTAGCTACTTCCATATGAGGAACTTCTCGCTATACTGGCATGTCATTCAATAGGGTTTTGCTGTTGCACGATGGTTGTTCAGGCACACTACTGGTGAGCATGCGGAAAGTCGGAAGTGCGAGTGGTGTGCCAGAACCACCATATGAACTATCAGTGCGGTAGAGGAGAAACACCATCAGATGAACTATCAGTGCAGCAGAAGAGATACCACATAACAACCAAATGTAGTAATTTATATTTTAGAGAAATGCTGTGGTGATTATATTACAAGTTGTCAATGTGTCATGATTTATCGAAGGGTGACAATAATTAAACTAGAATATTTTACGTTTTATCAATAAGTTACATTTATAAATTCTACCTACGGTTTTATTTGCAACATTTTCCTCTCAAAAACAGGTCAGATGATTTGGTTGGATGAATCCAAACTCATGATTTTCATTGGCTCTCCACGTTTGACGTCATTGAAAGAAATGAAACGAATGAATGTTTACATGGCAGACATCCCGCTCTATGACGTCACGAGGGAGATGGTTTTACTGTACCAACAGAGGAACGCGGAGATTGACATCACGTGAGTGCACAACACATGCGTGACCGACCGCCATTTATAGAGTACTGTCCATAGCCACTGTTAGGGCAGGGTCGTACGTGGTTACACTAACGTTGGACAATTAATATCAAATAGAAGATTGTTATAATATTTCTAAAAATGTGAAGTTTATGTGTTCCTATCATTGACACAATCCTGCTATTACAATGCATTTACAGACTCGTTGGGCAGTTCATGTGGTACGTATGTCGGATCATCGCCTACCAAAAATAATTACCTAGGTTGAGTTGCAGAAGGGCATTCATTCTCAAAGTGGTCAAAGGATGTGCTACGAGGAATCTTTGCAGACTTCACAATTCCTTTCCCAGCATTGTCTTGAAAGGGAAACCTGAGACTTGGAGAAGAGATGATAAAAAGAGAGTGTGGGTTGATACTATCAAAAACTGGACAGGATTGTGTTTCCTGAGAATAGAGAAGCATGGCAGAATTTTGTTGTTGATCGTTCTATAGCAGTTTCATGAACATTTTTAATTTATTCAATCTAACTTGACTCACGTTAGCGTTTACACCAGTTATATTAGTTGCTTGGTGTTTATTCTTGTGTGAACATCTCTGTAATTGTATTAGTTGCGTGGTGTTTAGTCTTGTGTGAATAGTTCTGTAATTGTATTAGTTGCGTGGTGTTTATTCTTGTGTGAACATCTCTGTAATTGTATTAGTTACTTGGTGTTTATTCTTGTGTGAACATCTCTGTAATTGTATTAGTTGCTTGGTGTTTATTCTTGTGTGAACATCTCTGTAATTGTATTAGTTACTTGGTGTTTATTCTTGTGTGAACATCTCTGTAATTGTATTAGTTGATTGGTGTTTATTCTTGTGTGAACAGTTCTGTAATTGTATTAGTTGCTTGGTGTTTAGTCTTGTGTGAACAGTTCTGTAATTGTATTAGTTGCTTGGTGTTTAGTCTTGTGTGAACAGTTCTGTAATTGTATTAGTTACTTGGTGTTTATTCTTGTGTGAACAGTTCTGTAATTGTATTAGTTGCTTGGTGTTTAGTCTTGTGTGAACAGTTCTGTAATTGTATTAGTTGCTTGGTGTTTATTCTTGTGTGAACAGTTCTGTAATTGTATTAGTTGCGTGGTGTTTAGTCTTGTGTGAACAGTTCTGTAATTGTATTAGTTGCTTGGTGTTTAGTCTTGTGTGAACAGTTTTGTAATTGATATTGTCCAATACAGTTATCCATGTTTTGTTGTTATTTAAATGTTAGACAGGATTTTGTTCCATAGTTTGTGTAATTCATGGTCGTATTTCGATATGCCAATCTAGGAAGAAGTTGGATGAAACGACCGCTGAACTCAAGAGAACGTCACGAGAACTCGAACTGGAGAAACAGAAAACAGAAAGACTCCTATACCAGATGCTACCACAAAAAGTAGCTAATCAACTGAAGAATGGACAGAAAGTAGAAGCAGGTTTGATTATTGACAGAATTTACTATTTTATACCATTAAAGGTTATGCTCTATCTATATAGCCATTATAGCCCTTATGTGGACACCTGGTGGTGAAAGAAAAAAGGTCTAAATCAACCTAAAAAATACCATACTTAAAGAAGGAGAAATAACAGGCTGCAAGACCATACAAGAACTAAAACTGCAGGCAGCTGACCGCAGCACATGGAGAATCAAAACCTCTACTCAATGTGACGTATGTGGCACGATGGAACAAATTATCTATATTGAACCAATTAATATTGATGCATACACGAGTTCGACTGCTAGGATATTATATTGAGCCAATCCTTCTTTATGGTTGCAAAACATGGACAGTAAACAACAGTTCCCAAGAAAAGCTGGAGACAACTGAGATGTGATAACCCAGATCTGACATGATGCTTGTTGTCATGTGACGTATTCTTTTCAGAAAGTAGTCTTTCTTATGAATCTCCAAAAATTCCCGCGGTCTCTGGCAAGTTTTCCCCTAGACATGTACATGCATACTATAAAGGAAAAGAATAGTATGGACAAAAATAGAAATGGAAAAAAATAGACAAAAAGGCAAGTTGGACATATAGGGGCATACAGAGGGGAAGACAGGTAGACAGACTCATAGATCGTTGCACAGACGGGTAAACGGATGTAGGAATAGATATGTGGGATATTAGGTATATAAATTGACAGAAAGATGAGTGGGTGGGTGGGTTTGGGCGGACGGGCTTTTGGCAGGCGAGTAGGAAGTAGGTAGGTAGAAAGATCAAAGAAGAGAAAACAATAATTGCGTGGATTATCATATATATATATATACAGATATAATACATATATTTAGATGTACTCGATATGTTCAATCAATATCATATAAGCGAGATAACTAACATACAGATAAACACAATTCTGATTAAAGTGTTTGCCACTTCTTTAAAAATATTTAATAATTGTTTCTCTTCTCTTCCATGTCACAGAGAAGTTTGATCAAGTGACCATCTTGTTTAGTGACATCGTCACATTCACTAATATCTCCTCCGCCTGTTCTCCAATGGACATTGTTACAATGCTTAATGACATTTACAATAGGTTTGATCTCAAGACCAACGAACATGGCGTTTACAAGGTATGGTTTCTAATCTCTCGTACATTATGACATTTATGTCACACTTTAGAGTATTATAATATCTCATCCATTTCACTAACTGCATTAGCACTTATTATGTGTGAGCTACTCTTCTCATTGACCAATAATAATTCCTAATATTGGAGGTAATGGCTGGATTACCAGAACCGCTACCTCCACTAGTTTTATGATTTTAAAACTCTGATATAACTAAATTAGACTGACGTCCGAGAGCATACCTCACCATAAGAGATGCATTTTACTTGACCCAAAAAGTAATTGAACACAGACAAAAATTTTTCTTATAAGAACTTTGATTTATTTTAAATAGAATATTGCATTTTTTGGGATATTTACGAATAAAGTACGGTATGATTACAATGCGCACATTATTAAATCTTACAGTAATACATTCCAACGTCTTTTAGATATATATTGCAAATAGTCCTCCGGCGATTTCTTTCTTCGACAATTCTGAGAATTGAGGAAATATTTTGTCCTGTTCATTCCTTGATATTATCTGTCCATTTTTATTTGTCACCCTCTGCTTCTCCCTCCTTCGACGGTTCCCTTCAGTTTTTTTTTAACAAGGGATCATGTCTGCATACATGTTCAAACCATGTTAGTTTTCGTCGTTTAACCAATGAAAGCAATGGTTCTTGTACACCAGCATACATCTCTATTTTTTCCTTACGTGTAAATGTGTGTGTGTGTGTGTGTGTGTGTGTGTGTGCGCGTGATTCGAGCGCGTGCGTGTGAGATAGTGTGTGCGTGCATGTGTGTGTTTGTGTGTGTGTGTACTAAGCAGAGTCTGAGAACACAAATCAACTGAACTTAAATTTATTATTGTAAAAAACGCACAGAAAAATAATGAACATTTCCATCAAACGTGTCGTTTCTAAAATGCACCACGCATTTTCACTGGACAATGTTTTTTGGTGAGAAAAACATGCCCTAATCATTCAAATTTTGAATATTATATGGGTTGTTTTTTTTCTATGCGTTTCTTGAGAAAGATCCCTGTTGAACCATAACGTGGAAAATCGTCCTTGTTCTTTGTTTTATTGTTAGTTCTTTATTTTTTTGCATTGTTAGTTAGGATTTTATAGTAACCTCTTTTCTTTATTCAGTATTTATCAAATTTTCATTTAGTTACTGTGGCACTCTCCACTTTGTCGGACATCTTCTGACATTTTGATTATTTATATCGTTTGGAATGTAGCATTTCACATTCTGAAATAGTGTTTGTACACCTTCTCTGAGCATTTTTTCATCCGATATGACTTTTGATTGCTTTTCTTGAAGTAGATCCTTTAAGCAAAAACATCGACTTATGTTGCTTTTAAAAATTAGTAAATCGATATTTGCTGTACAAAACAAAGGGCTTAGTCTAAATAGCAGAAACACTGAGGTAATGCTAATATAACAGAATAAATGTCCCCCAGAATGCTACATCAAAGTAGATGCGATCAGTCTGACGCAAGTCAACACATTCAAATATTTAGGTAAACTCAAAAATTTAGGTAGTTTAATAACATCAGATGAAAGATGTATTAAAGAAGTCAAATGTAGAATTGCCAAGGCAAAGGCAACATTTCACAGGTTGAAATCCATACTATGTAATATATCTTTGTCACTTGAGGTGAGAACAATAGTTAGTAGAAGTTATATAGAACCAATTCTGTTGTATGGAAATGAATCTTGGACACTCAGAAGAACAGTTAAAAATTATATCGAGACACTGATTATATCTTGAAAGAAGTTAATTTAAAAAAGAGCTGATTACCCACATCAGAAAGATACAGACAAATTAATTGATATTACTTTTGTGTTGTATATTTTACCTGTTGCTTCACTGCTACTTCTATTACCTGAATTATTGATATTAACAGTGTGTATCTTCATTAATGTTATTCCTTGGGATTATATGATGACTATTTCTCTAGGTAGAGACAATAGGCGATGCCTACATGGTTGTCTGTGGTGTCCCAGAGAAATCTGTCAATCATGCACAACCTGTGGCTAATTTTGCTCTGGACATGATCGAACAGGCTGCATATGTCTTCTCACCGGCAACTGAGAAACCTTTACAGGTGAGAAATACTGAAACATAAATTGAAGCCTTTACATGTAATAAATACTGAGATCACGAGTATGCTGATGATATTGACTATGATGTGATGTTGATTACTTGATGTGATGTTGATTACTTGATGTGATGTTGATTACTTGATGTGATGTTGTTTACTTGATGTGATGTTGTTTACTTGATGTGATGTTGATTACTTGATGTGATGTTGATTACTTGATGTGATGTTGATTACTTGATGTGATGTTGTTTACTTGATGTGATGTTGTTTACTTGATGTGATGTTGATTACTTGATGTGATGTTGGTTACTTGATGTGATGTTGTTTACTTGATGTGATGTTGTTTACTTGATGTGATGTTGTTTACTTGATGTGATGTTGTTTACTTGATGTGATGTTGTTTACTTGATGTGATGTTGTTTACTTGATGTGATGTTGATTGTAGGAAACTTCTGTAAAAACCGCGATATATTTAACCATACAATCATTCTGGCTATATTCATCATTTTGCAACATTATGTCTTTATACTATACCAAAATTATATACCAAAAATTGCATGAGTGCAGTCAGATCAGTAGATGGAACGACCGAAACATTTGAAACTAAATCAGGGGTCAGACAGGGCTGTGTGTTTTCCCCTTTACTTTTCAATATCTATATGGACAGAATAACGAAAGAAGGTATTATTCTAGAAGAGGAAAATATAAGCAATGCAGACAACTCAGTAGATGAAAACACAAGTGAAATCAACGAACCTCTGTTCGCCGACGATCAAAGCCTTAGAAATGACGTAAAAACAAGATACAATGACGTAGAAACATACAAATCCTCATAGATGCATTGTCAACAGCTTGTAAGAAGTATAATATGAAAATCATCGCACAAAACACAGCAGTTATGAAAATCAGCTAGTCACAAACAGCAATGGACGATTCACCAGTGAAAAAAAACCCTAAGAAAATCAAATATTTAGGAAGTGTTTGTATTTCTTCAGAAAATGGGAAACTAGACAGAAAAATAAAATCAAGATGTCAGAAAGCAAACGCAGTGACATATCATTTTTTACCATTACTCCTGCATCCACAGATCAATATGGACATAAATAGACATATAATATCTACAATTATCACACCAACACTTTGTTACCAGTGTCAAACATGGTCTTTAACAACCTCACAACAGAGAATATTCATCACATGTGAGATGAAGTGTTTAAAAAAAAGCAGCTATGATCACCAAACTAGACATGTTAAGAAACGAGGATATCAGAAAAAGAGTAGAACTAATGTCTTGTATCGAATATATAAAACGTCAGCCGATAAAGTGGGTTGGTCACCTTGTGAGAATAGACCCAAGTCAATTATCACTGAGAGCTTATAACAAACGATCAGCTGGATACAGAAAAAGGGGAAGACCGAGAAAGAGATGGATCGATAACATCACGACCACTCTTCACAAACACCATCACATTTGGCTTGCACAGAAACTTACAGTTTCCACCCCTACTCTTAACGGCAAGTGTGGATGTCCAGCTTCCACCTGGGGACAGACAATGTCTTTATGCTACACTCTCTTTAATACTTGATATTCCTCACTCTTCAGATCCGCGTGGGTATTCACACAGGCCCAGTAGTTGCTGGTGTTGTTGGTGCTAAGATGCCAAGGTACTGCCTCTTTGGTGACACTGTCAATACGGCCTCTAGAATGGAGAGTCACGGCGTGCCAGGAAGAATACATCTTAGTGCAACAAGCTTTAAGTAAGTGTGTGATTAATAGAGAAGGGATGTCGGCGATATAACATCTATAAATAACATTTACATTAGCGATATACATCTATGTTATTGTTAGTGAAGTGAGGCCAACGATATGGTTATGTTTATGTTGTTGTTACTGAAGTGAGGTCAAAGATATGGTTATGTTTATATCGTTGTTAAGTGAGGTCAAAGATATGGTTATGTTTATATCGTTGTTAGGTGAGACCAAAGATATGGTTATATCTAGTCTATACTGTTGTTAGTGGACAGATGACAATGATATGGTTATATGTAGGCTATTGTTAGTGAGGAGATGACAATCATATGGTTATACCCTGGTTATTGTTAGTCATTGGGGTGGGGGTGGGGGAGGGACAAAGTGCGCATGATATCAGGATTTTTGTTGAAGACACTCTAGCTTAGAAGTTTGTTTACTAGGTTCCTAGCCAGATGTCCAAGATAGATTTCCAATTCAGTTGATACAAAATATTATACCATTGCTAGATTTATACACATTATGGGTACTAGATTTTTGGAAATAAACTGCATTCTTAACGATGCTGTTCAAACATTTCCAATATTGTATAGAGGTATGATTGCTGGTCAACACCTTATTCCCCAGTACCCAGGACACCTGAACGTTGCGGTGTCCTATCTAATCTTGGTGCCCATGGCGTCCCCACTGATCTTGTCGAAGAAAAGTCCATCAAACTCAAAGGAGTTACGGGAAAGTGCACGCTCAGCAAGACGGATGAGAGTGGAGGTAGACACAGAGGGATGAGGGTACTTCAGAGTGAGGTATGGACGTGTAAAGGGAGCGAACATCGAGAAGAAACATGCGATATGTATGAGAAGGGGACAATGAAATGGAGGCCAAGGTGGACAGTGCATGGTTAGTGTCTTTAAGAAATGTAGGAAGTTGTTCCACTAATGGTTGAAAGACACTGTCAAAGAAGTCCGAAATGACTACCGTGGGGCAGGAACACGCGGAGACAATAGGTCTGCCTGGGTTAGAAGGTTTGTTGATTTTAAGTAGCATATAGAATACAAGCCTACCAACGCCGGTCTCCTTGAGACAAAGAGCGGCCGCGATGGCAGGGAGAAGGTTGTCAGCGACCAACACCTTCATATTGGTAGATACTGTCATTATGGTCTACAATACGGCCCTGTATTGGCCCTGTTGAACACGGGGTTGGACAGCTGTGTCTGGCCCTCATGGGGGTATAGGTCTTTAAGCCAAACGACAACCGCGCCACCCTTATCAGCAGGCTTGATGACGATATCGTCCCGGCTGCGAGTTTTCCTGAAAGTACTGGATTCGACCGGGAGATGTTGGTACGTCCAAGGCGGGTGAGCGGAGGCGTGCAATGTAACGCTGGGTGTCCTCAATGTAGGGTCCGGGATTCACCCTCCTTAGGTGTCCAGTCATGCTTACGGAAAGCATACCGGGCGATAAATCCTCCAAATCAGAGGATTGTCCATATGGTTCACTACCCGAGAAGTGGAACCGCAGGCGATGATGGAACTATTGAACGTCCCGCATAAGAGTGTAGCGATCATATGCGGGAAGGAGGGGTATAAACTGACACCCCTTGCTGAGGAAAGAGATCTCGCCGTCAGAAATATCCAGGTCAGGAAGGATGCAGACAAACTGAGAAGTGGTACAGGTTGCGTAGTCAACCGCATCAACTATAAGCGGATTGCAAACATGAAATTCTGAAACGAGACAATGGCGCGTTCCGTTGCTGTCAGCTCATTTTCACATGGCGCCAGTTTCACATGGCGAATCGAATGGCTACCTCCTCCATACCCTCGCTCTTTTTTTTAGGACGGCTCACTATCATAGCAAGATGGCTCCTATTCAGAAGACTACACGTCTACATTGATACTTGTTCTTTAATATTAGCCCATACTAATTCTTACCATTTTCATCGAAAACAAATAGAATTAGTATGGACTAAAATTAAGGAATTTAAAAATTTTAAAATTAAGGGATGTCAAGATATGCAGCATTTCTTTGCGCTGATCTAAGTCACCCTTATTAGTTTGTTGAAGATATCTATCAAAGAAAGCTCTACCTTTCATATCATCTGATATCAATGTCTGCCCTGTGTCGTCCCTTACGCTTGTACTGGGTTTCGAGTCTGTTCTCTGCTTTATTGACCTATGTAGTTTCCAAAACTTGTGTAATGCTTTGTCCGCCGTGACTTCCTCGGTAAATTTTTTCCAACACATCTTCTTTGCTTCTTCGGCAACTTGTTTAAATGACTCTATTGTCTTCTTCATTGCACTCCGTGCCTCCAGTCTATCGCTGAGTGTGATGTTTGCCTGCCTATATATATATAAATGTAGGCATACATTTACATCATTATCAGGTAACAAGCATATCCTGAACAGGATGTATTGTATCAGTCATCACAGCCTGTCGAATCTTCTGTCTATCTTGAGCTAGTCTTCCTGCTTCTATTATGTCCATGTTCAGATGGTCTTTGATGTCTTGCATCCATTTTCTTCTTGATCTGCCTCTTTTTGGTCTCCCTAGAATCATCCGTTCTATTATATTCTTCTCTAGGTCGTCATGGCGTTTGACATGGCCGAAATAGTGTAATTGTATGGAAAGAACCATGCTGTTAGCCAGTTTTATTTTACGGAATACATTTGGGGTAACCAGATTGCAATAAAGGTAAGCTTCTCCACCTATTGAGCTTTGCTCTCTCTAGTATTAAAATATTCAAGGAAAGCCAATAAAATGAAATATCTAGTCTCTAAAATCTCACAACTCATGAGTGATCACTATCGCTATAGTCATTTATTACTGCATTCAACCACAGAGCATTAGAAGGTCAAGGTTACGTCTGCAAGTGTCGAGGTGAGACAAATATTAAAGGGAAAGGATGTATGACTACTTACTTTTTGTTGGGAAATCACAATCATATTATCTCAGAACCTGACGATGAATACCGCCATCTACAAGGTGTCGATCAACAAGGTAATGACTATACGATTTGACATTTCATTCATGTCTGCATACATTTCAGCCTTCCATCATATATCACTGAGGGGGCTGGCTATTCGTTATGCCAATAATTATAGGTAAAGAGTGGACAGTAGATTATGAATTTCAATGTCATAACTACCAGATATTATTTTAGCCGTCTCAGCACAAAATTAATACATCTTTGCTAGACTCTTGGTATAGTTCAGTCAATTCTGAAACTATTCATTGATACGGAAATGTAGCTAAAATTCACATAACATCCTGATATCAGGCCATAGCATTCATCACCTTAGGCCTGCACTTATATGACGGATACACTATCCTAAATAAAAGCAAGATGCTGGTTAAATATTTACTTTATTTCTCTATGAATGATGTATTATAGTTTGATACAACACATGATTAAGAGCATCTTTATAGCAAAACTAAGCTACCAATGCCAGACTTGGCAATTAACATCTACACATAAGAGAAATATCGAGACTTTCGAAATGAAATGTCTAAGCAAGGCTATTGGAGTTACCAGACTCGAGGAAATGTGTAGTGAGAACATCAGGAAAATAATATATATAATAGTAAAAAGTAAAGTAATCCACAGCATTTATTAATGCCGTAGAGATGTTAGCGATCTCACATTTCAGAGGCTCTCCCTCGCAGTCTTTACTTCCAGGATTATAAACGACAAATAAGATCGTTTGGACATCGTATAAGGATTAACTATATTCGGTGGATTAACGATCCTAGACCCTTCTCCCATAGGAGCTTATAACAAGATAACATCCGGATACAGAGCCAAAGGCAGACCGAGGAAAAGATGAACAGATAACATCAAGAGCATCCTGCACAAACATGGCTACATCTCAACAAAAGTAGCACACCTGGTCCTGGAACTCAGAATACATCTCCTTCACAAACGCCTACGCACAACGGCAAGTGTGAAAGCTACAACACCACCCGGGTTAACCACCAATTTCTTCTTTTCATATAGATGATACACAATGGTATCAAAATAGTATTCGGTGTGGTAATTCATCATATTTAAGCCAAACCTTGATTTACTGTTTATTGCAACAACAATATATATATATCAATCAATCAATCAATAAACCCATAACCCTTCAGGGTCGTAGGGGTACCACATTGGATGCTTCAGCACACAGAGTCCTCCAGCGAATTCTATCAGCGATGCGGATGAGTGTGGAAATATCTAGCCCTGTCCATTCCTTGATGTTGTCTGTCCATGTCTTTATTTGTCCTCCTCTGCTTCTTCCACCCTCGACAGTTCCCTGCATTATTGTTTTTGACAAGGAATCGTGCCTGCATACATGTCCGAACCATGCTAGTTTTCGTCGTTTCACTATTGAAAGCAATGGCTCCTGGACACCTGCACACATCTCTACTTTATTTCTTACGTACACATTGGTCTTATGTTCCCTATAGGAAATTCGTAGAATTCTTCTGTAGCATTTATACTCGAAAGCCTGTAATCTTCTCTCCATGTCCGCAGTGAGTGTCCAACTCTCACAACCATACAACACAACAGAAAGCACCAGCGACCTATACAGTTTGATTTTCACTCCAACACTGATGTTGCTTTTCCAAATCACAGTTAGCCTTGACAATGACGCTAAAGCCATCTCCAGCCTTATTTTTAGTTCTGCTTTGCATTTACCATCGCTGCATATACTGGATCCGAGGTATTTGAAGGAAATTCATATATATATTTATATGAATGGTAGAATCTACATTACATTTTTATATTAAACGCCATGGGAATAGATTTATCAATTATCCTTAAACAAAATCATCATATTTTCATTAATTTGTGTGTGTGTAGTATTTTAGTGTCGAAAGATTTAGCAGGTGGAGCCCATCTCCTCTCCAGTTATCCTTACAAATTTAACTTACACGGTTGGGACATGTATTGTCAAAACAATTTCTATGTTAAAAAAAAAATTTTAAAAGAAAGAAAGAGCAATACTGCATGGGACAGTCGAAGGTAAAAGAATCCGTGATTCTTGATTAGAAACAAGCATCACAGCACTGGAGATATCCCATACATGCTCTGCTTGCCATTCCGTTAGCCATTTAAAAGTGTATAAGCTCAGTGTCCCAGTCAATTGCTGATTGCGCATTCTTCTGATTTTTCCTGTCAGGTGCACTCTCTCCTATTGCCCCTAGTCCCTCCCATTTCTACCATTCTCTGAATATGTACATTGTCTTGTTTGACCTCGTCTTTTCGTAAGGTATCAATAACTGCTCTAATTATTTCAACCCTGTCTCTTCTTATTTCAGTGCCATTCACCTAGGCTTTACCAGCCAACACATCGACTCTTTCATTTCCCCTGACCACAGGATGACTTGAACATGCTGCTATTTTATATTTTTCACTTTTGGTGATTGTCCAGGATTCACACCCATATATTGCCACTTGGAATATGCAAGCTCTTAGGAATGTTAGTTGTGTTGTTTTGCAGAAGCTCAGCCATATGTTTTTCATTTGTATCTCTTCTTTTAACGCTATAGCCAACCACCTTCTGACTTCATAACAATCACCGTTACCGTTGATAAGAGAACCAAAGTATTCAAAACTGGTGACTTTTTAATTCATTGATGTTAATATGAATTGAGAACGTGCTAGTGGTTTTATCGCTTGTCATATGGTGTTGATGTTCCATTCCCGCCGAAATGACGATTTTCAATGTGAGTAGATATAACTAGCTGAAAGTGACCAAGCGTCATATATTAAGAAAGTCATCATTGTAAACAGCTAGGCCTAGATTATATAAGTATACCACATCTATTTTCGTAGCTACGAGTATATCTGTTCCTATATTTTGCATTTACACGCAATATACTGTATTCAGATTAATCTTTGCCATTCTTGACAAAAACTAAATATACTGTATTCAGATTAATCTTTGCCATTCTTGACAAAAACTAAATATACTGTATTCAGATTAATCTTTGCCATTCTTGACAAAAACTACGTTAAACTGTATTATTTTTTTTTGTTTACAGCAGAAAACTCTTATAGGCTGCTCCAGACTACCAGATGTATACCAGATCACGACCCAACTCCACAAGAGTCCTATACCAATGACAACGTTTCGTCAGATTGCATATCTGGCTATGGAACTTGCACCGAGTGTGTCACAATGAGATGTAGAAGCAATAGACATATCGCTCTTGTGGATGATATTGCCAGCCTTAGTCCTACACACTGTGAACACGACACGATGGGAGATATTGTATCTGTTCACAACATCCCATTTTCTACTAGCCCAAGTCGGGACTCTTTCACGGGCAGGGAGTCGAACATAGACCAGATCATCTCTGACACGAATAAGTCTAATGAGAGTTGTAATAGAGAATCCCTGTTTGAAATACCCTCACAGAATATAGATAAAGAGGCGTGTCCTTCATACAGTAAAACCTGTCATCTTCTATAATAACAAATGTGTCTTAAGACAACACCAATGGTCAAGCTACTATAATTACTTTGGGATTGAAGAACTACCCATATTATAATGGGGTAAGGATTGAAGTTTTCAAATTCCAAACTTAGTTTCAATATTTTGAGATGCGAAAGTCTATTTTCTGACTATTAACTTGTGTTACACATAAATTAGCAAGCGAGATACGTTTTCGTAATTATCGACGATAAAATCAATCTATGACAACCTCTGTCATATAGAATTCTTTAAAATTTTCGATGTTTTTGCAAACAGTTGTAGGCTTAGACCTACTAGGGATGGTCACGTCTAAATTCTTAACTAACAGGTTGCACCGATTATTGGAATAGATCTATATATATCGTTTGTATATATATATATACATATATATATATATATATATACATATATATATATATATATATATATATATATATATATATATATATATATATATATATATATATCCATATCCATAGTTTGCTTTGTTTGTATCGTTTAATCTCCACAAAGCTCTTGAATGCTTTGTGCAATGGGCAGGTGGTTTCTCCAGAGATCTGTTTCGTGTCCACTTTCAGTGGTAATATTTTATGCAATGAGGAGGTGGTTTCTACGGATCTCTGTTTCTTGTTTTTCTTCTCTCAGTGGTAATATTTTTTTTGTAGCGGTTAAAAATGTAAGTATAAAAATGCAGTGCTATGTGGCTTTCCTAAGAGTCTCTAAGATATGTCATCTCATTCTACTAGATGGTGTGTGGTCAGGCTTCTACTAGGTCAGGCGTTTTCCACCTAGTGTCATCTATATATCAGGAGCTGTCAGACAGGTGTCATCTAGTATGTCAGGCGTTTTCCACCTAGTGTCATCTATATATCAGGAGCTGTCAGACAGGTGTCATCTAGTATGTCAGGCGTTTTTCAATCTGGTGTCATCTAGATTAGGTGCTTTCAACATGTTGTCATCTAATAGGTCAGACGTTTTCAATCCGGTGTCATATACTAGGTCAATGTTTAGTGCTCGGCGTTAGGGAGCCGCGTTAGCGCACTGGCTTCGCATACGAGTGGTCCTGGGTTCATTCCCCAGTTTGGGGCGGAAATGTTTTCAGATCACAACGGCTCCCAGGTCGACCCAGCCTTAAATGTGTACCGGATTAATCCGGGAAGTAAAGACTGCGAGGGAGAGGAGATGGCTACCGCCCTCATTTGCAGAGCCTCGGAAATGTGAGATCGCTAACATCTCACACCCCTACGGCATTAATAAATGCTATGGGTAACTTTTTTACTAGGTCAGGCATTTTCAATCTAGTGGCTTCTACTAGGTCAGGCTTCTCAACCTGGTGTCATCTTTCATGGCAGGTGTTCTCAACCTGGTGTCATCTTTCATGGCAGGCGTTCTCAACCTGGTGTTATCTACTATGTCAGGCGTCTAAAACGTTAGGCGTCAACTAGATCATGTAGTCATCTACTACAACCGGCTCCTACAAGATCATGGGTTCTCAACATAGTGTCATATACTACTTCAGATGTTCTCAACCTGGTGCCATCTACTAGGCACAACTTGGTAATGCCACTATCTAGTTAACAACCTGTTACTCGCGAGCAGGTTGATGCTCTCGTAAGGATATGTGCTCAAGCCATGCGAGATCAAATGTGAAACGAATGTATGAGGGCAGTGCTCGGCGTTAGAAAACGTTCAGATCCCCTGCATTAGAAGTATGTTTCATGGTTATTGATTTGATGTAGCATTACTCAGGCAACCAATGACAGTTGGTGTTGGTCTGATGTATAATTCATACCTTCTGACTTATGCTTGGTCTGATGTATAATTATACCTTCTGACTTACGCTTGGTCTGAAGTATAATTATACCTTCTGACTTAAGCTTAGCCTGATGCCTTCTGAATTAACCCTTTCAGCCCCGGCCGATCAGGAAAATCTCCAGGCTTAATTCCCAGAGCAAGAGGAAAAACTCCGCAAAAATCATTAATGATTGTGCAATGCTGTTGTATTTGAAATTTATCAGTACTCCAATACAGCTTTCTGTGGATATCCGTCCACGTGGATCAGTGTTTCACTATTAACTAGTTTGATGCAATACAGTCGTGCGGGATATATTCCTTTGCCTGCCCACATGAGTGATGGAACCAACCGTAGTCTACTCTTGTCTTGGTAGGTGAACTCCTGGTCTTTTTGTTCATGTGTTGCTCCATCTTTTCAGCCTCTTCATATCCTGGTATGCCACACATACCCTTAGCTCTGGAGATGGTATCAACTGTAGTATTAACCTTCTTTGGATGCTCACTTCTCATATAGTTTCCTTCAGGTCTAGTAGTTTATTGCTGTCAAGGACTTGCAGGACAGACATTGCACCAATAAGAAACACTACCTGTTGACATTGGTTTGTTGTGTCTTAATTAGTTCTGCAACAATGTTTAGTGCCTGTACTTCTGCGGTGTAGTTGGAGCAGAAGATTCCTGTTAGTGAATATGTGGATTAATTTTCTTTTTCTGAGTATTTTATGTACACCCCAGCACCTCCATTCTTCACTGTTCTAGTTGCTGATCCTTCACTGTTCTAGTTGCTGATCCTTCACATCCACGCTTCACTGGGATCATCATCAAACTAATAACCCTTCAAAGTCGTAGGGGCGTCACTGAAAACATTAACACACACATTTCGCAATGCCTCTCTTATCACTTCTTTGAGTGTGGATAATTTTAATCCTGTCCAGTCTTTAATATCATTAATCTATAATTTCATCTGACTTCTTCTTCTTTCCCCTCAACTGGTCCCTTCAAGATATATTTGGAAAGAGAATCGTGCCTCATTATACATGACCAAACAACAGAAGTTTGTTTGCCTCACCACTGCTATGAGATGTTCTTGTTGGCCTGCAAGACTAGTATATTCTGTTGTGTTTCCCACGTATATGTTGGTTGTGTGTTCTGTATAATTGATACGTAATATTCGTCTGTAGAATTTGTTGTCAAAAGTTTGTATTCTCCTCTCGATTTCTGCCGTAATTGTCCTATCCTCACAAACGTACAAAAAGAATATGTATTATTAAAGATTTCCATATATTTATTTTGACTGTTATACTTATTTTGCTCTTCCATATGGTATTTAATCTGGACATTGTAGCCGAGGCTATTTCAAGTTTAGTCTTTGGTAGTCTTTAGTACATATCTTCAATAGCATTTCATACTGTAGTTTTCTTTTGGAGAGTATTCAGTATGATATCATAGAGTAGTTGTTGTTTATGGTAGTTCTGATAGTGAGATTTTGATATTGCTCCAATGGAACTGGAAAAAGTGTTGATATTATTTCTCTTGTTGTGTCTGTTAGAACTTCTTTATATTTTCAGTTTAGTTTTTGGATCGGTAAATAAAACTGCTCCTCTTCAGCCTTCCATTTGCTAGTCACCAAATCTGGCCTTCATTAGATGTAATGACATGCTCTTGTACTTTTCTGCATGGATCATGGTATTAGTGTCCGTCATGTATGGTAAAGGATCGACAGCCGTATTTTTTTTTCATTTCATTAATGGGAGAGGTCTTCATGGCACATGTGATAAGGCGAAGTGCTTGATTTTGTACCTTGCCCAGAGCTTATAGATGGGAATTGGCTCTTGAAATCCATGCATGTTTTACCTATCCTATTTTGCCCTTATTTGATAGTGTGACCAGCGTTGGTGAGGAATTTTCAGCATTGATATTTACCATTCATTTAACTGCCCATGCTGTCTGCTGCTTTTTGTATTTTCTTGTTAGCGTGTTCTTCACATCTTTAGGCGTTCTACACACCACACCATCAAGTCATCAGCATACTTAGCAGCTCTTACACCTTGTGGTAGTTCGCAGATTAGATCGTTTTCGAACACAAGAAACAATAATATACCTAACAAGAATAGATGGCCTGACATCCAACAAAAATAGAGGGAATGACATCCAAGAAATATGACATAAATTACATAATTTTTTCTGAATTGGATGCATTGTTCTAGGAATAACGTAACACATAAAGGGAATTAACTCTGAATATTTATTAACATATTCACCATAAATGCATCACTCTTATAAAAGTGAATGAAGACAATTACTTGTGTATAAGGCAACCTAATAAATGAAGGCACACTATCAGACGTATAATGCACTTGTGTATCTGTACTCTCTCTAATAAAAATCCTTGTGATTCTTGTCAGTAAACATGCTTACTTCTGTGTGACATGCTATTTGTACAGTGGAATCCCTGTATAATCCATTCTTATAATAACAAATTTCTCTCTACAACAGAACTTTTCAAAAATTCCCCAATTATATTATATATTGTTTATAAGCCTATTGTATATAACGAATTTCTGTTATTACATACATATTTTGTTGGTTTGTACCAAGTTTTATAATGGGATTTGACTTGATTCTTGTCCTCACTGTCTCACTTTGTAAGTTTATTAGCTCTGTGAGAATCGAATTAGAAAGAGTCACCAGTTTTGAATACCTTGGTTCTCTTATAAACAGTAATGGGGATTGCTATGAAGACATCAGAAGAAGATTGGCTATCGCATATAAGTTGACACAAATGAAAAACATAAGGCTGAGCTGCTGCAAAACAATAAAATTAACATTCCAATGAGCTTGCATATTCCAAGTGGCAATATATGGGTGCAAATCCTAGACAATCGCCAACAAAGGGAAAAATAAAATAGCAGCATTTGAAACAAAATGTTACAGAAAAATCCTCAGAATAACATGAAACAAAAAGATCACCAATGTAGCTGTCCTGAGAGAAATGAATGTAAAACTGACTAAACAGCATGGGTCTTTCTAGAAAACTACAATATTTTGGCCATATCAAACGTCATGACAGCTTAGAGAAAACCATAATGGAGGGGGCGATGCCAGGGAGACGAACAAGAGGCAGACCAAGAAGAAAATAGACGCAAGATATCAAAGACCCCTGAACATGACAATAATAGAAGCAGGAAGCCTGGCTCAAGATTGACAGAAGTTTCGAAGGGCTGTGATGATTGCTACATCCTGTTCAGGATATGACCTGATGATGAACCATGGAATATTAGGTAAAAAGGTAATAGTAATACGAGTTACGAACCAGCATCATAGCACACAGTTTCCCGTAATAAGTGTTCAGCTGTCTAGTTAGCCATTGACCAGAAACCACCTGACTAGCATTGCCTACAGTATTTGCTCAATAGGGAAGGCGCCATTTCCAGGGCATGAGCTCTGGTGGCCTACTTTCTGGTAGCTAGGTGAACATGGGGTAGGGGGGTTTAATTTTTATTTACCAGGAATAACGAGTCGATTAGAAATCCAGAGTTTACTGGTCAGCGGTGGAATGACAACATTACACTAGCCATGGAACTATACAAAAGCATTGTTCATTCATCCCACTTCTTTGGACTTGTAATGTAGACATCTCAAACTGTGAACAACAACAAGAAGATCCTATTTCTCTATAATTATTAGTAGTGCAGTGGAATCACCCTATAGCGCATTATTTTATAACAAATTTCCCTGCGTAACAACATTTATCAAAATCCCCAATTATATTTATTATATAATGTCTGTACTGTAATATGGCGTATTTCAGTTATTACTTTACATATTTTGTTGGTCAGGACCACATTGTTATAAGGGGATTTCACTCTATAAAGATCACAAGAAATTGTACAAATAATAAAATATGGTATATCTCTGATTGCACATAAGCAGATAAAAACGGTATAAGAAACTAGAGAACAAAACTGATTTCAGTGAATGATCAAGCAGGAATTAAATCTTGCTTGATCAGATGATCAAACAATGGTATATGACATACATATAAGTGGATTCTTAGTGATGAACATTCTAATATCTGTGTGATTAGAATTCCAAAATTCACTTTATAACTGGTTCATTATTTGCTTTATACATCTTCATACATCATACTTGGAGTTAAAATATTCATCTCTTAGTTTCCTATAGGAGGTGTATCTTTACATATTTATTGTCCATTGTCAGTTCTTGTCTCTTTTTGAATTTCTTACCTCCCTTAAATAGAGCTTCTGGCCCTTGAATGGTAATCAAAATTGCCTGGTGTGTGAAAGTGGCAATATCTTCTGTCATTTCAATTTCTGGTTTATGAACACCTGGTCACTCATCATCATGTGCAGTCTTTTCAATGAAGGTTTGTTCCAACAGACCTCCAACATCACAAGTCTCTTGTTTCGATCGTGCACTCTGCTAGACTGAAACCTGTCCATCTTGTGATGTTACTCCCTCACTTGTATCTGCCTCTGCCTACCTCTTGATTGCCTCCTTTCGACTTTACACTCAAGTAAGGTCTTCAACAAGTTGTCATGTGTCCAAAATATTGTATTTGAGTGATCTTTATTTCCTTTAATAATTCTTTCTTTAACTGACCACTTTTGACGATTGTCAAATTTCCAGTATAGAACTTTGGTGATCAATTTCAACGATCATCGAAATTGCTATGATGCATTAGAAATACGGAAGCCGTAGTGATTTTGTTACGAAATATACCTCACCCAAGGCACTACATCTAGCAACTTTGTTATGTTCAACATTCAAAATTTAGACAAAATACAATCGCCCGTGTGGTGCCGGATGAGCACAGAATAGCAACACTGTTTATCTTCCATGCATGTCGTAAGAGGCGACTAAGGGGGCTATGGGATAGAGATGGCTGTCCCATCCCATATAGGGTCAGTGACCCAAAGCCATGCTGAAGTCGGATGTGTCAGGCCGAAAGGTGCAGCAATGCTGTAAACCATGACGCAACGCATTCCGTTCTCCAGACTACATCCTGCTAATCAGCAGGAGTTTGAGAACGAACGCAGAAGAAGACAACCTACAATGACACAGTCTTGTGATATAATAGTGATATTGTGCTATGTTGTCTCAATTTATGGTGGTATTGCAGCAAAGTCTCTTGCTTCATAACACACTTTTTGAACTCCTCCAGACAGGCACAATCTTTTAAGCTGGGAGGATTAGAGTACTCTTATCAAGATAATGGATACGTTTACCTTCCAACTGTAATGTAAAAATGCTAAAACTGTGAAAATTGGATCTCACAGTTGACATTATAAATATTTCACGATTCTGGTTTTAGTGGTAATGTAATGGTTCTGTTTTTAGTAGTGAAGTGAGATGCAATGGTTCTGTTTTTACTGGTTTTAGTAGTGATTTGATGCAATGGTCTTGTTTTGAAACTTAATGTGAATTTGAATGGTCTTGGTTTTTATTGTAATGTAATCTTCAATATTCCTTGTTTACTGGTTTTAGTAGTGATTTTATTAAAAGTACAAAGGTCTTGTTTTCAAAGGTAATGTGAATTTTAAAGATCTTCGTTTTTATTGTAATTTAACCTTCAATAGTCCTGGTTTTACTGGTGATGTGAGGTATGGTGAGGATGTTTGCAGATTAGGACTGGTATGTGAGAATGGTGGAGGACACTTTCACTGACACTGCCTAGAATTGTCCTTCTAATTTTTCCCATGCCACGAGACCCCATGACAATCAAGTCTGCTTTTATGGTCTTGCTGTACTCAATAATTGTATTCCAGGTTTCTTTGCCAGTGACTCGTTTGAAAGATCCTGTAATCTGTTGAATACACACGGTTAGTGAAAACTGAGAATTTGTGATTACATATTGTGGACTAAAACAAATTATTAGTGAATACAGATGTTTAGTGAAACTGATAGTTTGTTCCTTTGGTGCCTTAGGGTGATTCATAGGGCAGATGTTATGTTTCTCCATATATTGCGGCTCGCTGCAAGTTGTTGCAGTTCTTTGGTGGTATTAATACCAATTGTCATTTCCTCATTCTGGATTCCTCTTTGTGGTGTTGTCTTGGGTCTACCATGTTTCATTTTCCTGTTGCAGATCATGACAGAGCTTGGTGGATAAGTCTGTTCTCATCTGATCTAAGCACATGACCTAACTACTTCCAATGTCTTCTAATAATAATAATAGTTGACATATATTCTTGTTTGGATATGGCTCTTATTGATTCATTTGTAAACAAAGTCTTTCTAATCTTTGTTGAGGATTTTTCATAGACATTTATTCTCAAAATTATCGAGTCTTTTTTTCTAGGTGAAACTGTAGACATTAATTAATATCCAAGATTCTACACATGATTTATGAACACAAAGTTGGTGATATTAACAGGGATATTTAGTCGTATCACATGTGATGGAAAAACAACTACTAGGCAAGTGTAAAAAAAGCAATTATTTTTAATCTTATATTAGTGAATTAAACCTTTTAAATAACTTTGGAATTTGTGAAGAAACAATTACAGAAAGAAATAAAAATATGTTACAAGGACAATATATTTGTTTTCTGTGTCTCTCACAGTTTTGCTGAAACATGGAGTGCATATTTGGAAACCAAAATACTTTATACAATGAAGTTAATCTTCCATGTATTTTGAATTCTTTAGTCAACAACTTCAGCATATGAAACATACCAGAACACTATAAAGTAGATGAATGTAACACAATAATTTCAGCATATTAAACATACTAGAAAGCTACAGAGTAGAGAAATCCGATGCAACATTTATTGCACATTAATGTGGAACAACATTTTCTCGCAGATTAATGAGACACAACATTTTCTCGCAGATTAATGGGACACAACTTTTTCTCACAGATTAATGGGACACAACATTTTCTCACAGATTAATGGGACACAACATTTTCTCGCAGATTAATGAGACACAACTTTTTCTCACAGATTAATGGGACACAACATTTTCTCGCAGATTAATGGGACACAACATTTTCTCGCAGATTAATGGGACACAACATTTTCTCGCAGATTAATGGGATGCACAATTTTCTCGCAGATTAATGTGACGCAACATTTTCATGAAGATTAATGTGACGCAACATTTTCATGAATAATGGGACGCAAAATTTTCTTGCAGATTAATGGGATGAAGCATTTTCTCCAAAATGCAGTTTTGCTGTGGAGGTATTCTTAAGATACGATGAAGGGTTGTCGCCATTTTGCTGAGATCTTCTTCTTCTTAGTTTCCCAGGAAAACAATTTATATGGATGCTTTATTATAAGTATCCATATGGATTATTTTCCTGGGAAGCTAAGAAGAGGAGGATCTCTGCAAAATGGCAGTGGCTTTTCATCATATCCTTAAGAATACCTCCGCAGCAAAGGGGTTAATATCAACGTTGTAATATTAAATTAAATAGATAAAGTCAAGTATTCAAGTATCTTGGCACTATTTTAACATTAGATGGCAGTTACTCTAATGAGATCAATAGGACCAATTGAGCACAAGCCAAATCAACATTTAACAAATGAGAAACATTCTATGAAATGGAGTAATATCAATGCATGCATGAGTTTGGGTGATATGGTTGTTATATTAAGCCAATCCTTCTTTATGGATGAGAAGCATGGTTGGTAAAAAAACATGACCAAGATAAGCTGTAGGCAAGTGAGACTTGTTTTTTAAGAAGCATGATGAAAATTAAATGGACAGACAAGAAAACAAATGTAGAAGTACTCAGAGAGGCTGGAGTAAAACAACGAATTATAGAACAAATCAGAAGCAGACAATCAAGATTCCTGGTCATACTGTGCAAGAATTTCTGTGGCTCAGATTGGTCTTCTGAGTAACATCAATATGCATCATAGACTGTATTCTTCATAGCACAACAGTAATACTATCATCTAGAAATATGCCAACAGCAATAATTATGGAGACAAATGACATGACACTATGACACTGTGCTATGACACTGACATCTAAACTTATCTTTATAAATGCAGCACATCATTTACACAGTGAACTAAGTACACTTGCCAAATGAACACAATATAAGATGGTAGCAGGTGAAGAGGTAGCGTCACAAGGATACAGAATGGCCAAACTTATAAACATGTTGACTCAAGCTGTGAGCTGAACTGGTGTCAGCTGAACCAAGTCTCCTTACTGGAGAATGACTGGGATGAATGGACCTGATTCAAGTCTTGTTTGCTTTCTTCTGATTTTTCCCCCACTAATTCATAGATAGTTTATAATAATAATAATAATAAGACCCATTACATTTAAGAGTCGTAGAGGTACCACACTGCACAAAAAGCTCTCCAAACATCTCCATCCTCAGTCATTCGGAGGAGAGTAGAAAAATCATGCTCAGACGATTCCTTGATATTATCAATCCAGGATTTTCTTACTTCCTCATCTCCTTCCACCCATGATTTTCTTACCTCCTCATCTCCTTCCACCCATGATTTTCTTACCTCCTCATCTCCTTCCACCCATGATTTTCTTACCTCCTCATCTCCTTCCACCCATGATTTTCTTACCTCCTCATCTCCTTCCAACCGTGATTATTCCTTGCATAACAGTTTTTGAAAATGAGTTGTGTCTTGCTACATGTCCAAACCAAACAAGTTTACATCGTTTCACCACTGCTAAAAGTGGTTCTTGTTAACCTGCAAGTTTGTTTATTTGCTGCTGGACAAATATATTTGTCTTGTTTTCTATTTAACTAATTCTTAGTAATCATCTGTAGCAATTGTTTTCAAAAGCCTGAATCCTTCTTACTGTGTCTACATTGAGTGTCCAACTTTCACATCCGTATAAAAGTTTACTTTGCACCAACGATCTGAATAGATTGATCTTTACTGTAATACCAATCGTACCTTTTTCTAAATCATATTCAACCTTGCCATGGCGGCCATCACCATCTCGAGTCTTAGATTAATCTCATTTTCACAGAGTTGCCATCATCACATATTTGGGACCCAGGATATTTGAAGGTGATAATTTCTTCAAGTTTGTGACTGTTTAACTGGTTTTCATGGGAATGCAGTGTACCATGGGCAGAATTTTGCTCAGTGGCACCCAAATCTTCTCAGAAACTTGGCTTATTGGCAAGCAGAAAAAACACAGCTGTTATTCTACATAATTTTGACCGGACACTCTCTGCAGATGAAGATTCTAATAATATGATTGATTTAATCCATGAACACAAAATACTGCACCTTGAGCAATGACAACCTACATTATTAGCTCTCAGCACCTCGTCTACGTATGCTCCAACTTGTGCTGCTTTCTGTTTGTCTTCTTGCTCCAGTTCTATAACTCGACCTGGGGTAGGGCCTATGTTTGAGAAATAATTATATATAATTGCATCAATAACAACTGCTGTTAAACTATCTCAATCAATCAATCAAGTGCCATGCAGAGTTGCATAAGTGATCATATTTCTCTACAACTCCCTATTGTTTGTATAGTTAATAAGTTCAGTTAGTGACACAAATTTGTGCCACAGTGAAAACCCATCCAGAAATTTCTCGTCTTCCTCTGTCTCTTCACCCCTTGATCTTTACTAAATCTTACTAAACTGGTGCTTACTAAGGAAGAGAGGGTTGGGAGATCAACCCACCTTAGCAAATCAAAACATGACTTACAGTATTAGTAACTTAGTAAAAAGAGCCCCAGCAATTTTTCACAATAAGGCCATCAAAATTTTCACAAATATGTAGAACTGACACATGAATACATGCAAATGTTCTGTTTTAGGTGAAACCCCACCCCCCCCCCCCACCCCAATTAAAGGGAAACATATCTGTAGCTCTGAAGCAAATTAATCTGACCTCTACTGACCTATGTGAACTAGATCAAGAGAAGTGGTAATTTAATAGCTTTACTAAAGATCAATGAGCTAGTCCTGTTAATTACCTGTATTTGTTAACCCATTACCTTTATAGGGAAAATATTTATAAAATGTCACATCCTCTAAGTGGTTTTGAGCATGACTATATGATCCCTTTACTTGGGGGGGGGGGGGCTACATTGTGTTGCTAGGTGGGTGGGGGGATGAAGATTATTGGATATTTTGGGCGTCACGGAATTGTAGGGAGAGAGACCACAAAAATGTAACTGTGCAATATTTAATACGAGATATAGTCACAAACTTTATAGAAAGTTGGACAATCTGTTTTCAAATTAATTTCATGAAGAAGGGATAGGAGGGACAAAAGAAAATGGTCAAACAGGGGAAATATTATCTCAATGGACAAAATGAAACATGTTTTCTACCACACACCCACCCCCAACTCCTATACGGGGTAAGACTTCTTCAGCAATCAACTCACAGATTAAGACTTCAGCAATCATCTCACAGATTAGGACTTCAGCAATCATCTCACAGATTAGGACTTCAGCAATCATCTCACAGATTAGGACTTCAGCAATCATCTCACAGATTAAGACTTCAGCAATCATCTCACAGATTAAGACTTCAGCAATCATCTCACAGATTAAGGTTCATTCAGCGATCCTCTCACAGATTATGACATCTTCTTCTGTAATCATTTTCACAGATTAAGATTTCCTCAGTTATCATCACAAATTGAGACTCCGAATCCTGTTATTTCAGGATTTTAGCTCTTACATAGTTTGTCTTCAAAGCTGGTAATTCAGACCATTAATTTATAAAACCCTGCAGAAGATGATGGGTGTAAATAACCAGGATGAGGTAAAATACAGGAAAGAAAATGGCATTTTTCAGAAAGCCACAAAATAATGTTTGGAAGCCACACCTGAACATTAAATTGCACAGTATATCGATTTCATGGAAGTATGATGGGTGAATAAACACATTATCCTACCTTCCAGGAATCCCACATCCCCATAGTAGTCTCCGACATATATAGTGTAGACTTGGTTGCCTTCATGATGAAGTTGCTTGATATAAACTGGAGGAGATAAAAGTTCTAACAATAACAACCACAACATTTTAGTACAAGTTATTAAACATACCAGATTAGTAATGCTAAGTATATGGATGTGAAAGAAAGACACTCAATGCACACATGGAAAGAAGGATTCAGGACTTTTGAATACAATACTACAGACGATTGTTAAGAATTAGTTATATAGAGCACAAGACAAATATATTTGGTAGCCAATAAATAAACTTGCAGATTATTAAAAACCACATTTGGCAGTGGTGAAACGGTGTAAACTTGTGTAAACTTGTTTGGTTTGAACATGTAACGAGACATGGCTCACTTTCTAAAACTACCAACCATTTGGACTCATATATCTTCGCTATTTATGTGTTCACAATATTAACGGTTATCTCCCTTTAAAGCCAGATGTTTTTCAATGTATACTTGACATCTTCGAGATGATACATATTTCTATGATATTCTGCTTGCATTTAAATGTGTACAAGCAATAAGTTCCCAAAAAAATTGTATTTTTTTTTTCATTTTTACAAGGTAAACATTTTTTCTTATTTAGCTTGTCTAAGTTTATGCATTCAGATTTTGTAAAAAAAAATATACTTCTTTTCCTTCAAAAATTACATTATAGAGTAATCAGTATACGACTATATCTCGTAGATTAATACGCCCATAGAAACATTATAGAGTAATCAGTATAGATTAATACGCCCATAGAAACATTATAGAGTAATCAGTATAGATTAATACGCCCATAGAAACATTATAGAGTAATCAGTATAGATTAATACGCCCACAGAAACATTATAGAGTAATCAGTATAGATTAATACGCCCATAGAAACATTATAGAGTAATCAGTATAGATTAATACGTCCACAGAAACATTATATACAAGGTGTTTTTAAAAAAAAATTAAATATTATGCATACCTGAACCTAAGAAACTTGAAATATTCCGTTGTCATATTTTTATCATGGAAAACCTTAAATAGTGTAATAGATAGGTAATAAGGCGTGAGTAGCCAGTAGGTATTATATAGTGTTGATTATCATGACTGAGTTCTATAATGTTAGATATAAAGTGATACTTTACCAATGACTAAAACAAAATTATATGAAGGAAACAAAGTTTCGTCTAAAAATCCTTCATCAGGAAAAATAAAAATGGACAACTATTACTACATTACTAATTTGTTTTCTCACCATTGTCACAAAATATTATGTAGACAATCATTTTGACATCGCAATCATAGACAATATTGAATCACTCACTATACAATCACTATAAGTCACTATTGAATCACTACAAGTCTTATCAAATAATATCATTGGCTAATTCTTTAAAACAAATGTCCTGTAGGAGTGCATATCTTCCGTATTTCTCAACTGGTATACATAGAGTACACAATACAGGAGACCCTCCATGATTAAAACGTCACCTTCGTTGCCTCATCTGCTAACATGTGTCTCACTCTACTGTGTCATGTAATCAATAGAAGGTGGTACTGCTAGTAGAACATAATTGAAAATAATACTCACGTGAAAGACAGGTAATAAAGTCCTACTTGATGATGACTAACACACTATAACTAGCGGATGTTAACATGAATAAATATGGTACATGCAACAAAACAAAACACAGAATATAATCATACAAATGACAATACACAGGACAAAGTCGACGTTTCGGACCAATAGGCCTTTTTCAAGATACGCACATAACACACAAACATAAAAATACCACAAGTAGATATGAATGTGTGTAGATACCGGAAAGATACGAACAGGAAGAACACAAAGATGATAATATAGGTGGAACAAGAGGAACAAAACGATGACATAAATGGCGGCACAAAATTAATAAAAACAACAAAGACCAATCCAACGGAGAACTAAGCGAAAGAGTGGTCGGAATTGAGTCCAAATGACTTGATGGTACCCAACTCGAAAATGAGACGATTTTCTAGGGCGTACCTAGATCTATCATCGATAGTGCAGGATCTGATGGCGGTGACCTGAATGTCAAGGACACCACGGTGGCCATCGCCGTTGAAGTGATTAGCAAACAGGAGTGGGTATTCTGTGTTTGATAGCATGCAGGTGGTTACAGAAGCGGTCGCTCAGTCTAATGCGTCTCACCGATATATTGCTTACCACAGCGTTTACATATGATCACGTAAATAACATTACGGGATTCACATGTAAAGGCCTCATCGATGGAGAAACTGGCCTTGGGAAATGAGACGGGGCGCATCTGAACCACATAAGGACAAGTGTAGCATTACGAAAACTAGCATGGTTCGGACATGTATGCAGGCACGATTCCTTGTCAAAAACAATGTGTAGCATTACGAAAACTAGCATCGTTCGGACCTGTATGCAGGCACGATTCCTTGTCAAAAACAATACTGCAGGGAACTGTCGAGGGTGGAAGAAGCAGAGGAGGACAAATAAAGACATGGACAGACAACATCAAAGAATCATCATCATCATCAAGTGCCGTCTCCGCAACGAAGGTTGGCTGCAACGTATCTCCAACATCTCCTGTCTCTTGTCTTGGTGGTGCACTCTGCTAGACTGTAACCTGTCCATCGTGTAATGTTACTCTCTCACTTGTATCTCTGCCTACCTCAAGGAATGGACAGGGCTAGATATTTCCACACTCATCCGCATCGCTGAGGATAGAATTCGCTGGAGGACTCTGTGTGCTGAAGCTTCCAATGTGGTACCCCTACGACCCTGAAGGGTTATGGGTTTTATTGATTGATTGATTGAGCAACGACCGCGTGAGCAACGAACGGTACCAAAATGGTCGGGTGCAGAGGACCTGAGGTGTCTGTGGACCAAGATGTCCTTCAGATTTTTACCACAAAAGTCCGAAACGTCGACTTTGTCCTGTGTATTGTCATTTGTATGATTATATTCTGTGTTTTGTTTTGTTGCATGTACCATATTTATTCATGTTAACATCCGCTAGTGATAGTGTGTTAGTCGTCATCAAGTAGGACTTCATTAACTGTCTTCCACGTAAGTATTATGTTTCATGTAAGCAGATGTTAAATGTAGACTACTGTTTCATGAAGTAAGTACAATGTAGTTCTAAAATGTAGATAGTGTCTCACTCTACTGTGTCATGGAAGCAGATCTAAAATGTAAATAGTGTCCCACGCGAATGTTTCATGATGTGAGCAGATGTAAAATGTGATGTGATGTTCGTCCGTCGTGATCGACGATGACCAAAAACTCAACCATAATAATAATAACAATAAATAATTAAATAATAAAGTTAATAGTGCGTTTTTAAATGACTAGCAAGTCCAATGCGCGCACAAAATGTTATTTTACAGAATTGACAACAATAGAAGGTATCTGTGTGAGGTTGAGATGTTTTTTCTTTTCTACATGTCCGCTTCTGTCTTGTAGTTTCTTGTCTGAATTCTTCCGCCGCTAGTGCTCCCGTTCTAATGCTGTAACGCCATGCTGTTATATCCTGAGCGAGGCTCTCCCAAGCGCCTACGTCTATGTTAAGATGTTTCAAGGATGACTTGAGCATGTCTTTGAAACGCTTTTTCTGTCCACCAGCTTTTCGAAATCCTGCCTTGAGTTCTCCATAATATATTTGTTTTGGCAAATGCGAGTTCTCCATACGCACAAGATGGCTTAAGCCCAGCGTGCCTGCGTCTTCATAAGTATTGTGTGGATGCTTATTGAGGTTGATTTTTCCAAGACCTCGTAGTCTGGTACTTTGTCTCACCAATGGATGTTAAGTAATTTACGTAGGCAGGTAAGATGGAAATGATTTAACTTTCTTGCATGTCTAGCATACACTGTCCACTTTTCGCAGGCGTATAGTAAGGTTGGTAGTATAGTATGGTAAAATGTAGATAGTGTCTCACTCTACTGTGTCATGTAAGTAGGGCTATACTGGATTCAAATTTTTTTAATCCGGCCTGGGTCAGATTTGGCCGGATTTCCAATTTAAAAAAATAAAAATTAAATAACGTACTACATCAATTGACTTAGGTGAATGGAGTCACTCGACTGTTCATTCCTGCGGTTCATTACTATAGACATGACAATGATGACATATACTCATATTAAATCATTTAAATGTAAAATAATTATATTTACATTAGAATAAGTAATATTAAGTTCCATAAGTTCAAGATGAAACATAATACATAAGCACATAATGCTAATTTAGTAATTTTAATTTTTAGTTTTCACATTGTTTTCAGTTGGCAAATTGGCAGCTCAGTTACAACTCACAACAACAGTACATTGAACAGATTGAATTTATTGAAATACATTCATTCAGTACTTTCCCTATTTCAGTCAGTCAGTCTTCATTATGGCTGTGAAATTGAACTCTCAGAGTCAAGAAGGGACAAGTTGTATTTCGGGAAAATCAACGTCTCCGCATTTTGTGGTAAAAGGCTACTACGGTGGTCAGTGATAATGTCTCCTGCAGTACTGAACAGCCTTTCCGATGGCACACTTACACTTGTAGTTGGTGGTGTAAGAAATGCCTGCGCCAGTCTAGCCATACTTGGAAATCTTTGCTTATTGGCATGCCACCATGAACCTGGATCTGACTGTCGAGTTTGAAGTTGCTCTAACAGGTACTGTGTCACCTCAGTGTTAATGCTGTTGCCTTCGGCACTTGCATAACGATCTGTGGTGGGATTTTCCTCAACAATTGTGTCAAAACAGCTCCATAGGCTGGACTCGTACTGTGTGGCAGTGCTCACAGACGTCAACAAACTAGTACTACTTCTAGTAGCTGATGGATCCTGTGGACTGACTGTATTTGCTGAATCAATAACGGAGTTAGCTGCTAACAGCAGATGGCCTTTGTGCATCACTTCTACCACGTTCGGAGAAGTACAGCTTGAATCAAGGATCCAGTAGTGTGGCACAGGTGTAAATACTGTTAGATTCAATGTTCGCAAATATGCTGCTTCAAACAGGGCTGCATTCATAATTTTGATACAAAGCATCACTACCTTCTTTCTGGAGGAAAGCCATGAGTGTTTTCACTAATGGGATCACAACTGATACTGATGCCTAAACTGCACTTATTTCACGTGTGAGTTCTTCAAATGGTGCCAAAGTACATGTAGTTACCACATTCTCTGTGACTGCCCACTGCTGTGCCGTTAGCCCAGTTACCGAATCAATTTCAACACAGTTTCAGTGTGTGTGTGCAAAGCATCCAACACTTGAATAGCTGCCATCACAAAAACATTTGGCAATGTTGAATGCATTGTCTCTCACACCAACATGGTACTTCTCATGTGCAATTGACCACGCATCCAGCATCATTTCAAAATGTGCAAGCAAGTTTGTGGCCGTATGATGTTCATCAAATGCAGTACAACGGAAGACTACACGAAGGAGTCTGTTAACCAATGGCCAGTGAGGCCCATAAATGACTGAGTGGTGTGTTCAGGTGTCCATGGTCTGTTATGTAATCAGTGTCAGATATTGCTGCAAGTTTTACCTTCAGACGTTTAAACATGTCAGGAATGACATGTTCAGCAAAGTACTTTCTTGAAGGTAATTCATACCTTTTTCCATTGTATGCATCAACTCTCCGAAACCTGGTCGTTCCACACCTGAAAAGGCTCCATATCTATGGCTATCATTCGGACTACGGCAGCATAAATGCGTTTAGCATTGGGACTGTTGATGTCCCATAATTTAGGCCCGGTCCCATGCATGCACAATTGACTGCTGGGTACTGTTGCTTGCTTTGTGCAAACATGGTCCCAGATTCATCATAGATGTGGTCGCCAATACACTGGCCTCCAGTGATGCTTTCTTTTCCATCATTTCGTCATAGCTTTTCCTGTGCATCGATCGCAAATGGGTCTGCATTGATGATGTTGAGAAGTCTTTGGGGCGATCTGATCGTCCATGTAATAACTGTTTGTCCTACAACTTACATATTACTTTCGCTAATTCATCGTCTTTAACCTTGAACTAATCCCAAACGGCGCTGTATGACTTAGATTTTGATGCCATTTTATTTTATCGGCAAGACCAAATAAATTTACGGAAATACGAAATATTCAAGTCCCACAAACTCATGAAGTAATGCACCAATAAAATTCAAAATGAGTGTTTATTTCTTAGAATTCTTATATTTACATCAGTGAGAAATAGTAAACCAGAAGTGCTACTGCGCCATTGCCTAAAATTCGGCTTGACCTCATGAAATATGTACAGAAAATTCACGTGACTATGCAACACAAATCAGGCAAAATTGGACCAGAGCCGAATTTGTAAAAATGGCCGGATTCCGGATTTGCCGGAATCTGGTACATCCCTACATGTAAAAAGATGTTAAATGTAGATAGCCCCACGCTACTGTTTCATGATGTCGGCAGATGTAAAATGTACATAGTGTCTCACGCTACTGTGTTATGGTGTCGGCAGATGTAAAATGAAAAGCTGGTCCTGGAGAGCTGATAGGTATTTTAGAAAATAAATTGGTTTCTTAAATTTTCAGACATTATCCAGGAGTTGATTGATAGTTGTTTTAACGACCTCATACTTTGCAGTTAGAAATGATAACTCGGTAGATTCACACAAGCTCAGCAGTACTCACAGGGTAGGAAATGATTAGAATATTGCAAGCGGGTAGGAGACACGTAACAGGTAAATATCATCCACATAGGTCGTTGTAACATAATGACCTAAATCTCTTATACGCTTATTTCAAAATTTAAGCAAGGTGAACTCAACGTTAATGTTTGAAGGATGCGTGACTCGCTGTCTGTTTTATTCTACGATCGTTCTTGAACTACTGCAGGTTAGCACGAAGTAGATCTGACAAACGGAATTAGTTGTGACGTGGTTTATAGCGTGTTATAGTTTGAATTATACTTGTGCCTTTCTGTATGATATTGAAAGGTGGAAAACTCGATACTTCTATACGACCAACTATGGCAGCGGCAGGAAACCTTTTTTTTGTATTAATTGCCATTTGTAAATGGATAACATCATTTGTGGGCCAGTGGCATGAATATGCCTTCAGTAAAGTGGTGGGAGGGTTACATAATTGTCACTTACATTTCCGTAATGTTCAGGAGATTGTAAATGCATGTTTTTAAATATCGTTATGGGGTGCGGGAGACCGCACCCGTCTTTTGGTTAAATTCCTAGTACTAAAAGTCATGTTTGTTTTCCTGGAGGTGGTAATTAGATTCAAACTCACCCCTATCAACGGCCGCGAGCCATATCTAATTATCAACTTGAAAATTAGCCTGGAATATATGTATTATTTCTTGACATATGTCATTTCTAGTAGAAATTGAGCATTTTAAACAGTACCCCAGGCGTTTCACAACTTAACTTGCAATTCATAACATCTGCTGCTAAAGAATGAGTCGTACTCGATTTTAGCAATGATCTCATCATAAGCATTCTATTTATTATGTATTCATTATTATTATTATTATTTTTATTTTTTTTTGGGGGGGGGGGGATATTTTGCGCGAACAATTTTTTTGAACAGTTTATGTCTCGAACAGGGTTGTGCACGTGCACATATTTTGTGTCACGACCAAGGTAATATGCTATCTACGCTTGAAATGTGTGTTAACTATGAACTCGGCGCACTGTGCTTATCCAACCACAATAAGATGGTTATTATGTATGTTATTATTATGATTTACTTAAAATAAATTTACGGTACTATGTAACAAAATCCTAGATTTATTGAGTTTTTAAACCAGTCTTGGTTGCCTACGGCAGACCAAACGAAATTACTCTGCAGGCCTGAGATTCCCGCCCCTGATTTAAGAGATTGGACACACAACACCCACTCCTAAAATATCCTTACTCACATATTTTGATTCTTGATTAGGAACCACCATCACTACATGAGGGACATCCTCCATAACAGATCTGCTTGTCATTTCGTCATGTAAAAGCTCAGTGTTACAATCAGTTATGGGTTCTGGTCTTTCCAGTGAGGATGCATTTTCTCCCATTTTTTCTACTCTCTTCATCGCTGTGTAGTTTATCCATGATTATTATCATTTATTTAGTCAGACATCTTATCATCTTGCCATCCACTATAGCTTTATATGCCAATGACAGAGATAAAAGTTCCGGTGTCGGGTTACAACCAGAAACTGGAAATGGTTGGCTGGGATAACACAGAGCAAACATCAAAATGAACAGAAATAGGTATAGAACCTCCGCGTTACCAAAATAAGTCAATAAAACAACCTAGCAAATCGACACAGTTAATCTAAACGTCGTCTTCATGCCAATGATATCAGCTCTTTATTTGCCCGACTCCCACATGTTTGAAGGATGCGTGACTCGCTGTCTGTTTTATTATAGATGCTCTGTGCATTTGTGATGCTCTGTGCATTATTGAAGAGGGTTCCATTATATTCTGATCGTGCATTTTCCTATCTTGCGCAGCATACTATGGGAGTCAGAATTACTGCATGTGTTGATGGTTGCGTCATCAGCGAAGTGAGAACCATTCTCATGCTCGATGGGATATGCAAACAGATTTTTCCACCAATTTATTGCCATTTTGGTCGGCGATGAAGCGCGATCCGCATGTTTGTTTCTCTTATTACTGGGCCATCTGTTTGATTATATTTTGTGACTTTTGAGTACTGTTCTGTGAGTTCTTTGATAATTCCCTCTGTCTTATTTGCAGCAGAATCACGACACTCTCTTCCTAGATGTATTACAAAATGTGTCAGAGACCTTTACCACTTCTTCACCTCCACCTTTTCACACCCTCTTCTTACTTCTTCCAGCTAACAGACTGAATCCAAGCCCTTCCTTGTTTGATGCGTCTTCTGTTGGTGTTATTAGCAATAAGGTTGATGATTATTTTGGCAACTTTAAAAATTATTTCACCTGTGCTACTCGATGTCTTACTTTGATTTACAGAGCAAATTTTATATTTCAAATTTCACTTTCCCACTGTACCATATTCAGCACTGCCTGCCTATAGTAAAAATGATCTGCATATAGTTTTACTGACCATTACTAATGTGACTGGACATTATATAGCTTGCACGCTAGGATGTTTTATGAGCTAGTATTTAATAAATATTTCTGCGCGGATCCCAGCAATGAGTATTCAGTGTTCTACCGTCAATGTTCGTTGATGCACGAAAACTTGGAACGCACAACGACATTGGCGCTAGAATTAAGAGTAACAGACCTATATATGTATCACCCTGTCACATGGTTACAATGATTTGCTAAATACTTAACACACTGAAACAACTTCGACATATCAAACCAGAGTAAGAGCGTGACATTGATAATCAGTAATCTGTATTCTCAGTCACATCATATCTCGGGTCTTTGGTAATTTGATCAAAGTACCAACTATCACAAGCATCTCTCCCTTCACTAATTGGTAACTCTGGTAGTAACGAGTTAGCATAGAATGTTGTCTCTTTTCTTATGAATACGTCGCCTATATTATTTATAAAAGAAATACAGAACAGACATGACAAAGAAAGGTGTGGTGGACACGCATGCCAGACAAACAGAGACTTTCAATTTAGTATGTTATGGATCATCTTTATTTGGTCACTTTCGTCCAATCTTAGTGATCATACATTGTGATGTATAGGCCTACAATATGGACTTTGTCAATGGTTGAAAGCGATGTGCCTCATCAAAGTGCTCATTAATCCAGGAAATTCACGAAAACCACATTGGTACTTGAGGAAGTTATGGATTTTAAAAGAATGAGACCTTCCATGAAGAAATGCAGGCGTCCATATTCATACAGTGTAGGCCCCTATAGCCTTTAACTTTTCAGGATCGTAGGGTTGCATCGTATATTCGATGCAATCAACAAGAATCTCCCAACTATGTATTACTTTAGCGGATGAGTGTGAAAGTATCATGCGCTGTCTATTATTTGATGCTCTATGTCCATGATTGTTTTTATCTTCATAGGTTTCTTTCAACTGTTTCCTGCAGAATCGTTTTTGACAATGAATCATGTCGGATTACATATCCAAACCTACAAGTTTTCGTCATTTTACTATTAAAAGTGATGATTATTGTGCACACAGAGGAATTTCGATAAGAAATGCGTTCTAACACTTGTACTTGAAAGCCTCGTTTCTGCAGTGAGTGTACAATTCTCACAACCATACAGCATAACAGAAAGAGCAAGTGAATGTTTTGACACTGATGTTGCTTTTGCATACTGAATTTAACTTTGGTATGGCAGCTAAAGCCATCATCATACTTATCAGTAATACTGTTTCGGATTTTCCATCAATGAATATGCAGTATCCAAGGTATTTGAAAATCTTCACTCCTTCATGTTTATACCCATTCATAATGATGTTTGGTCTATACTTGTGCTCTGCTGTTGATCAACATCTTTCTCTTTTCGGTGTTGTTTTCCATTCTTCACTTGTTGGTAACTATTTTCTAACTTTGATTTAAAATCCTGTAGTTCTAGTTATGATCCAGAAATCCTGTAGTTCTAGTTATGATCCAGAAATCCTGTAGTTCTAGTTGTGATCCAGCTACAAGATCAACATGCTGGAGCTCTATGTAAAGCACTGAATACATGACGCATACTCACCATCAACCCACATTTGTTGTAATAAACTCTTATTATTATCATGCTTAATCCAAGTCAACTTCAAATCCAAGTGTAAGGCTTAGATGGAACTTAGGTTTTAAGAAAATGATCTCTATAACTATACAAAAATTATCACAATAATATTCCAATTTAGTATAATGTCCTATCAATAACATGCCATCTTATAACACTACCATATTTCAACTTCTAATAATTCTCAGGAAAAACATTGTAAATTTTAACAATGTAACAACAACAGCATTCCAATTTATTATAATATTCCATCAATAGCATTCTAAGTTCTAAAAAATACAATCATTAACAATGTCAAAACAATAACATTCAAATTCTGAAGATTGCCCATCAATAGCAATATAACATAACAATATCCTGTGAAAAACTTCTAACAATGCAACAACAATAACATTCCAATGTTTAATATAGGGTCCTAAATGAAGAAATATTTCAAAATGCATAATCAAGGTTGAATATTCTGCATACATCAGCTGCTGTTTCTATCATTAAATCTATTGTGATATTTGAATCAGCCTATGTATAAGCCAGTCCATGTGTTATTTACAAATGAATGATGGTCACAGATGGCCAGAAAAGTGAGAGAGAATTGCCGCTGTTACATAGGAAGATACTTGACATAAAGGCGTCTCAACTTGCTGAGAAAAAAACCTGAAAAGTCCTGCAAAACTGCTTTTAAGTCCCACAAAGTCTTAAAACTTACAAAATAAGAAAACAAAATCTTACAGCCTCAGAGATAAATTTATTTGCAAACTATTATCACTCAATAAATAAATCATAAATACTATATAAAGTACTCAGGTTACTGTTAAAGCCTAACTATCAATGTAATATATATATTAGGGCTGTACCAGGGTTCACATTTTTGAAATTCGGCCAGAGCCAAAATCTGGTACACTCCTAATATATATATATATATATATATATATATATATATATATATATATATATATATATATATATATATAGGCGTAGTACTTTGTACTTTATATAGATTTTTTTTTACATTGATAGGCTTTTACAGTAATCTTAGTACTTTATATATTATATAGTATTTTGCTTATTTGTTTGGTTACTGCTGCACACTAAACTTTGTCAGACGTTCTCTAACATTTTGGTTATTTATAATTAATAAATACACATTCCACATACACTCTGGTGTTCTAGCGTGTTTAAGGATGTGGTCTATCTCCCTTACTATTCATTACACATATCGATTGTAAATGTAATAAAATTGCCAACACCAGTGAAGAAGACAAGACAACCTAAACAACTTGCTGAGTGAACTTCTTTTCTGCAGACTATCATACAATAATATAAACACCAGAAGAACAACTACAGCAACATATAGACTTCATATACACAACATTTAGGTACTATAACATGAAGATAAACACTGGAAAAAAAACCAAGGTAATGTTCATATTCGGAGTAGCAATAAGAGATAGAAACAGAAGATTAACAAACACAATGCAAATCCTGGACCACATAAAAAGACAACAGATTAAGTGGTTTCACATGTGTCCAAACTACCATCAGATAGTTCACTTCAATATTACTATACAGACACGATGGATACAAAACCAGAGGCACTTCATGCAAAGATGGTTACAGAAATAAAAGAGTCTATGAAAGCAAACATAGGCCTATTTGTAGCACAAAAAAGGACCATTTCCAGAGAATTCTACCACTGGAGCTGCAAGGCATACAAAGGGGTATGAAGCGAAAAGAAAGAAATCACAAATAAATAAAATAAATCTCTGTTAAAGTGTGTTCTTGTCATTGAATTTGTATCTTGAAATGTTCTTTAAGATTGTATTGAAGCTGTCTACTATTTAAGATTGTATTGAAGCTGTCTACTATTTAGGATTGTATTGAAGCTGTCTACTATTTAAGATTGTATTGAAGCTGTCTCCTATTTAAGATTGTATTGAAGCTGTCTCTTTTCTTTAGAATCCTATTGAAGCGACCTCCTCTTTAAGGGGACTGTATGACCTCAATTCACCAAAATGATGATTTTAAGTAAACTAAATTTAGTTCTGGTATTGTTTCTTCTTCTTCTTTCGTTCACTTGAAACATGTCTGTATCTGTAATTCTGTCTCATGAATAAAACTCACTAGTATTGTGAATGAATAAACACTTTTTCTTTCATATAGGCCTACAGTTTAAGTTTTAGGGCTCATCAATAGATGTGAACTGTCAAAGTGCATCAGAGTTAACCCAAAAAAATATTTCAGAATGGCTGCAAGTTAGTAAAAATATTTGTTGATTTTGATTGTATTTATAAATTATTACAAACAAAGCAGATTTTCTAGCTCCTATTTTTCTAATTATTGGGTCTATATAATGATTTCTCCATACCAATATGGTGGAAATTTAAGGTCATTACTATTAAAATACTGTAAATGTCTACAATCATTTGAAGATAAAATTCAAAATTATATAGAAATGTTTTATTGAAAATCACTATATTTCTTTCATTTTCTAAACCCTTAAACTGCTACATTGTTCTCACAAATGGATCTAAAGCTGTGCTAAATTCTTTCCACAATTAATTTATGAAAACCCTATGCTGATTCCTTTTCTTGACCTACAAAATAAGAGAAATTCCACAGTACTTGCTTTTTATTGTCATCAGAAAATAAATATCACATGATGGGATACTTGACACGTACTTGCTCTTGATGATTTCCGAGTGAAATCATTTTTAGCAATGAAGGGATATAAAACACATTTAAATATTGGCTTAACTCATCCATAGCAGGAAGTAATAGTAGAATGGTAGAGGAATGAGTAAGCTCGTGTGTTGCAGCTAATGGGTTAAGGATAACAATTTTTATTTTTATAGCAATGGTCATGTACTCGTGTACATAAATTTAAAACAACTATATATTCCTTGTGAGCTTAGGGAATAAAATTACCCGTACTTTCTACTGTTTTTGAGTAATGTTTCCCCATGTGTACTGCTTTTCTCTCTCTCTCTCTCACGCCTGAACTTGTTACAACCATTATATCTAAGCAGCCTCTATGGGTACAACTGAACCTGACATTTATTGCCACACTGAGAGTTTAATTACCTGCCGGTCTGGGACTAAAGGGAATGTACCAGAAAAAAATTATCATTATATCTGTGAACACTATCATACTAACAATTTGTTACCAGTGTCAAATATGGTCTTCACATGTGAGATGAAGTGTTTAAGAAAAGCAGCTATTGTCACCAAACTAGACAGAGTAAGAAACGAGAATATCAGAAAAAGAGTAGGAATAATGCCTTGTATTGAATATATATATAGAATTCAGCAGATAAAGTCAAGCAGAAAAGTTTCAGTGTATGCCAAGTCATCCAATGAAGGAAAGATTCCAAAATCTAGCAATGGGGCGACTGAAAAGGAGCAGCTTTATCCATCAAGCTAAACGACTCCGTAGACAACTTACAGACCTACCTGAAGTTGACAGCCCCTTAAGGTCTGTACCAGAACAAACCCCGTGGAGTGAAAGCCATGGAATGCCAATATACATTCAGACCCATGTGAAAGGAATACTAAGCGAGGATGAACAGAACAGTGTGCAGCGAATGACAGTCACCCTCAGTTTCCTGGATGAGGAATATCCACAAGATATATGGGTTAGAGTGTACACAGATGGGTCAGCACAGAATGCTGTGAGGAATGGAGGTGCAGGTGTATATATAGAATATCCACACAAGCCTAGAGATACAATCAGAACACAGACAGGAAAATTCTGCAATAATTATGATGCAGAAATCCAGGCAATTAGTGTGGCAGCTAAATATCTGCTGAACTCCAACTCTGGCCTACAGCCTGTGGTATTCCTGACAGATGCAAGGTCAGTGCTTCAAGCTCTCCAGTCTGGAAAACTAACAGACTTAAAAAAACTACTTAGCGAATTGTCTTACCAGTATAGGGTAACCATGCAGTGGATACCCTCTCACTGTGGAACACCAGGAAATGAAAAAGCAGACCAACTGGCTAAGGAAGGTGCTGCCGAAGACCAACCAGATATACCAATCACCTACCATCAGAAAAAACAGATGATAAAGTCAATAAGAAAGCCACAAACACCAACACAAGATGACTATCACATTATGAACAGATCAGAACAAGTTATAATTCTACGTCTCAGAACAGGACACAACCGACTCCGCAGTCACATGTATACAAAGTTCAAGATTGGCAACACGGCCATGTGTACATGCAGCACAGAGTGCCAAACATATACTTCAAGAGTGTTCTGAGCATGAAACGCTGAGGCAGACATATTGGCCAGAGGAAACAACACTGGAATCAAAACTCTATGGGACTCTGTATGAACTACAAAAGACAGTGAGTTTTATTAAGGAGACAGAATTGCAGATATAGACATGTTTCAAGTGAACGAAAGAAGAAGAAGCAGATAAAGTGGTTTGGCCACCTTGTGAGAATGGACCCAAGTCAAATACTGCTGAGAGCTTATAATAAACGATCAACAGAACCAAGGGAAGACCGAGAAAGAGATGGATCAATAACGTCACGACCACCTCCACAAAAACAGATTCAGTATGACTCAGGTGTCACATCTGGCCTTGAACAGAATCTTACAGCTGCCACTTGTATGCTTAACAGCAAGTGTGGATGCTTTAACCAGCTTCCACCTGGAGATATGCAATAGACTATACAGGTAATTTTCAGCATCATGTTCCCTGCCCTGTTCATGAACTGTCTCTACGATTGAGAAAATGATGGAATAAAAATTAAATATAAGACAAATGGAGAGCTATCAGTGGACCACAAGCCACCACCATGGTTTTGTTTGTTTGTTTTGCGTTCGCTCCATTATAATCAGCATGGATATCCGTGCGATTTGCGCCGGGAGCGTGTTTACATTGTGCTACCATTATGCGCCTTGTAGGCCTAGCACATCCGATTTCGGCATGCCTTGACAATTCGGGTGGGCTACCCTAGCCTGTGACAGCCTCCCTATCTGTCGCCAGGCACGAGTGTGTGTGGTGACTCTTCGCCCAGACGTGAAAGAGATAGCCATCATAAATCTGATGTTTACTAATGACTGTGCACTCACTGCCAGCTCCGAAAAAGATCTGCAAGAAAGCATGGACAGGTTTTTTTACAGCTTGTCCTCAACATCAACACAAAGAATGTGAGGTAATATTTCCACCCTCTCTCAGTGAACAATACCATAACCCAATTATTAAGGTCAATAAAAATGTTCTCCTACTAGTGGACAGATTCATTATATTGGTACATGTAGCACTCCAGAGCTGGTGGCATTGATGCTGAAGTTAACAACAACAGCATCTCTAAGGTGATTGTTGCATTTGGCAGAATGAGCGACGATGTGTGGGAACGGATGGCAATAGCAGCATCACATAATTAAAAGTCTATAGCGCAATTGTATTCACTACTTTGAGGTGCGTGTGAGACCTGTACAGTGTAGAGCAGAGACACTAGAGTGTTAAATCACTTCCACATATGGTGTATCTGCAATCTTCTCTGGAAAAATTGGTAAGTTAAGTACCTAACATCCCAAGCATTCATATTCATACAATGCTAGAGAACACAATGGTGATGATGTATGAGTGCAAATAATGACAGAAATGTGAGTGACCAGGGGTGATGGAACAGAGAGCTTACTCTCTGGAAATGTCTGAAGTAAAATAAAAATCAACATTTAACTGGAATTGTGAGTCTGCATACTCTTGGATGGTAGCTGGAATGGAGAGATAAGCACTTATGGGAACATCCTTATGTGGTGATGCTGGTTTCTAATCAAGAAACTGATTATATAGTATACAATTTCAGATTTTCAACGTAACAAATTAGTTGCTTACCTGCATTATATTATATTATTTTAAGCACCACCATGAGTATGCATATTTTTCTATATTCTTCAATGAATGTCATTATAATCATATTTGTATCAAATATAAATTTTCCGCTTTAATGCATCTTTTATCTTTTTTATCATTTATAGGATTTTTATTATTTGTCTTATCTCCCTATGCACTACTTTTGTCTTAAGTTTTACTGACATCTCTATTTCACTGCATTTTGTTTCTAGCCATTGTTTTTTTCGCTTTTTTGCACATATTATGTATATAATTGAATATTTTGAGCTTTATTTCTTTCTCACATTTTCTCTAATGTTTCATCTGGCATCCATGTTTGTTTGTTCTCTGCTTTTATTATTGGTAAATTTTAATTTGATGTTTAAATACTTTTCCTTAGGCTCTCCCATTATGTCTATTTTCTCTTCTGTATTGTTCCATGCATTAGCGTAGGTAGGAGTCACCATCAGTTTCCTGGACGAGGAATATCCACAAAGACATATGGGTCAGAGTATACACAGATGGGTCAGCACAGAATAAAGTTAGGAATGGAGGTGTAGGTGTATATATAGAATATCCACACAAGCCTAGAAATACGATCAGAACACCACCAGGGAAATTCTGCAATAATTATGATGCAGAAATCCAGGTAATTAGGGTGGTAACTGGAAAACTGCTGATCTCCAACCCTGGCCTACAGCCCAAGATATTTCTGACAGATGCAAGGTCAGTGCTTCAAGCTCTCCAGTCTGGAAAACTAAAAGACTTCCAAAAATTACTTTAAAAAGCCAGAAAATGAAAAAGCAGACTAAGGAAGGTGCTGCCTGAAAAATTACTTAGCGAATTGTCTTACCAGTATAGGGTAACCATGCAGTGGATACCCTCTCACTGTGGAATACCAGGAAATGAAAAAGCAGACCAACTGGCTAAGGAAGGTGCTGCCGAAGACCAACCAGACATACCAATCACCTACCATCAGAAAAAAACAGATGATGAAGTCAATAAGAAAGTCACAAATACCAACACAAGATGACTATCAAATTATGAACAGATCAGAACAAGTTGTAATTCTATGCTTAAGAACGGGACACAACTGACTCCACAGTCACATGTACACAAATTTCAAGATGCCAACATGGCCATGTGTACAGGCAGCACAGAGTGCTTAACATATACTTCAGGAGTGTTCTGAGTATGAATCGCTGAGGCAGACATATTGGTCAGAGGAAACAACATTTGAATCAAAACTCTATGGGCCACAGTATGAACTACAAAAGACTGAGTTTTATTCAGGAGACAGAATTACAGATATAGACATGTTTCAAGTGAACGAAAGAAGAAGTTCCATGCATTCTATCATTAGATATTCATATCTATTCCTTACATCTACAAGTTATTTTTGTTGTAGGTTTGGTTGTTTTAGTGCTGATGTGTCTATCTGTGGATCTTGATTTATTTTATGTTCTTTTTAAGTTTTACATGTATTTTACACAGCACTAGATTATGGTCAGAGTTGATGTCCATTTTAGGATATGTTTTAGTGCTTTTGACACTTTCTAAATGTGTTGTTGATCATAATATAATCTACCGGGTATTTGATTCCTCTTTCTGTCTCTAGGACTTTTCTCTGTATATAATCTTCTATTTTCATGTTCAAATAATGTAATACATATGGTCATGTTGTTCTCACAGAACTGTATAAGTCTTTCTCATCTGTCATTTGATAATCAATAAAAGGTAATACTGCTTGTAAAAATGTAAATAGTACTTATGTAGGAAACAGGTAATGGAGTCTTACTGATAAATGACTAACACACTAACACACTATCACTGTCAGATGCTCATGTGAAATAATACACACAACAAACACCGGATATAATCATGCAAAAAACAATATTCAGGACATAATCAACGTTTCTATCAAATGGCCTTTTTCAAGATATGTACATAACATCAAAAGACGAGTAGAAATTACCACACAAACGTGTCAGAGCGAAAAATGGATGTGAGATGCCGGTAGGATAGGAACAGGAAGCACATAAAAACGTAAATATAGGTGGACATGAAACTAACAAAAGGATGATAAATGACGGAACAAAATGAATAAAGACAAAGACCACACCGACCGAGACTAGATTGAGTACAAATGGCTTGAGGGTACCCAACTCAAAAATAAGATGATTTTCTACAGCGTACCTAGAAGCTCACCAGCGTATCATTGGTAGTGCAGGATCTGATGGCAGTGACCAGAATATCAAGAACACCATGGTGGCCATCACTGTTGAAGTGTGTGGCAACAAGAGTAGGTGTTCCATGCTTGATGGCATGAAGATGGTTACAGAAGCGGTCACTCAATCTTAAGCCGGTTTTCCGATATACTGCTTGCCAGTGTTTACATATGATCATGTAAATTACATTATAGGATTCATATGTAAAGTATAAAAGCCTCATCGATGGAGAAAGTGGCCTTATGAAATGAAACGCATCTGAACCACATAAGGACATACCATATGTAGTAACAACCGTGTGAGCAACGAACGGTACTGAAATGGTCAGGAATAGATGACCTAAGGTGGTTGTGGACCAAGATGTTCTTTAGATTTTTGTTGCACCTATAGGCAGGTCCTGGAAAGCAGCTCTGGTGTTAGGATCAGACTGGAGAAGGGAATAAAGCAGGATGCGTCAGACAGGAGAATTATGGGGATGAAAGGTAAGAACAAGTCACAGTATTGAGGTGATACAATTAATAATTGGAAATACAATTGGATATACAGGAAATAATTGATGTACAAGTTACCAAGCTGATAAAAGGATGATGTTGGGGAACAAACGCATATGGAAGAACTCAATCATCTCAGAGGATTTGTTGAGAAAGTCATCATCATCGATACATAAGCAGTGAAGATGCTGGGAGTATGGTAGAGAGTTGCGACAAGCGGGAGGATGATAAGAAGCATAGAGCAGAAAGCCATGTGCATCAGTAGGTTTACAGTAGACGGATGTACTGAGGTATGGGGAATGAATAGTGACAATGATGTCAAGTAAGTTTACAGAGATAGTGGAGATGTTAGATGTGAATTGAATAGCAGTGTTGAAATTGTTGATGAAGAGAGACCCTGTGGAAAAGAGATGGGAATGGGCCATCATAGGTCGATTATAATAGATGTTCAAGATGTCCCATGAAAAGATGGGGTATAGAAGTGTTCTGAGAACATAAATCGAGCAAGAACAGACGATAGGTGTGGTCAGAAGACAGCTTGAAAGAAGAAAAAATGGTCAGGGCATGCTTGGTGTCTTTCAATAATGAAGGCAGTTGTTCGACTAAGGGTTGGAAAATGCTATCAAGGAAGTCAGAGATGAGCTCAGTAGGACAAGAACAAGCGGAGACAGTAGGTCTACCCAGATTCAATTCCTTGTGGATTTTAGGCAGCATATAGAAAACAGGTCGATGCACAGAGCTTTTCAAAGAGCAATGCAAAGAATACTTTTGTCTTCAGGATATCCATCATCGTCTTTAGCTCCATTATCACTTCTTTGGCAAAGAGTCATCTGATACTGACGATTTGTTCTCTGGATATGAACAGAAGAAATATTTTTGGACTCCGAAGCCCGGTTCATCCCAGGCTCTCGATCTTTACATCAAGAGCTTTCTCCAAGACATTCCATCACTTCATCACAACCACATCAAATGCTCCATCACCCCTGGCAAATCTTGCGCTTTGTGCAAGATCTTGTGCATCTCCATCACTGTGATGATATTGTCATAAAACCAGCTGGTAAGGGTGGCGCAAGGACTTCCAGGAAGGCCACTAACATCTCTCCAACCAGTCTTTCTACACTGCACACACATCTAACTCAACAGTACCTAACCAAAAGATGATCAACAACAATGTGAACACCCTTATCCATGACAACCACCTTCCAACCACTGCCAAGGCTCTTTGCATCGATCAAAACTGTTTAGGCAGTCCTGTTTTCTATATGCTGCCTAAAAGGCACAAGGAATCGAATCCTGGTAGATCTGTTGTCTCTGCTTGCTCTTGTCCTACTGAGCAGATCTCCGACTTCCTTGACAGCAATTTCCAGCCCTTAGTCGAACAACTGCCTTCATTCTTGAAAGACACCAAGCATGCCCGGACCATTTTTTTCTTCTGTCATGTTGTCTTCTGATCTTACCTATCATTCTTGCTCGATGTTTACTCTCTGTACACTTCTATAACCCATGCCGATGGTCTCAGAGCCCTGCAATTCTTTCTGGAGAAGAGTCCCCATCCCTCTGTATCCACTCCTACTCTTATCTGCCGGGCTGAACTGGTGCTCACACTAACTCTTCTGAATTTGATGGTCATTTTTCAATCAGAGCAGTGGCGTTGCTATGAGCAAAAAGATGAAACCTAGCTATGCTTGTCTTTTAATGGGACATCTTGAACATCTAGTTTGGTCGACCTATGATGGCCCATTCCCATCTCTTTTCCACAGCTACATTGATGATGGGATAGGTATTACTGACATATCTGAAACAGAATTGTCTCACTTTATTAACAATATCAACCCTGCTATTAAATTCACATCTAACATCTCCACTACCTCCAGTCAACTACCTTGACATTGTCACTATTCATTCACCATACCTAAGCACATCCGTCTACTAGAAACCTACTGATGCACATGGCTTTCTGCTCTACACTTTTTCTCATCCTCCAGCTTGTCGCAACTCTCTGTCATACTCCCAGCTTCTTCGCTTACGTAGCGATTTTCTCAACAAATTCACTGAGATGATTGAGTTCTTCCATAGACGCTCGTTCCACAACAGCATCCTTTTATCGGCTTGGCTCAGGATACACCAATTATCTTGCCTCGATACCATGACTAATTCTCAGGGTTCTTCCTCATCTGATAGAGTTAAACTTGTTCTTCCCTTTCATCCCTATAACTCCACTGTCCAACGCATCCTGCTAAAAATTATTCCCTTCTCCAGTCTGATCCTAACACTAGTGCTGCTGTCCAGGATTTAACTCTAGTTGCCTATAGGTGTGACAAAAATATGAGAGACATCTTTGACAAAAATATGAGAGACATCTTGGTCCACAGCCATCTTAGTTCTTCTGTTCCCGACCATTACTGTACCGTTCATTGCTATACATGTCCTTATATGGTTCAGATGCGCTCCATTTCATTTCTCAAGGTCACTTTCTCAATAGAGGCCTTTACATGTGAATCCTGTAATGTAATTTATGTGATCATATATAAATGCTGTGGCAAGCAGTATAATGGGAAAACCAGCTTAAGATTTAGCGACTGCTTCTGTAACCATCTTCATGCCATGAAGGACAGAACACCAACTTCTATGGCCACACACTTCAACTGTGATGGCCACCGTGGTGTTCTTGATATTCAAGTCACTGCAACATGATCCTGCATCACCGATAAAACATGTTTGCAGTACATAGATCTAGGTACGCTCTAGAAAGTCTTCTTATTTTTTAGTTGGGTACCCTTAAGCCATTTTGACTCAATTCCGACGACTCGTTTGTCTAGTTCTCAATCGGTGTGTTCTTTTTCTTTATTCATTTTGTTCCATCATCTTTTTTGTTCATTTCATTTTCACCTATATTTACATTTTTATGTACTTCCTGTTCCTATCCTTCCAGCATATCACATCCATATTTCACTCAGACACGTTTCTGTGGTGATTTCTACTCTTCGTCTTTTGATGTTATGATGGCCCTTGATAAAGGCCTTTTGGTCAAAATGTCGATTATGTCCTGTGTTTTGTTATTTGTATGATTATATCCTGTGTTTTGTAATGTGTATTATTTTTATGTGAGCTTCCGACAGTGATAGTGTGTTAGTCGTCATTAAGTATGACTTCACTACCTGTTTCCTACGTAATTACTATCTGTCATTGGATGACATTAAACAGTGATAGATAGGAAATGAGTTGTCTACACTAAATGTGTGATATTGTGAGATGAATACATGTTCAGAAATAAAAAAACAACCAGGGAAGAATAGACCTAAATAATTCCATTAGATGATGCTGATCATAACCATAGGAGGCAACAACAGCTGTCACTTTTACCAACACATGTAAGCCTATACAACCTGCTAGTATAACCAACACATGTAAGCCTATACAACCTGCTAGTATAACCAACACATGTAAGCCTATACAACCTGCTAGTATAACCAACACATGTAAGCCTATACAACCTGCTAGTATAACCAACACATGTAAGCCTATACAACCTGCTAGTATAACCAACACATGTAAGCCTATACAACCTGCTAGTATATCAAATGACTAATAAATAAGAATCTCTTCAGATATGTGAATATTATGAGCAAAATCATTAAAATGGTTTAATCCCCATCTTTTGGCTAAGTTCCTAGCACATGTCTAATTGAATCAATGTTTTATTGTAATAATTGACCCTGTGCAAGTAGTCACACACTGTAAAAAAAAAGTGGGGGGCAGTCATCTCATTTAGTTATATATATCATATATGCCCTATTATTATTAAATTAAAATTTAATTGAAATATTGCTATAATATAGGCCTAATGTAGGCTAGGGAATAATCATATAATGCAAACGTAGATTTGGGATCCCGGATATGATCTGATAACGTCACACATTCAAAATTGTACCTTGAGTAGTTTCAACATTAAAATCTGCATCATAATAAATAACTATTTTTACATCTTACAGTCATTTAGAAATAATAAGAAGCAATCGGTTGAATATTGTCTAAGGAATGTGACTACATTTCAAGCGATCATATCACAGCAACGGAAGATTTTACGTCTTGAAGATTTTCGCCCTTTGCTGGGTCTAAAGTTAAACTACTGTTAAACAGCAATATTGAAATGTTCAATTTTAAATTACAAAGAATTTACACAAAGTACAAAGCTTTGCTGTTGTGAATAACAAACAAACTATAGGCCTAATTTGTCTTACTGATATTAGCTAACAGTACTCACAGTCGAGACTGTATTCGCTATGACTACTTGAGTCCATTGGTATCAAAATGATGGCCATAGCTTTTCGATGCTGTCTACAAATGTGTAAAAACAATACCAGAACTGTGGTGGTATTACAGACTTATTGTCAGCGTTCCAATCTCCCAGATAGCCCTATAGCGCCCTCTGAACTATGGCCTTTAACACGTGCACGCGGCAAATGTTTTGCTGACAGATGTGTTCAGCGGAAAATTCCACTGTATACCTAATTCATTTTAAAATCTGTATCATTATTGCATGTCCTCAAAATATAAGTCACGGCATAATAGTAAAGGATCCTGTATATTTGTTATATGTAAATTATGGCAGGGCAGTAGATACGTCTTCGTTAAGGAACGAAGGGAGGAGGGGTAGTAACTGAAACCGGTCAGTACCTCATTTTCGTAACTAATTCTCTTTACGTAAGATTGTGAGTAGCCTAAGGTGAGGTGGGGTTTTACCCTTTTTTGAATTGTTTCTTTGCACTAAATATCATCTCATGATTTTCTAAAAGAGGAGGAATGAACATTGAAATAACCCTCCTCTCCTATTATCTACGAGCTTGAAGCTCGGACACTGAACTCATATCTTCTAAATTGAGACTCATGAAACAATTTTTGACCTACACTTCCTTGTCAATAACTGTCAATAATTCAGAGACTCACAATCCCTTTTAAATTATGTTGAACATGTTTTACACCCCACACCTACAAATATTTGCTGAACAAATAGACAAACACTACATGATTTATTTATTCATGATTTTATTATATATAAAATTACATTCTTATTTTTAAAGAATTCAAATCCACACATATGGGACTAAAAACTCAAAAGAATGACATTTGATGGAAAATGAACATTTAAAGTTTAATAAAGAGACATGGTATCATAAGATAACAAAGAAGATCAGGGTAAACACCCCCCCCCCCTTTCCAACCAAATAAATTTAAATATAACTATGCATAGTACGAGTATATTAATGCTTTCAATGGGTACAGCAAGGGCCACATCGTATAGATAGATTTAGAATGGGTACAGCAAGGGCCACATCGTATAGATAGATTTAGAATGGGTACAGCAAGGGCCACATCGTATAGATAGATTTAGAATGCAGCAAGGGCCACATCGTATAGATAGATTTAGAATGGGTACAGCAAGGGCCACATCGTATAGATAGATTTAGAATGGGTACAGCAAGGGCCACATCGTATAGATAGATTTTGAATGGGTACATAATTGTTAAAGATTTAAGTGTGTTGCCCTGTCCCGAAAGGGATGCAAAGAATGTAGAACTGTGACCTGATGTTATCTTCCTTCGCAAGCGAAGATGAACATGGCATGAAAAATGAAACTATTAATAGGCCCCCTATGGTTAGGTTGTTTTATGTTTCATTTTGGCAACACATCTACCTATTTTTTTGTTTATCTTGATATTTGCCCTTTGTTACTCCTGTTTAGGGAAGCCACTTACTTCCTGTTTAGGGTTTTACCCTACACTGGAACATTTATCCCTAGGGAATTCTCGACTGACTTGCACATGTGCTTCAATAACGTTCGACTGCGTCCCACTCCAGAAACTATTGGAGCTAATTAACAGCGTTGGTTTCCCAAGACATCTGATTCATCTGATAGAAGAATTTTACCAAGATCAAAAGGTTGCAGTGAAGTTAGAGAGCGATCTCTCAGAGTGGTTTTTGGTATAGCGTGGAGTAAGGCAGGTGTGCACATTCTCCCCATACCTGTTCAACATCTAGCAGAAAATATAATGAGGAATGTGAGAGAAGACATACAAAAAGCTGACTATCACGCTTTAAACATTGGTGGTTGTGAAATCACTGAACTACGCTACGCAGACAACACTGTGCTTCTTTCAAACGATAGAAAGGGATTGGAACAACTCATCAAGAACACAAAGAAATACATCGAATCACAAAACGTATCAAAAATTTAAAAAATCATGTCAACAGATATAACAACACAACAACCACAAAAAAACCAGATTAGAATACCAAGATAGAATGTGTGGATGCATTCGAATACTTAGGAGCAAATATCAACGGTGCAGGAGACTGCATGGCAGAGATAAGGAAAAGATTGGCAATGTCATATTGTAAAATAACACACACGAAAAACAAATGGAAAAACAACAAAGTAGAAACTAAACTACTAATACTACGAACTTTTATTTTTCCAATTGCAATTTTTCCGTATGTGCTGTGAAACATGGTCATTGCCTTTCCCCAGTTGGTTTGTTTCTACATTGTCTTTCCCCTCTTGTCGCTAAGCGTAGGGGTGATTGGAGCTAGAGCTTGTGTTCTAAGGCCAGATGTGTGGCCTCAGCGTGCTACGACCGTGTTTGCTTAGGATCTCCCTGATGTTTTCTATCCATCTTTTTCTTTGTCTTCCTTTAGCTTTGATCTCATTTGGTTACATGCCTTCATGGGTAACTTGTCGAGATGCATTCTCATAATGTGGCCAAACCACTTGATCTGCTGCTTTTCTATGTATTCTGTGCAAGGTGTTCTACTTATTCTTTCCCTGATGTCTTCATTTCGTAATCTATCGATACTTGCTCCCTAAGTAAAACAGTGACATAGAAGATCAACGCCATTGAGATTAAATGCTACAGAAAGATACTTAGAATATCATGAAAGAAAAAAAAATAGAAACTCAGATATTATAAACACATTGAAGATTCCAGTTTGTTGGTTACTGATGATGGTGGTGTTCATCCTTCGCAAGCGAAGATGAGCATGGCATAAAAAACAATAAATGTGATGAACACGTAGAAAAACAACAAAATATTTGTGATTATCTAATTTGGTTTGTGAATTTGTAGATGTCCCAGAGGCCATATCTGCAAGTGATAAACTCACGCTAGAGGCCAGATCTGCAAGTGATGAACCCACGATAGAGGTCAGATCTACAAGTGATAAACCCACGTTAGAGGCCAGATCTACAAGTGATGAACCCACGATAGAGGTCAGATCTACAAGTGATAAACCCACGATAGAGGTCAGATCTACAAGTGATGAACCCACGATAGATGTCAGATCTACAAGTGATGAACCCACGATAGAGGTCAGATCTACAAGTGATGAACCCACGATAGAGGTCAGATCTACAAGTGATGAACCCACGATAGAGGTCAGATCTACAAGTGATGAACCCACGATAGAGGTCAGATCAACAAGTGATGAACCCACGATAGAGGTCAGATCTACAAGTGATGAACCCACGATAGAGGTCAGGTCTACAAGTGATGAACCCACGATAGAGGTCAGATCAACAAGTGATGAACCCACGATAGAGGTCAGATCTACAAGTGATGAACCCACGATAGAGGTCAGGTCTACAAGTGATGAACCCACGATAGAGGTCAGATCTGCAAGTGATAAACTCACGCTAGAGGCCAGATCTGCAAGTGATGAACCCACGATAGAGGTCAGATCTACAAGTGATAAACCCACGTTAGAGGCCAGATCTACAAGTGATGAACCCACGATAGAGGTCAGATCTACAAGTGATAAACCCACGATAGAGGTCAGATCTACAAGTGATGAACCCACGATAGATGTCAGATCTACAAGTGATGAACCCACGATAGAGGTCAGATCTACAAGTGATGAACCCACGATAGAGGTCAGATCTACAAGTGATGAACCCACGATAGAGGTCAGATCTACAAGTGATGAACCCACGATAGAGGTCAGATCAACAAGTGATGAACCCACGATAGAGGTCAGATCTACAAGTGATGAACCCACGATAGAGGTCAGGTCTACAAGTGATGAACCCACGATAGAGGTCAGATCTGCAAGTGATAAACTCACGCTAGAGGCCAGATCTGCAAGTTTATATCAATCGCCTGCCCCACTGAGAAACACATTAGTTTCACACTAATTGTATACATTTTCTCCACTTATGCTTCACACAAAAGCAAACAAGTGAACCATGAAATGCATTCAGCCAATTCCCAAAACACAAGTCTAACAAAATATCTTGTAATTTTAACGATTACATTTGTTGGTATCTACAAATTGATTTTAAAATTATGAAAATTCTGACACAAAATGACGAAAATTTAATGATCGTAAAACACATTATAAATGTTTAGCCTGAATACATAATGATTGATGTCATTAACTAGCGCAAATACAGACAACACAATGAGTTTCATAGAAATTATCTATTTAAATTGCCAGTGATTGTTCTATTTTAGCTGCAATAATTCAACATATTTGCGTAAAGTATCGTGCACTAAAATAACAAACATAATGAGAACATTAAATTGAGCTGTTTATTTACAAAAAAAATAAATCATATTGCAATGTCTTTAGGAGGCAAATTTACAATGACCTTTGACCTACTAAAGTTTGTTCGCAAAACGAGCGCCGCTATGAAAGCATTATAATTATTACAATAATTATACCGACCTCAATTGCTTATAGATTACAGTAATTTGCTCATTTTAACCACACACATTGCGTTATTTACTTGATACGGATGGCAAATATGAACATCGAGAAATGTTTATCAGATGCATCAGTTGGTAAAAAAAAATTGTAGCATATCCTATTCAGAACGTAGCTATCAACCCATCATTTTTTGGCTGTAGTGATTTTTGTGACATCAGGAGATGAAACTTATTATCTCTAGGTCTATATTAGAAATTGTGTTAGATTTGATCACGTATTTCCACGTTTATTGAAGCCAAACGTGGATCAGATTAGGAAAGAACATATGTTCAGAGTGAGTGACAATACATTACAAGGGACAATGTTTATTGAAAGTCTAAGCAGATATGGTATATAATAGGCCTACATAATGAGTACGTATAAATAGGAATAAAATTGTTTAGATGATATAAGAACACAAATTATGTATAGGTTTATATTATATATCTAGATTTATGGTGCCATGTCTATATAAAGTATATATTAGATATCTTCATCTTCTTCTTCTAGGTTCGCTCTCTGATACCCACTACGAAAAATCATGTGATTTCCGCCTGGGAGCGTGAAGTACGCTGTTCTGCTAGATCCACAATATAGAACTGTGTTATTTGTTCCTCTGTTCACTCATTCTGTGGCCCGGACATTGGCACATTCGTTTTCGTCATGATTTTAATTCAGGTAGTAGCTTTCCTAGCCTGTGTATCTGTCGATAGGCGGTGGGTGTATATCTGACTCTTCGCCGAGACGATTTCGTTCACGTTTATCTCACTCGAGGGTTCTACAGCCAGTGAATTTGCCTAGACCAATTATGCGCATTGTGTCTGTACGATTCGGGTACTGAACCTTTTCTTATCTTCGAGCCTGGTTCCTGTTTAGGAAGAACTCGACTGAAGAGTTGTACCCGGGCTCTTTCGCCTTCGTAGACGAGGTGTCATTCACCGTCATCGTGAACCCATTCCCCCCTCGTTATGGAGCACTGGGGACTTGAAGCGTGTTCTCGAGCTGAACAACTTAGTCTCATTTGTGCTTCAGCATATCGGGTACTGAACTCTTTCTCTCTGCGAGCGTGTTTTCGGTATAGGAAAAACTCGACAGTAGAGTTGGCCGGTCTGCCTTTTTGGCCGAGAGCCCACTTTTGGGTCTCTGCCCGTAAGGAGCACCGGTAACTAGAAGCTTGTCTCGAGCTAACAGAACTTTTAGATTCGGTTTCCTTGCAACGTTGTCCCTATCTATTTGCACATTGCGCTGCCCTCTGGAGCTGTGCTGCCCTCTCGTTGTATTCGGTAACAACCTTTTCAGTTCGCTCTATGCATCTAGCTGTTTCGTGTTAATTGCGTTGGTCGCCCGTCCAATGCTCGGACCAGACTGTCTTGCGCCACTGTGTGTCGACAATGATTCTGTATGTGTTGGCATAGAGGTGTCGGGGATATTTCTTGTCTATGCATTAAAATCTCATTCCGTCAGTTGTTTTCACATTCCCAGACACGATCCCAAAAGTGTTTGCGAGAAGCAGCACGAGCCTTGTACTTCTGTTTCCAGAGTGCACCACGAGAAGGTGCTTTTGGGATCCTAGTTATCTACTAGTCCTGGGTCGCCGAAATCAATGCGGTACCCTTTGCGCCCCATTACATATATGTTAAAAAGAAAAATAAGCAAGAGATTTCCGGGTATTACATGCTGAGGGCTCATTTTAATTTTCTGTATAAATATTATAAGAAAGGATTACAAAAAGGCCCAGCTAAAAGTATTTAAAATTACTTCAACGATTTTTAGGTCTTTTAAATTTAAAAAAAATTTATTTATTAAAAAAATTACAACTAATCTATATGTGAGGTTTTGCTATTTATTTGTGTTTAAATTGTTAACAAATTTATTATTAATGTATTTTTTTTGCACTAGAAAAAGTATTTTATTTTATTATTTACTGCTAAAATATGTAATATAAATGGTACACTGGTATATTTTACATATACTCGCGAAAATACACCCTTTCCCCCCGTTTTTTTTGTGTTGGTCAAATATGTCATTTATTCCTCTTCTTGCAAGATGGAAATATGGTAACTATAACATATAATCGGTATATTAGTATGTTAGCTATAGCATATAATTAGTATATAAATATGGTATCTATATCGAGTAATCGGTATTTAAATATTGTAACTATAGCATAGGCCTATAATCGGTATATATCACTAAATATGGTAACTATATAATCGGTATATTGCCTAATTATTGTAACTATATAATCGGTACATATGCCTAAATATGGTAACTATATTAATCGGTACATATGCCTAAATATGGTAACTATATTAATCGGTATATATGCCTAAATATGGTAACTATATAATAGGTATATATGCCTAAATATGGTAACTATATAATCGGTACATAAATATGTTAACTATAGCCAGTGGTGTAGCGTGGGTCAATGGCGCCCGGGGCGGTCTCATAATTTTCCGCCCTTGTGACATTAAAAAAATATGTCAGTGATTGTGAAAGACTGGACGAAAATAAATTTGTCGCCCTCCCGATGATGCCGCCCGGGGCGGCCCACACCTCCGCCTCGCTACGCCACTGACTATAGCATATAATCGGTATATTGTTCTAAATATGGTAACTATTGCATATAATCGGTATGGTGGAAAATAAAAAAATTGTACTTACTGCGCAAAACTAAAATCCAATAGGTAGATCCAGGAAAAGGGTAACAAAGTTTTGCTAACACTAGATAACAAACACAATGACACACACAAATCGACGTTTCGACCAAAAGGTCTTTATCAAGACAGACAATTGAGACAAAATTAAAACATATAATAGAAAGCGAACAGTAATAACATCAACGGTCACATTGATATGAGTAGTATGGATTGACCGGAAGAGGTGAAATGACATCGGACAAGGAAAATACAAAAATGACAACAAACATGTGACACGAAACAAATATAAATATGGTAACTTATCCTGCAGATTGCTTGATTCCAGGCGTATCGCCTTTGCCCTTTCCCTGGACGTCATCTATGGAATAGCACAAAATGGGCAGGGCACTTTCTCTATACAAGCACAGTAAATCGTGGAAGATCCATGCAGCAGGCAACATCCATTCAAAACTTAGAGGAAGATTGAAATGAACAGAAAAGAGTAGAAAATAAAAGCACAAGTTGGGTCAGCAATAAATAAGACTAATACTTGAATAATGAATAAGACAATAGACGGAGACTGGAATAATGAATAAGACAATAGACTGAGACTGGTGCCAATTAGGAATGATATAAAAGATAAGGAAAGATTAGAAATGGTATAAAGACATTAATTTTCTTTCTATTTATGTACAAAGATGTCTTGGTATAAATATCTTTGTACATAGTCATACGTTTTTGTTATTTTCGTGTGTATTGGTTCCTTGAAAATGTCCAGTTTTGACCGCAACGTGGAAAAAGTCCTTATTATTGTGTTTATTGTTATTTAGTTTCTACATTGTTTTAATTATTTTGTGCGATGGTAAGCGGAGGGCAGAAAAAGCGCTGCAAGGATCACTTAAAAAACTCAAGCACTGCAGCATCGATCCTAGCTCCTTGAAGACTACAGCCCTTGGTCAGCTTCGCATACCCAGATTACTGATTACATCACTAAATTTGAAAAAGAAAGATCAATGCGGGTAATTTACAAGCGACATAAGCGGAAGGACGAATCCGAAAACTCTCCTGCCCCAAACCCTCTGCACTCATGCATGCACTGCAATATAACTTTCCTGGCACGAATCGGACTCACCGGACATCTACGAATTGACAAACCAAATTAGACAATCACAAATGTTTTGTCGTTTTCTTACTTGTTCATCACATTTATTATTTTTATTGCCATGATCATCTTCGCTTGCGAAAGAGGAACATCATCATGTGCACTCTGTTACACTGTAACCTGTACATCTCGTGATGTTTCTCTCCTATTTGTATCTCTATGATAAATTTGTTGTAATAAACGTTTTACTAAGTTTCAGATTTGCCAGCATGTGTAGGATGTCATTAATTATTTCATAACCTGTCTTCAACATTATTTCAATGGAAGGTGAAGAGGACACTATTTCTGAAAACCAGAAAGTTGAACCAAACGAAAACAAAATCAATGTCAGTTGTAGCATAATTTATAAACTTGCAGAACATTACTTTGTGATCAACAGAGGTAATAATTACGTTGATGCTGATTATGTAACAGATTTCGTCCATTGGATACTTGTTTTTGTGGCCATTCCTTTAGTTTCTATTCTTGGAATAATCGGAAATACCCTGAGTATCATTGTACTATCTAAACGTGGTTTAAACAAAAGCTCAAATATTCTGCTATTTAGTCTGGCTATTTCCGACATTGTCTATATTGTCGGAGTCAATGGACCGCCAAAAGTTATTTACGAATGGGACCGAGGGGGATTTTCATTTCCACAAAAGGTGGCATGTGTTCTATATTATATGTACCATATTTCTGACATCTTAAACTGGGGAAGTGGTCCTGCATCGTTATGTATTCCTGTTTTGATAACGATAGAACGTTTCATCGCTGTTTTCCTGCCTCTTAAATTTCCCTCCATTGTAACGCCTCGACGGATCGTAGTTGCAGTTATGATACCAAATATCTTCTTTTACGGCATCCAAGCATATGTTCGAACCTGGTTTCAGTTTGTCTATTTTTACGACAATTCTCGAAACATATCAATAGGCCTTGCAGCCAGGTCCTACTTCTACTGGAGCCAGCGAGAAGTATCTCATGTGTTGGAAGTTTGTTTTAACTGTCTCATCGTTCTCGTAGTATTCGTTGGTAGTGGCTGCGTCGCTATAGGAATCAAAATCAGATTAGCAGCCATTAAGAGATTTAAAATGACTACCATGCACAACATGGATATACAAAAAGAAGTCAACACTTCCCGAACCACGAAAACACTACTAGTTCTGTGTATATTTTACACCATAGCCTGCTCCTTCGTGACCTTACCGGCTATTATACCCAAGTTCATGGTATTTCCATTGTTCTTAGAGGAGCCAAATTTCCGATCTGTCGGTGTGTTTGTTTATCATATATTTAAACTTGTTCTGTGTATCAACGCTTCCGTCAACTTTATTATATATGTCGGCATGAACAAAAACTTCAGAGATACTTTCATCCATATTTGCCTCCGTAAAGATAAATAATAAGTTTCCTACTATTTTACTGTATTATTTATCTTTTCATTGCCAAAACCTTCCCTATAGATATAGTGGTTTTTTTAACCAGATATTACATATACATATTTTTTCTGACCACGATAGCGATAAATAAAATATAATGTTTAGTCTTGATTAGGAACCAACATCACTACACAAGGGACATTCCCACAAGTTCTCTGCTTGCCATTCCGTCAGTCATTAAAGATTACACTGTGCAACAACATTTTTCTTTCATATATAAGAATAATTGTTCTTAAGTCAGTTTCTAGCGCTGATTATATATTTAAAATCCTTTTATCTCTATCACATCGGGTTCTTAAAATATTTGTGAATGTATATTTTTTTTTTTGGGGGGGGGGGGGGGGGAAATCATTATATGTTCCGTTTCATTTATACCATATAACTTCTTAAAAAATTAATATAATGCAAAATAATTCTACTTTTTAATATAAAAAGTAGAATTATTGTGCATTATATTAATTATTATTAATTGTCTGACATATGTTGCGCTAATTTTCAAACAATTATTGTATTTTGAAATAATTCTGAGCGAAATCTGGCTTCTAGAAGTTGTAGAAATTCTGATTTTTTCTGTTAAGTGTTCGGATATTTTACCGATTGTATTCACAAGAGAAGCTTTACATCATTACTAAAGACAGCATATGGAATTTATTTCGATTCGAAAGTGGATGATGCTAATAAATCTTGGAAGCCAAATGCAGTTTTTTCAACTAGTGCAAATATACTGGCAAGTTGGTTACGCTCAAGTTTCAGTCGATGCCTTTTGGAGTTCCAGTAATATGGCGTGATCAGAAAAATCATGCTACTGATTGGTACTTCTGCTTGACAAATATCCATGGTTTCGCTTTTAAAATAAGAAAGTCTATGACTTACTTAAATATTGAATCTGTTTCGAAACCAGTGCCTCATGATCCTATAACGACTCCGATACCATTCGCGCCAGAACAATATACATAGGACGTGAGGGAATCATCAGAAAGTGATAGTTCACCTGTGTTAGAAACTCAAATTCTGACTCGGATTATATATCGGTGAATGATGGTGTTCACTTAGTTCACCATTCAGAACTTCTACGATCTAATACGTATTCTCGCTCTTACCAAAGGACAAGTGGAATTACTTAGTTCGCGGCTCAGAGAATAGACTCTTTTAGCATACAATACTCGGATATCTTAATTTCGTTATGGACACATAGAACTTGTTCAATACTTTTAGGTGGATGATGACATTTGCAAAAATGTAAACGGTCAAATGATGCACCTCTGTCATGAGCACACGGTCAACGAATGGCGACTTTTCATTGACTCTTCTAAAATCTGTTTTATTGCGTAACGGAAATTCATTTTCATCAATTCCAGTCGCCTAATCTGTTCATATGAAAGAAACTTATGACAATATGGTTATACTTTTGGCAAAAATATAGTACAATGACTACCAATGGTGGATTTGTTGAGACCTAAAAGTCATTACATATAAAGTTGGGGCTCATGAAGAATTTTGTAAAAACGTTTGATAAAACGAGCAAAGCTTTCACTTATTTACGAGAAAAGTTTCCTCAAGTTAGCAATGCAAAGATAAAGGGAGTTATAGGCCTATATGTAGGACTTCAGACTAAGAAAATTATTGCAGACAAACAATTCGAGAACCTGTTACATGATTGTGAGCTTCGTTCATGGATGGCGTTCAAATCTATTGTCGCTAACTTTCTGAGAAATCATAAATCTGTCGACTGTGTGCGTATTGTCAAACAGTGTATAGATGCATACAGATTTATGGGTTGTAATATGTCCCTCAAAATCCATATGTTCGATTCGCATCTTCACTTTTTCCTGACAACCTTGGCGAAGTCAGCGATGAACATGGAGAACGATTCTATCAAGATATCGCCCTGATGGAGTCACGTTATCATGGACAGTGGAGTGTGACCACGCTTGCCGATTACTGTTGGATGCTTCATAGGATGTCGACTGAAAAGAAATTCAAACCTATATAACTGTTCTTCTTCTGCTACGAATGAAGTTGTAATACTGTAGGTATTGTGTAAAAACTTAAATTGCGTATTTCTAGAGATCTCGACCTGATAGAGAAAACCGATTTGCAGATTTAGAAACAGTGTATTAAAAGTGACAAGAAATACATAGACATGATAGAGAAACACACAAAAATGTGTTTTTATTAGTCAGTGTTATTTAAACTCAGTGTCCATGTTAGGTGTTCAAGTGTTGGTTCTGTGTTCTTCTGATCATTCCAGGAGGAGGAACATTCCCCCACTCCCAACCACTATATATATATACATATATACCTATTGATAATCTGTTACATAAATCAGTCTGGACTTTAGGATGTTAGTTGATTAATGCAACGATCGACGGAATGACCCAGACTTGATTAGAGAAACACCCACCATCAACGGACGTCACTACCGGAAGTCCACAAATTTATGAATCAAATGAATAAATAAAACAACATTAGAAGACCTGGATTTTGCCGATAATCTTGCACTATTGAGTGAAAACCATCAAGATGCACAAACAAAAACTGATAGATTAAAACTAATCGCAGGACAAATAGGTCTCCAAATCAATTCATCAAAAACAAAAATTATAAACATCACCAATTCACCTAACGAAATTACTTTAAATGGACAACAACTTGAAAAAGTACACACATTCTCCTATCTAGGAAGCAAATTAACACTCGACGGTGATGTCATGACAGTAATTACAACTCGCATTGACCTAGCATCAAGTGCATTTAACAGACTGTCTAATATTTGGAAGTCAAAGTCAATCAGCACACGCACGAAAATACGCTTATTTAATTCCTGCGTTATTCCGGTGTTATCATATGGATGTGAGAGCTGGAAAAGCTCTTTATCTTCAGAAAAGAAATTACTGAGTTTCGAGAACAAATGTCTTTGTAAGATAAGTAACAGCCATTAGAGTGAATTGAAATCGAATGATAAAATCAGAGAAGAGACACATCAATTTTTCATCTTAGATATCAGAAAACGCAGTTGGTCCTACGTCGGGCATGTCCTACGCGCAGACACCAACATAATACACCACCAATCTCTTGAATGGATACCTACAGGCAAAAGAGCCAAGGGTAGACCAAAAGAAACACTCAGAAGAACAATACTTAGAGAAAGTAAAATAACAAATATTCATTCTATTCAAGAACTGCACAGAATAGCTTTGAACAGACAGAATTGGAGAATTCTGACCTCTGTCCTATGCGCTAACTTCAGCGCAAAAAGAAAATGAGTGAGAACAATGAATTGTTAATCGGTAACACATAGTTTAAGAAACATCACATATGTCTGTGGGACATGGTAGAGCCCAAGAGATAACAGGCGTAACCAAATAGATTACATTTTGATAGGAAGTAGATTTAGAAACAGTCTGATCTCCGTCACGACACGACCAGGGGCTGACTGTAGTAACGACCATGTGCCGGTAATAGGTAAACTGATAACCATGTTAAAGAAGATAAAGAGATCTATGAAACATATGAGATTGGATTTAACTAAACTCCAAGCAAAGAACTAAAGGAAAAATATAACATGGCAATACAAAATAGATATAACCCCCATCGAGAAAATCCAGAGTATTGAAGAACAGTGGTCTATGCTAAAGGAATCACTACAACAAATGTATTCGAAGCTAATACTAAAGATTAAGCTAAAAGCGAAGAAAAAATGGTTGACGGATGAAATACTAGAGTTGATGGAAGAAAAGAAGAAAACATTAACAAGATATAGAAAATATACAAAAAATCATAAGAAATAGAGAACAAAAGTCTCTAGAGAACAAAAAAGTGCAAAGGAAAAGTGGTTAAATTTAAGCTGTCAAGAAATAGAACGTGAACACAAAATTGACATACAAAATATGCACAGAACGATAAATGTACTTATTGATAAAAGATCAACAGCATCCATCAGTTGTCTGAAATCTAAGGACGGATAAGCGTTAATGGGACAAGAACAAAGATAGACAGAATATATTAAAGAATTATACGATGACAACAGACCTAATCCAACAAGTCAGAATACAGGTAAGAATGACGGTCCACATATACTAAAATCGGAGGTAGAGCCAACAATTCAACAAATGAAAAAGGGAAAGTCACCTGGACAAGATAATATAACAATAGAAGAGATTTATGCAATATATGATTTTGGCACAGAAGTAATAGCAAAACTATTGAATAATATTTACAATGCTGGTTATTTACTAGGTGATTTATTAAAATCCATATTCATAACATTACCTAAAAAACCGGGAGCTTTTGAATGTTATGACAATCTCACCATAATTTTAGTGTGTATTATGACTAAAAGTTTATTTAGAATCATCATGATGAGAGTAAGAAGGAAACTAAGGCCAGAAATCTATCTGAAATCGTTGAAGAACAAAACGGTTTTGTAACGGGAAAAGGTACAAATAATGCCATTTATGTCAGATTGTTGATAACAATATCGATATGTTTTATATATCTTATGTTTCCATCACTACTCTTTGTCAACCTCTCCATGTATTTTACGTTTCTAGATCGTAATGATCTAGAATGATCATTACTATTTCTCAATGTCTCCACTATTTTAATCACATGTAATTTCTAGATCACTACTCTCTTTCAATGTCTATGTATTTTATGTTTCTAGTTTCTAGATCACTACTCTTTGTCAATGTCTATGTATTTTACGTTTCTAGATCACTACTCTTTGTCAATGTCTCCATGTATTTAACGTTCCAGATTCTCATCATTATCAGGTAGCACATCCTGAACAGGATGTAGCAGTCATCACAGCTTTTAGAAACTTCTATCAATCTTGAGCAAGTCTTACCGCTTCTGTTACTGTCATTTTCTGGTGGCCTTTAATATCTTAAATCCATCGTTTTCTTGGTCTGTCTCTTGCTCGTCTCCCTGGTATCATCCCCTTCATTATGGTATTTTCTTTGCTGTTGGGCGTCGTTTTAAATGGACAAAATATTGTAGTTTTCTGGAAAGAACCATACTGTTTAGTCATTTTTCTTTTACATTCATTTCTCTCAGGATGGCTATATTGTTGATCTTTTTTATCCATAGTATGCTGTGGATTTTTCTGTAACATTTTGTTTCAAATGAAGCGATTTTAATTTTCACTTTGCTGCTGATTGTTCAGGATTCATGCCCATATATTGCCACTGGGAATATGCAAATTCTTAGGGATGTTAGTTGTGTTGTTTTGCAGCAGCTCAGTCATATACTTTTCATTTGTATTGTATCTACCCTTTATCTACTGCATTTTCACTACAAAAGAAGTGATATCATCTTTTACTTCATTGACATACCTGTCGAATAACTTATTTTATTCTGTGGTTTGGTTGCCATTTTTCTACAAGTTATTTATAGGGTGTGGTTTGTTCATTCTTTTGCTTCTTTCATATGCCTCCATTGCAGCCATATCTCTCCGTAACTAAAGGGGTTCTACATTTGTATGTATTTCACATACAGTCGTTGGTGTAGATCTCATTGCTCCACAAATAAGGCGTAGGGCATTGCAATGCACTCCGTCTAGAGATTATACATTTGCGTTGGAACATGTCAGGAGTGTACTGTTGTATTCGAAAGCAGAACGTATGTAACCAAGATATAGTGCTCTGAGGGTATCCTTGTCTGATGATCCCCAATATGTACCAGTGAGTCTTTTCAGTAGTTGTAACTGTTTAAGTGCTTTGTTTTTGACATTTTCTACATGCTTCTTGAGGGTGAGCTGCAGATCAAGCGTGATTCTAAGATATGTGGAATGTTCGTCTCTTGGAAATGTCTGTGTATCCAACTATAGACTGATGTTTTCTTTGGCTACTTTATGACACTTGGTAAAGATGATATAGACCAGTGTTTCCTAACCTTCGCTTTATCAAGTCCAACCTAAGTTTTTCTAAAATTCTGATGCTCTCCTAATGTAACATATACATAATTTTGATGTTCAAAAATGTAATTATTTCCTAAATGAAGCCTAATTAAAACTTGTTCAAATACCCCCCTGAACAATCAAATTGCACCCCTATGGGGGTGTGAGCCCCACGTTAGGAAACACTGGTATAGACAGTTTTCTCAGTTTATTTTCAACTTCCATATTTGATAGTACTCGTGTAGTCTTCTGAAATCTCCATTTAGTCTTTTGGCTGCACCTTCAACATTCTCATGTCTCCGTCATATTGTTAGATCATCAACATAGGTAGCTGTTTCAGCTTTGATTATGTTTGGCAAGGTTATTAATGTACACGCGAATGAGGGTGCAGTTCAAAGCAGAACCACACGGTAAACCTTCCTCTAGAACTTCTTTAGATGATATTGCATCATTTATCTTTGTCTAGATTGTTCTGTCAATGATGAAGTATTTTATCCAGTTGTATAGCTTTCCACTAATTCCCATCTCAATCATCTCCATCAAGAAACTCCATACTCGATGATAAGTCTGTTGTATGTGTCAAAGAAGATGGCTACAGTGTGTTTGTTTTCCTGGAATACATCATGTATTTTCTGTGTCAACCTAAATAGCTGGTCTTCTGTACAAATGCTTTTTCAGAAGCTAGTCTGTTCATGGCAGAGGACGTTTGAACTCCCGATGCACCAGTAAAGTCGTACGTTAAACATTCTTTCTGCTAATTTCCCAAGAAAGAAATGTTCGGGAAATAGAGCGGTAACTTTCATTTCTGTTATTGACAAGTTCAATTGGATGACATTCTGTCGTGTCATGATGACAGCTCATGCAATACCGTCTCTGTTTACTTCATCTTATCTACACACACGCACACACGCACACACGCACGCACGCACGCACGCACGCACCACGCACGCACGCACGCACGCACGCGCACACACGCACACACACACACACATATACACACACACATACACACACACATACACACACACACATACACACACATACATACATACATACAGACTATATATATATATATATATATATATATATATATATATATATATATATATATATATATATATATATATATATATATATATATATATATATATATAATTTGTTTGTCCATTGTGACCATTGTTTGACCATGATCAATAATAGACGACCGAATAACTTCTCGTACAAATACAGGAATTTCTGACTACTAAATAATTGTCATTTTATCTCATTACCTATGTATGTGTTTGAAATGCATTAATTTTCACAACAAATCGCATGTCTCCATAATAAATCACATGTCTTCACAATAAATCTCATGTATTCGCAAATATTTGATATATATGTGGCTGTATGTTTTTAATTCAATGGTTTGGTGACTTGACTAATTCACTCGGAGGAGCCGATGATCTGAGAGGCTATCTTTTGAACTGTCACACTGACCATCTTTTCAAATAGTAAAATCGGTCACTTTCTGAAATCGTAAAAATTTGAATATAGGTCAAATTACATCGTGGTCGCAATCTTGACTGGATATGGTCAGATGTCGACGTGATAATTGATCGATTGTAAGGCAGATTTGAAATGGTTTCATTTGATAGAATCATACAAGACAAGTTAAAACAGAATAAACGTCGAGTGAATTGCAACAGTATTATTTTGTACTGTTAAATGCTATTATTTTTTTTGTTTACAGTTGTTTGACATTTGTCTAACGGACAGAGGTAAAAAGATTAACTAATTCTACCAATACTTAGCATCGTGGGACCACAAGACAACGTTGAAGATTTCACGACCAACACTGCTCTCCAATTGACCTAAACTATAACCGTGCAAAGAATGACGTTAGTAAAGGTCACCTAGTTTTGGAGACTTTAGCGCACACAAAACGCACAGATTTTCGAAGTTATCAATTTATCTATATAAATTTAACACACCAGTCTAAGTGGGTTAGTACGGGAGTACTTTAGACTACGGGAGCAAACCCTGAGAGAACACCCCCCCCCCCCCACTTCTTAGCGGGTTAGCACGGGAGTGCCCATGCCTAAGGGTAGTAAACTCCCCATTTAAGATACCGGAGTGGGAACCTAAGGCAGTTGATGATCGCATCCGACCATCCTATGGCATCTCCTGCAGTTCTGTTTGATTCCAGGCATATCGGCTTTCCCTTGAACCTCATCGACGGAACCGAGAGAATGTTAGTGCAAAATTGACTGAACACGTTCTCCATATAAGCCGCCAGGGCCTAGCAGTAGTCGTCAAGAGAGAAGCAGAAATAAACAACAGCCTCTCAAATTTGACACAATAAATTTTAGAACCATGTGCACTGGACTCGATATCACAGACCTCACAGCAACAACTGACATTAGAACAACATCACTCATTGATAAATAACTCATAAGGCTCAATATCGCATCACTGTCCTGCAGGAAAATCGTCTTTCTTATCAAGATCAATTACAGAAAGAAATTACACATTTTTTTGGCAGGGTTTAAACAAAGATCAACCTAGAATGTACTGAGTCAAAACGTTTCGACGTTAAAAAGTCTGATAAACTTCATACTACACCAACAGCAAAGTCTGAGCGCATAATATCACTACACCAACAGCAGTGTCTAAGCGCATAATATCACTACACCAACAGCAGTGCCTAAGCGCATAATATCACTACACCAACAGCAGTGTCTAAGCGCATAATATCACTACACCAACAGCAGTGTCTAAGCGCATAATATCACTACAGATTAGTGAAAAACACGACCCTATCAATATCATTAGTGCATATGCACCGACTCTTGCCGTCACTGCAGAAGACAAAGACAAACTCCATGATTCGTACAGAACATATTGCAATCAATATCGAGAAAAGATAAAAATGTTTAATGTGGGCGATCTAAACGTCAGAATACGCACTGACATTCGCGCTTGGTCGATCTGCTTGGGTCATCATGGTACTGGTAACATAAACGAAAAGCTCCATGTACAGCTTTTACTGTTGATTGCTATGTGTTTGGTTGTTCTGACAATTTAACTTCCTGTAGCATATTTTTCACCGATCAAAGAGTATAAACTTAAACCTAGGTCAGCAGTTCTGTCCGAAAATGCTCTTCAAAATGAACAAAAATAGATATAAGTGTTACCAAAATAAGTCGATATAACAACATAGCAACGGGACAGTGACAGACGACATTTCGATTAAAAAGACTGCATCAGGACAAATAAAAGACAATAGTAAACAAATCTTACATAGAGACACACATGGTGGTAATTTGAAGGAAAAAAGAGGGAAGAAGGACGGACATTAGCGAGAGGACGACGGACGAAGCAAAGATAGGGCAGCATGACAGGTACGGCCCTACGTCCTTCAACGTGTGATAACAGGCCACTGTTTGCTATTTAACCTGGTGTTTTTCGTTCATGTTCCTTTTTCACTGCAGTCTTCTATCAAGCTATGTCCATTTTTATTTTATTTGCAATATATCTTATCCATGTCCACTTTTCTGAGCACTTTCCCTTCCTTACCTACTACATTCATCTTCCTCTTACACCCTCTTTTCCTCTGTCATTGAACCCTATTTTTGCTTCCTCCGTCGTCCCCTCGTTACTGTCCTCTCTCTCTCTTTTTTGGTTCCTATCGCAACCATGTTTCTCTTAGTAAGATTTGTTTACTGTGGTCTTTTGGTTGTCCTGATTAAGTATATTTAGTCGAAACGTCGTCTGTCACAGTCCCGTTGTTAGGATGTCTTAAGGACTTATTTTGGTAACACTTATATACCTACATTTTGTCATTAAGATATTTGCCCTGTATTACCTCAGCCACCCATTACATATTTATGATTGTTACCTGACACTAAAACTTTTATCCCTTGAAAATATCCTTTACGCATGTAATATCGTTCCTGGTCAATTACTTGTAAGTGGGATCAACGGTGAGAGTTTTAGCTATGTCATCTACTGACACGTCAGTAAAGATTGCTTTCAAGAGGTTGTCATTACTGACAACCGATAGAGGCATCCAAAACATGTACTTATTTAGTACTGAGATCCGAAATAATAAGCTCTGTCTCATCTTCATGTAGTCAAAAATGTCATGTCGTGCTATCAGTCATAAATATCATGTCGTGCTGTGCCTAGAATTTGGCCATTTGTACTGTACCATCCAAATGAGAACTTAACTTCCAATCTCGGACACCTGCCGACAAAAGTATTCACAACATACTTCGTGCACGTGCAGTACGTTACCTCAACTATAGAGAGAAAATATTGCATGACGACACTAAACCTTACACAATATAAATCGATGTTAACGACAACAACTCTGTTTCGGCTGATTTTAAACTTTCATTTTGCATTTTTCCAAGTGACATAGTTGAACTTTCCAACGGAATGGGTGGCGCAGATCTTTTTATTCAGCTCCAGAATAATACATCTGCATGTACGTGGACACACTCAAAGTAGATTTCTTTGATTCGCAGTTTTAATATACATACACAGAACCTGATAACAATAATGTTGTTGATAGAATTACCAAGTGTAAAGGTTTGTCACCGGTGTATTATAGGCCTTATGTCATAAATTAGTTTTACTTATTGCTCCAGAGTGGTGTATGGTTGATCGCTTGTGACGATTTGTATACAAGTTTTCCACCATTTAGATGGTACTTCCTATTTCACATTTTCTTCTTCTTCTTCTTTCCTTCCTCTTTTACCCTTTACGGGTGTCGAGGGAGATACAATGTTCTTGTTCTCGCTTTTCTGGCAGCTTCAGATAATGTTATTTGGTGTTCGTGTAATGTCTCTTTGATGTTGTCGATCCAGCGTACTCTAGGTCTACCCCTGGCTCTTCTTTCTGCTTCTCCTTTCTTCGCATATGCTTTATAAACTAATGAATCGCACGGTATTATTTCCAGATGACCAAACCATTGTATCTGTTGGGTTTGTATGTATTGCAAAATTGATATGACACCCACTCAATCTCTTATGACATCGTTTCTAATTCTGTGTCTTCTGGTCACTCCTGTGGCTTTTCTCAGATATCTCATCTCTGTTATAACCAGTTCTCTCTTATGTTGTGTTGTTAAGGACCATGTTTGACATTGGTAGCACAGGGTTGGAATGAAGATACTTTGGATAAGATGGTTTTTGTTGACATTGGTAGCATTTTGTGTTGCAATAAAGGGGATAATTGACCCAGTATTTGATTCGCTTTACTACAACGAATTTCTATTTTTGTGTCCATCTTTCCATCTGAAAATATTTCATATTGGACAATTAATAAGTAAAACCATATGTTGAATCGACTGTGTCGTCTTTCAGAACAAACTGGAATTCGAGTTAACACTTCCAAGACTTGATATCTATCTAAAAGCTGTGGCCCTTGTTTGTCGTCGGCGGCAGGGCGCTATTTCTCTGGAGATGGCCTTCTTGAGTGCTATTTGTAAGCTTGTTACTGTGGTTTCTTTGATTTTTGTGTTCCATCTTTTACATGGTCTGCCTTGGCTCTATAGCCGTGATGTCTATGTGTCATGGCCATGCTGTCTGTTGGTAGTCTGGATGTGTGTGAAAACCACTTGATCTGTTGTCTTTTGATGTGTTCCAATACTGGTATTGTTTTGATTATTTGTCTGATGTTATCGTTTCTAATTCTATCTCTTGATGACACTCCGAGTATTCTTTGTAGACATGTAATTTCTGCTGTCACTATTTTTCTTTTGTCTTGTGCTGTCATTGTTCAGGCTTTTAGTTCATGAATTGAACTAACAGAAATTTAAATTTTAAAGGCATGGAAACTTCTACTCACCATTGTATAAATAAAAAGAAGGGTACGAGAAGGATGTATTTTATCACCCAGCCTATTTAACATCTGCACATATACTATTTATAAACATATAGAAGGCATGCCGAGACTCAAGACTAGTGGAAAAATAATAAACAACCTGCCATATGCAGATAAAGGGATAAATGTTCCAGTGTAGGGTAACATCCCTAAACAGGAAGTAAGTGGCTGGAGTAACACATGGCAAATATGAAGATAAGCAAAAATAGGTAGACGTGTTACCAAAATATGACATAAAACCACCTAACAATGATATACAAAGACAAACGACGTTTCGACTAAAAAACCTTCATCAGGACAAACCACAGACCACAGTACAACGAATCTTACACGCAGACAAACATGGCTAATATAGGGAAGAAAGGAAAAGAAATATAGCGAATAGATTGCGGAGGAAGCAAAAGCTGGAGCAGCATGACAGGGAAGAAGAGGGTAGGTCTATAGGGAGAAGATTGTGGTAAGTGAGGAGGACAAAATACACAGAAGGAAGTGAGAAGTGAAAACAGATAAGATGTAATATATTATATAAATAAATAAATAAAAGGGATTACATATAAACATTAAAAAAACAACAAATACCACGATAATCAGCAAAATCACGGAACAACAGATACTAAACATAAATATACATGGAGATATGCCACAAGTAGAACAATATCAGTATATCGGACACATAATCACAAATGATGGTAGATACAGAAGTTAAAACGAGAATAAGAGTGGCTAAATTTACATAAGTAAAATATTGATATCTTAAAAAAATTACAAACAAGCCAAAAATGATAATTCTAAAATGCTACATATATTCTATATTAATGTATGGCTCGAAAACATGGACAATAAACAAATAACTAAAAGACATAACGGATGCCTTTGAGATGTGGATATATAGGAGAATATGGAGGATATCAACGACTGAGAAAAAAACAAAGCGTTTCTAACAACACATCGTATGAAGAAAAATTACTAAAGGGAATAAAGATCAAATAAATAAAATATTTTGGACATATTAAAAGACAAGAAACAATAAACTTGCTTAAGATCTTAATTGATGGTATAATCGAGGGTGAGCGAACAAAAGGTAGACAGAGATACTTCTTCTTCGTTGATCGCCTTCCTCATTAAACTCTTTAGTTCAAGCACAACGTCGGCCTGTCGTAACAATATGGTAACTGTTATCGACTACGGGATCCTCAGAAAAAAAGGAAATCACAAGCGCATCAGAGTAAATGAATTTCTAATCAAGAACTTCTTCTTCGTTCGCTCTTTTATAACCATGTTGAATACTTTGTGTGATTTTCACCGGGGAAGGTTAACTAAGTTGTAATGTTATTTGCGACTTAGTTGGCTCACTTTGTGGCCGGGACATCCAAGGCCCAGCACATCCGTTTCGTCATTCCTTTACTTTGGGTAGTTGGTTCACCTAGCCTGTGACAGCCTGCCACAGAAACAGAGTGTTATTATTTCTATACATGCCTGTATCAATTTAACCTGTCACATACTGCTGACTGTACTTGAGGAACAAGTTCCTCAATCTTAGAACATATTGTTTTTCAAACGTCCCATTCCGTATATAAATAGTGACCAACCGAAGAAAATAGAAAGCGTTACGAATGAACACCTAATTCATTCTGTTGAAAGGTCTTTATTGTAAAAGACCTTTTTTCCAACACTAACACTGCCACAGAAAGGAATACACGAAATCGTACTAATGCGAAATGCATTATATCCAACGGGATACCTGAAATAAATATTGAGGACTGAGACAGAAGATTGTGAAACGTAGAAAAGGGAAATTAATTCTGTTCGATTTTAGCATACAGCTAATGGTTATAAACTACAATTGTTTCATACTGACAATGGACGAATATTTTTTAATTTAAAAAATACTAAAATATGACAGTATTTTTCATTTAACAGTGCCATATCAGCGGATGGAGTGGTTAGCATAACTCTAGGAGATTTTTAATTTCATAGAAGATCTGGTACCCACTACTTTAATCTGGGTCGACCTAGTGGCCAACATTGATTTAAAAATACATCAAATAGCTTCACTACGCCCGTATTTCGTCGGGGTTTGGAAGGAGAGCATTAAACGACATTAACACTGTTACCCATCAAGCACGTCGCAAGAGGTGACTATGGAGGTTTTGGTATGGGGCTGGCTGTCTTATCCCATAGCTCGAGTGATCAAGAAGACACGTTGAAGTCGAATCTGTCAGACCATAATGTGCAGATATCGTAGACAAGCTGTAAACCATACAAAACAAATTCAGTTCTCTGAACTATATGTAGGAGTTTGGGGACGACCGAGAAGAAGAAGAAGTTGCATAAAATAGCAATATTAACACAAACTATGATTTGCGTTTTGTGACGTTTAGTAGATTGAAATATATCATTCTTATTTATCAATCTTCGCCGTGGTAAATGATATCGGAAGCTGGCAATAAAGTCTGTCAATCAATAGTGTGATAATTGATGGATGTTGAAGATTACTGTGTACATACGATTAAATATTCTCACTTTTATAATGTTTAATGTCATAGCGTGTGGATGTTATGTCAGATAAATTGTATCATTTTACAACCACTTGCTTAATTCAATTTCCACAGTTCAAACATAGTTGAATCTATGTTATTTGGAATCAAGTGTGAATTTGAAACATCTCTAGGCAGCTATTTTCAGATATTACATAAGTATTTATCTCATTAGATGATACTTACACGAATCTAAAAAAAATAAAATGAGGAAATATCCACATCGAATAATCATTTTCCATTGAACCAAACCAGGAACGTGATGAATTTAATACATCAATTTTTGATAATAAAGATCACTTTCGTTCACGAGCGTCACGGTTCAGTAGTTTTTCGATTACATGTCATTGGCTGTAGATATCAGGAGACGAGTATTTAATGTTATCTAATTAAAGAGATTTACAGTTCTATTTGACAAGAAGGAATGTCAGTGCTCGCTTTTTTTTTTAGCTTAATGTTGCTATTTATGTCCACTCTACTGTACTGACTGACAACTAAAATAATTTGCCTCGAGTTCTATCAGAAAAACAACGGGAGATAATATACTTCTAAATAATTACAAGTTAGAGAACGATGCCGTCTGGTTAAGAAAATCTGTTAGCAGATTTATTTAATCCTTCATTCGTTTCTTTCCTTGATTAGTCTCGTTTTCCTTTGGTCACTATTTGTATACTTGGAGTCACATGCCAAAAATAGCCAAGACGACTCCAAGTATATAAAAAGTGCTAAGCCAAAAGAACGACAATAATCATAAGCGTTACGAATGAAGCCCTAATTAATTCTGTTGAAAGTTCTTTTGGGGGGAAGGTGATGATTACAGTTACTGGTATATTCACAGCTAACACTGTTTTGTACATAGAAGATCAATAACCGTCTCCGGTATATAGAAGAACTGAGTAGAGAAAATGTAAACATGACTTGAAAGGCCAATTTTGATTATTTCCGTGATTTTTTTGGCATGCGACTCCAAATATGAAAATAGTGACAACGGAAAACACGAAAATAAACAAAACGTAACAAATTAAGTCCTAATTAACTCCGTACACATGTCTTACAGTTTAGTCGAAAGTCTCGAGAGATCACGAGAAAACGTCACATATGACTGAGATTTTTGCCTACAACACATTATTAACAACAATATTCCAGATAATTATTCGTTAATACCACGACGTGACAAATTGAAACAGTTTACATATTATCATGTTAGATAGTTTGTTCCTTTGGTGCCAAGGGCGGCACATAAGTCATAAATTATGTTTCTATCAATGACGTGTGGTTCGCTGCAAGTTGTAGTTCTTGAGTGGTGTTAATACCCATTGTCATTGCCTCGTTCTTAATTGTTCTTTTTTTTGTGTGTATTGTCCTGGGTATTCCACGTTTTTGTTTTCCTGTTGCAGATCATGACAGAGCTTGGTGAATGAATCCATTCTCATTTGATCTAAGCACATGACCTAAATACTTTTAACACCTTCTTCCAATAATAGTTAACACATATTCTTGTTTGGATTGTCTCTTATTGATTCATTTGTGACAACGTATCTCCAATCTACGTTTAGGATTTTTCGTAGACATTTATTTTAAAAATTGCTAAGTATTTTTTTCTATGGCTTGAGTGGAATTTCGGCTGTCGCATCCGTAGTTTAGTACAGGCATCGCGCAGGAGTTGAAAAGTTTGATCTTAATATGTGTCTTTAAGGGTTTTGTTTGCCAGATGTTTATTGAAACTAGTTTATTGGAGAAACTTGCTGCAAGCGCTATGCCTGTCATTATTTCTTTTGTCGCATCTTCACGATTGTTTAATTTCACAACTCCTGTCGCATTGGTGAAGTCCATGAATTTCATTTTCTGTACATTATTCTGTAAGCCTATTTGTTCTGCGACACTATGTAGTATGATTATTTGCTCTTGAGAGCGAGCATATCTTGTGCTCAGTGATATCATCTGCAAAGTCAAGATCTATTCATGAATTGTTGTTCACACATGTAATCTCTATGACACTCTATGAACGTTTACGCATGACCCAGTCTATTGCTACTCCAAATAGCATTGGCGACATGACAAAATCCTGTTTTACTCCGGATCTAACTATAAGCCATTCCGAATCGCCCGTTTAAGTTCTAACACAGAGCGAAGCATCTGCATAATATCATGGAATTACATATAAAATTAAGTGTTTTTACTGCTGGCGATTGTAATGGCATTATTATATTGGGAATTCTGTAGATTTTCAACCTACCCATGGTCAGAGCCTGAAAATAACTGTCGCATTACCTGGAAGGTACGGCTGTAACTATCTGTATATCTATAAACCAGTAATCCATCAGGGTCGAGGGGGTACCATATCTGATGATACAGCACATAGTGATGTCTATCTTAAACGATGCGGATGAGTGAGGAAATATATTGTCATATCTATTTCTTGATGTTGTCTGTCCATATCTTTATTTGCCCTCTTCTGCTTCTCCTCCCTTCGACATTTTTGACATGGAATCATAGCTGCATGTATGCCCAAACCATGCTAGTTTTCGTTGTTTCAATATTGAAAGCAATGGTTCTTGTAGACCAGCATACATTTCTTTTTTAATATTATTTTTTTTTATCTATGCACTGCTCCAAACTGTTGCAGACTATATGTGGCTATTCCACTTCCCTGTGGCTATTCCCTGCTATCTATGGCCTACTGGTATTGTCTAATGTCTTTAGGGATATAGACATGTAACAAAATATTTAGACTGTTCACGTCGTTCCTGTGCCGTTATGATGGGCCTCAGCTATAGTAAAACAGTGTAGCGAATCCCCCTCTCTCCCCAGTACTAAAATAGATAAGAAGTTGCATTGTAAACACATGAAGATGATATGTCGCCTTTCGATCAAAATTCCAAGACATTGTCATCTTTATAGACTCTTCAGATTCTTTACAAATTAGTCAGCATTGAATGTGTTAGGCATTGTTAACCTGAACTAGTTCTTCATTCTTCAGCATTCCTTCTCAAACTCCCACTGGATCTCTCTTGTAGAAGGACCATGGACCTATTAGATTTCCAGCAGGATGTCGTCCAGAGATTGGAAATTTGTTGTCTCCGTTTTATTTGCGTCAATGGCCCGACACATCCGTCTTCGGCGGTAAACTAGTTCAAATATATCACCATGTCAACCAGCTACTTACATCCCATTAAGTCAATAGTGTCATACACTTGATTCCTTGCCATTCAAACGCACATGGCAATGATAATACATACATACTAGTAGGCTGAAAGTCTGCTATTTTGATGTCTCTACTTCTGCTTGACCAGTGTAGTATTTTCATGTAACATTTTGGACAACCGAGTTGTTCAGTAGCTGATCCATTCCTTTATTAACATGCACATTTCTGTCTTACGAACATGCTTTGAGAGTCTTAGAAAAATAAATGTGTAAGTTGAAATGTCATTCACCAAGCAACAGGGAGCCGCCGTCACCGTTTTTATTTACATTTCCATGCACAATGTTCTAGTGCAGTGGACAATCAATTTCTCACGTACGTTTCTGCTAACGAAGTTCTTGCTCTTATTAACCAACATTTCAATGCATATTTATTATTATCTGCAGATCTTCCCAATCAATATTGATATTTTCTTACAATTTTAATAATTTATTAATATTTCACACGGTTAAATGAATTACTATAGACTATGAAGCACAAGTATACATCATTATTTATTTCCATTGACATCTTCATCAACATTCTTCATTGTTCCATCAACTTTCAGATATCTTCTGCCGTCCAGTCTTTCTTTAGGGGATGTTTCTTTTGTAGCAGGATCTCTTTCTTTAAAAGATGTTTCTTAGAAGGCATGATCTCTGTAGATGGTTGCCGTGTGCACGCTGTTAAACATATTTCACTGTTCTCTAGAAGTAAACTGTGTGTTAAGTATCATCATGATCAAGTGCCATCACCGCAACGAAGATTAGCTTACAGCGAACCTCCAACATTCTGTCTCTTGCGTTAGTTATGTACTCTGTATCCCGTCCACTTCGTGATGTTACCCTTCCACTTATATCTCTGCTCATATCTTGCTCGCTTCTTCTAAACTCTACCGCTAAGAAATGTCTTAAAGAAGCTGTGATATCTTTTAATATCCAACATATATAATTTAATAGATTTTCGTTTCATTTATTAATTAATGTTCATAACTTCTTCTACTCCAGCGTTCATTCTCAAACGTCCACTGGATCGCTATTGTATCAGGACAATGGTCTTACTAGATTTGAAGCAGTATTTAGTCAAGAGAATGCAAATGCGCTGTATCTCCGTTTTATTTGAGCCATTGGTCCAACACATCTGTTTTCAACTGATTTTCATATAAAAGTGCTGTCAGAATATCTTTTCTCGTTTTCTTCTAGTTCCATGAAGTTTTCCCTATTCTATATTTCCCAATGGGGTGCATAGGTCTCGCACTGTTCTCGTGCAACCTAGGGTTAGCAGATAACCAAGATCCTAAAAGTAACTCCTCGTGGTGCACAGCGGATACAGAAATACAGCTGCTCTTGCTGTATTCCTGACTAACACTTTTAGGCTCGTGTCCGTGGATGTGGATGCTGTAAGTGGAATGAGAATATTGCCTGCAGAGAGACATGAATTATTTCCGAAACCTCTACGCTTTTTTATCCAACATCACTGTGTTCGATGCAAGGCACCTGTGCATTCCATCTCGGCCGGCTTAAAAAGCAGAAATATTGGCGGGGCGACCAACGTCAATGTCCCTAGCACACTGTGATCTTATGAGCACACACCGAATCTGGAAAAGGTAACACACAATAGAGGGCACCGCAGTATGAATGTGTGAATAACTTCAGTGGCAACGAAGCCACAATAGTCCATCACGAGACTGACTGGCGGAAGTTCTGTTCATGCTCGAGAATACACAGAAGCCCAAGAGATGTCGGGTTGTGTATTGTTCAAATGTCTGACCAAGCAGTGTTGAGACTAGAACTCTGGACACTGCGGGAAACGTAGAGGGGGGGGGGGGCAAATCTCTAACGACTCTGCAAACCACGCCCAATTCGACTGTCGGCCGTTGCCCACCACGACTCATACAGAGAGAATTGGGTTCAGTACCCAAGGGCCCACTGCAAAGCTCCTTTTCCGAGATTCATATTTTCTTATTCGTATTTTATAAGTCTTTGGGTAATATACGCAATGGAGAAGAGTAAAAAAAAAAACCAACACAGACGGCGCCTGGCGATGGACTGGAAGGTTATCTCAAGCGGACGAGGCGAGTGCGTAAGATTTGCACAAGTCAAATCCCAGACCCCTGATGTGGTTGGCAAAGCAGCACCTTGTTTAGGAAAATGTGTATTAACCCTAATTCAACCGTCGCCGTTACCCAACACGGCTCATACAGAAAAAAATTAGGTCTAGGACTTAGGGACACAAAGGGTGGTAATGGAATGGTCTTCCTACACGAGGAACAGCTCGCTGGCTGCGATGCGCCTTTGAGGAAAGACAAGCAATGTTTTACCCATGCAAACTATCAGTTTGTCTCGTGACATATACCCCATCTGAGTAGAATGCTTCTTCAATGCACTAAGCTGAAAGCTGAAGCCTAGTAGGTATGAAAGAAAACTCGGAGAAACCTCCCAATTGCACAAAGGAAGTAAGAGTTAATCGCTCGCAATTCCTGGGGTTAGAGAAGAATAATAAGGTATACCACAAGTGCGTAACGTCAATAGACGCCAAAATGTTCGGATTCGCTTATCATGACTAATTGCATCAGCAAGAGACACCACCTGCTTCTTCTTCTTCTTCTGCGTTCGCTCTCATATAACCACAACGAATATATCGTGTGATTTCCGCCGGGGAGCGTGAAGTATCCCTGGGTCCACCGAGAGCAATGCATTCCCTTTGCACCCCCACCACCTGCTGACAATGGCTTGTTGTGTTTTTTAATATTTTTTTTTGTAGCAATTGCACCCAAATATATAGCTATTTACTATAAATATTATAGAAGGACAATTGCAGGTTTTAAAGTTGTCCTTTCGTGACGCCAAACGTTTTAGTGTACTTATCCCTCCCTTCAGAGCGGAAACGTGCATTGGCCTTACGAACAATTAGCCTGAAGAGTCATAAAACCAAAATACTACTCATAATAATACATGAAAGAATTAAAAACATAATATACATTGAAGTTAGCGAAGAGTAATTAGATTTTAAAAATAACAAATGAACTCGAGAAGTTATACTTTGTATTAGCCTATTCATATATAAATATATAGAAGTTCAAAAAAGTATTTATATTTGTTTCAAAGACTATAGCAAGGCATTTGACAGAGTTCAACGTGAAAAATTAATTGAATGTCTTCAAGAAATAGGCATAGTTTGAAAATATATCGGACTGATTAGAAATATATACTGTATTGGGAAAAACTATATCAATCAGGTGTGAAAACAGCTATTCACCATTCTTAAAAATAAAAATAGGGGTACGACAAACATGTATTTTATCACCCAGCCTACTTAATATCTACAAAGATAATATATTTAAACATATAGAAAGAAAGCCAGGATTCAAGATCAATAGGAAAATAATAAACAACGTGAGATAAAGATGACACTGTCCTTTTAGCAGACAGTAAACAAGTGCTACAAAGACTAATATATCAAGTCGATAAAACAAGTAAAAAAATATGGACTACAGCAATGTCTTTGACAGTCCAGCATGAACAAGTAATTGAATGTCTTCAAGAAGTATATATTGGAAACAAACTATTTCAGTCAGGTGTGAGACAGCAAATACGATTGGATAGCAGAAGTAAACATGAGCTACAAAGACTAATAGATCAAGTTGATAAATCAAGTAAAGAATATGGACTGGATATAAACATCCAAAAACTATAAACCATGATAATCAGCAAAGTCACAGAAGAACAGGAGCTAAAGATAAAATTACATGAAGAGAAATTACAACAAGTAGAACATTATCAATATCTTGAACACATATTCACAAATGATGGCAGATCTGAAACAGAAGTTAAATGGAGAATAGGAATGGCTAAAATAAAAATTCTTTCAATGGCATGTGAAAAATATTAACATTTGAACAGATTATAATCAAGTTAAAAATGAGAATTAAAAGATGCTACATCTATTATATATTTAATGTATGGCTCAGAAATATGGACAATAAACAAACAGTTAGAAAACAGAATTGATCTCTTTCAGAATAGGGAGAACGTCATGGAAATAGAAGAAAACGACACACAAAAAGACATGAAACCGTGATGAAGACTTTACTTGAGGGTAAAGCCAAAGGGAGGCGAGCAAGAGGTAGACAGAGATACACGTGGGAGAGTAACATCTCAAGATGTACAGGTTCCAGTCTAGCAGAGTGCACCACCAAAATAGGAATCAAAGGATGTTGGATATCTGTTACAGCAAAGCCTCGTTGCGGAGACGGCATTTGATGAACATGGCCCTCAAGCCCTTTGTACTTAATTCCAATCATTCATTTGTTTAGTTCTTGGTTGCTGTGGTCCTCGTTTCATTCATTTTGTTCCGTCATTTCCGTCATCTCTTTGTTCGTCTTGTTTCCACGCGTATTTACGTTTCATGTATTTCCTGCACATTAGATTCTAGAACTATACATAACATTAACACCACTGAAAGGAAATGTGTGAGACGTATGATTAGAGTTAGATTGAGAGACAAAATCAGAAATGAAGCACTAAGGAAACAATTAGACTTCAAGTCAACAAAAGAATACATCCAGAAACAACAAGTTAAATGATACGGCCACATAACCAGACAGAAAAAGCAAAGTATTATCCAAAAAAACACTTAACAAACGATACACAAACAGTCAACCTATTGGACGCCCTCGTAAAAGGTGGATAGATAGTGTATTAGAGACACTCGGAAATATAAAACGGAAGGCAAATAGAAGGGCAAAAGACCGTACACTCACTCTCCCCTCAACACCGAAAGGTACATGAGGACAGACAGAAGAAGAAAATGTATTTCCTGGTCCTATCCTCCTATCCATTTCCACATTTCGCTGGGGATGTTAGTTCTACGGTAGTTGTGTCGTTCCTACTCTTTATTTATTTATGTAAATGTCCGTGTTATCTTGATAAACGACTTTTGGTCGAAACGTCGATATGATTATGTTCTGTGCACAGTCAATTTTGTTTTCACGTTAGCATCCAACAATGATATTCTGTTAGACATAGTCCAGTAAGACTACATTACCTCTTTTCTACTTAAGTACTATTTTCATACAGTTTTACAGCAGTATTTCCTTTTATTGATTCCCAGTAGATATGCTTAGCATTATTATAATTATGAATAATTCTAATTAAAACACCGAGATTATTAGTGAGGTTTTTTTTAACAATGTGGTGTTAAGCTGTGTGAACTTCTGTATTGGTTAGCTAGACAATAACATGTTCAGCGTAAAATATATACATTTCAATTGACGGGTAAACGAGCAGACTTTCTTTACAGTAGCTCAACAGGGCATTTATATAAGCCTAAATGCATTCATTTTAACCTCTCACGTATTCCTAAGCACGCCAACTACTTACCCATGGTTTACAGTGCAGGATACATAGACATCCGAGCCCAGGCGTACATCGTCAGAGAAGGCAACAATTATGTACAGGCTGATCCTGTTGCAGACTATGTTCACTGGGTCATAGTTTTTATCATAATACCAACCGTCTCAATTCTCGGTATCATCGGGAACTGCATCAGCTTGGTGGTTTTATTTAAACATGGATTCAAGAAAAGTTCAAATATCTTGCTGTTTAGTCTAGCAATCTCTGACATTCTATTCATGATTGGAGTTAATGGTCCGCCTAAAGCCATGTATGAGTGGGGTGGAGGGGGATTCCAGTATCCGGAATTGACAGCACACGTTCTCTACTATCTATACCATTTCTTTGATAGTCTGAACTGGGGAAGTGGTCCACCATCGTTGTTCATTCCTGTTCTGATTACCATAGAACGTCTTGTGGCTGTGTTTCTACCTCTTCGTTTTTCATCTATTGTTACCCCTCAAAGAACAACCACAGTTATTATTGCCTCAAACGTGTTCTCATACGGAGTACAGGTCTATGTCAGGACATGGTTTGAGTTTGTTTACGTATTTGACACTTCACGTAATGCCACCGTCGGCTTCGCGGCTAGAACTGAGCTATACTGGACACAACGCGGGGCCAACAAGGTAATCGAGATATTTGTCAACTGTCTCATGATTCTGGTCATTTTTGTTTTCTGCGGCTCTGTTGCCATTGGCATTAAGATTAAACTGGCATCTAACAAACGGATGAAAATGACCAACAACGCAACGGGAAAACAAACATCTAAAGGGGAAGCAGGAACATCTCGAACAACTAAAATGTTACTGTGTCTGTGCTTCTTCTATACCGTGGCGTGTGCTCCTATCGGTTTACCGGTTTTCATTCCTGGTTTTATGGCGTTTCCAGTGTATACTGAAGAACCGAATTTCCGGTCTGTGGGAGTGTTTGTATACCACATCTACAAAATGATTTACTGTATCAACGCGTCAATCAACTTCGCCATTTATGTTGTTATGAGTAGAAGTTTTCGGGAGACTTTTCTTAGCCTTATACCTTGTGTACAACGTTCTACACAGAAAACATCGTCAACGGAACTATCCTATTGCCGTAGTACACACGACTAACTGGTTACTTAGTGCTGACACTGGTGGAAGGTTAGGTTAAAATAAAACTTATTTCTGAGGCTCGATTGTCAAGTACGGACACAAATGAAAACCAGTTGCATCATTGCGCATGAAGATCAAATGACACAAGACGAGATTTCACCATTACACCAAATCTCTGATAAGAGCATAGCAAGTTACTATATTATACATGATTGATCTGCTTTGAGAAGAGTGCAACGATATAAACATTATCAACGCAGAAAACTTCTGTTAAATGCTAATATAGAAATCGTAATGTCTGTGATAGTTTCGTAGAGTTTTTATTGAAGAGATGAACTTTTTTCAGCATTTTACAATTGTTTCTTTATTTGACTGAAAACATTTTTGTCAAGATATTCGTGTTTTTTGTTGTTGCCATGACACTATAATGAACTTACTTGACGGTAAAGTTGATAACTTATACTAACCCTAACCCCCAAATTCTACTTCAGAGCCTGGAAAAACACTAGCTCCCTAGATCTTGCCATGGCAACAGATGACATATATAGACACATTACAAGAACAGTAGAAAGTCAACTGGGCGGAAATGTCCATGTACCAGTCATCCAGAAAATCTCCAAGTCAGGAAGTACAGAACAACATATCATGTCCCCAAGCTGGAACTTCAAAAAAGTAAATTGGACTCTCTTAAGGGAACAAACAGACCAGCTTTTCCAGAATATCACCCTCACTAACAACATAAACCATAACATCTCGTAAATAAACAAAGTGATACTACAATCCGCACTGAATGCAATCCCAATGGGTAGACGAAGAGAATACCAGTCTTATTGGAGTGAGACTCTAGAAACATTGCATAACGAGCTGAATGATGCAAGACATACAATGGAGCAAAACCCTACAGCAGAAAACACAAAGAAAAACACGTTCAATGAGCAGAAAAGAACAGAGATTCAAAAGAGCGGACATGAAAAGACCAGCAGCCTAAACATGACATGAGACACAAGCAAACTATGGAACCTTACAAGAACTCTAAATGAAGAAACAAAGAATTCACACTACAAGACTGTCATCGAAGAAGAGGGGAAATTCCACGCAGGAAAAAATGGCAGCAAACATTTTAACTGACTTCTACAAGGAAGAAAGCACAACAACACTCTCTCATACACGTATCGTAGAAGTCAAAATGGATATTAAAAGAAAAATGAAGAATCAAAATCCAGAGCCATGAAGACACCCTTCACCCCCGCGAACTAAATGGTGCCATAGGAAAACTAAAAACCAAAAAGGCCCCAGGAAAAGACGGCACAACCAATGATATGATCAGGAACCTAGCGCCAATCAGCAGAAACAAGCTCCTTACCATCTTCAGCCAATCATGGAGAACTGATAAAATTCCAGACTTGTGGCGTGAAGCTGTCATCATCCCAATCGGGAAAAAACAAAAAGGACAAACAAGTAAGTCAAGCTACCGGCTAGTCAGCCTCTTGGGTTGCATAGGAAAAACAGTGGAGAGAATGGTCAACTCAAGACTGATAAATACCTAGAAGAAAACCACAAGCTCACCAAGACACAGACGGCCTATAGGAAAAATCAAAGCACTGAAGACCAGCTTATATACCTAGCACAGGAAATCGAAAATGCTTTTTAAAAGAAGGAAAAAGTGCTGGCAACTTTTATGGACTTTGAGTAAGGCTTTCGATAAGGTGTGGAAAGATGGAATCCTCTTCAAGCTGCTCCAAAACAGAATTGAAAGAAGAATGTTCAGCTGGATAAAAGATTTACTCTGAAATGACTCCAGAGGACGTTGCTGCCTGGAGTGCGGCAGGCAACCTATCCACTGCGAAAAACAGAATGCAGACCACACTTAACACCCTAAGCGAATGGGCATCTGACTGGGGAGTCCAATTCAACCTCTACAAAACTGTGACAACCATCTTCTCACTTTCAAACCACCAAGAAAAATCTAAAAATAAATGAAAGTGAGTTAGCACATGTGGAGAATCCTACATATCTAGGGGTCAAACTAGAAAAGCGACTTACCTGGAAACCACACCTAATAACCACCGAGCAAAAAGCAACCATGAGGCTATCCTTGATGAAGAAACTTGCAGTCACAAGCTGGGGAGCAAATGGAAATATTCTCCTAAAAGTCTACATGGGTACAGTCAGACCTGTAGTAGAATATGGAATGACAGCCTGGGCATCAGCATCAAAAACAAATACTGATCGCCTATCTAAAGTACAAAATGCAGGACTTCGACTTATCTCAGGAGGGATGAAAACCACCCCAATCCATGCAATGGAAAAACATGTAAACATCCGCCCACTGGATGACAGAAGAGAAGAAAGAGTGCTTGTTCAAAGGGAAAAAATTAAACGCATGCCAAACCATCCGATGTATGAGGAAATTTCTAGATCAACCACAAGCAGGTTGAAGAGAACCAGCTCCTGTCACATCTCCAACCATCTCCATCAACAACATAAAGATATCCTCACAAACCTACCAAATGAAATTGAAACACTAACGGACTTTGAATCAGGACTGCCAAGACCTAAGAAGATAGCTATATTCACAGATTGCAGATCCCTACTGGAATCAATCCAGAGAAACAGAAATGAAAGCCTTCTGCACAACATCAGACATGAGCTAAGACAGATCTAAAAATTATCAGCTATTGCCCTTCAGTGGATACCATCACACTGTGGAATTATGGGAAATGAGAAAGCGGATGCTCTGTCAAAAGCAGGAAGCGAAATGGAGCAACACAGACACCCACCGTCTTTCGGAGAAGCAAAAACAATAATCGACAACACATACACAGCAAAGTGGAAGAAACAAACGGAAGTGGAATACAAAAATGATGCAATACATCTCCTCCAAAGATATCAACAGACCAAAATATTTCGTTTTAGAACAGGCCACTGTTAGGTCACTTTTACCGATTGAGGATCTCATACACAGATGAATGTCCATGTGGATCCGGAACCCAGACTCCGGAACACATACTTCAGGACTGCCCAACATACAAAGAGCAGAGACAGCAGACCTGGCCATTACTTGAGGCAAAAGCTATGGGGCATTCGCTCTGACCTGTAGAAGATGGTGGACTTCGTCTATATGACAGGCCTGGCAATATAACATGACCACAGATGCTGAAAGCAGAAGAAGAAAACATTTAATTATTGCAGCTTGAGAGGTTATATTAACATCAATTTACTTGAATATCATGGAAACCAAATCTTTTACATGACAACTAAATGAAGATTGGAATAATCAGTCATCCTGTAATGGCGAATACATTTTAAGTGACTTGCAAATATTTAATTAATAGTAAAAATTGAATCTTTAGATCCGGCTTAAAGTTTGCTTAAAAACAGGATGGAGTTCGAGGCGGTTACTACATCCCTCTTGTGGCTAGTTGGGGCTCTATTAAATAAGGCTGTTATCTTGTTAGACTCTTAGTTCATGCTTCTGGCGATTAAAAATGGCCGTTACGAGTGGATGGTATCTATAATTGCTTCTAAATTCCAAGGTGTCACATGGATCTATTGACCGGGACATGCTGGTGTGCGCGGTCATGACGGACCTAGAGCCGTATTTAAGGCATAAATAGACTGGTACTGGGGATTGGTACTGGAAAACAGAGACGAGATAAAACTGCTCCATGAACGAGTGGACACCTTGATGTGGACACTTCTAGGATGAGATTTGAAGAATTTATCTATCTATCTATTTGCTGAAACATTTGTTGCCTTTCGGCGCCAGGGGTAGAATAGTTTTCTGGAGATGACCATCTTATTGTGCTGAGTATATTGTGGAATTTGTCGCCTATTTTATTTCAGTGGTCCATCGTTTTCGTGTCAGCCTCTAGGTCTGCCTTCGCCGTATCTGTATAGCATAGCTTGCTGTGGTATGCTGTCTGTTGGTAGTCTGCTGATGTGTACAAACCATTTGATCTGTTGTCTCTTGATGTATTCTAAGGTTGGGTTGGTGCCGGTTTTTTTGTCGGATGTCCTCATTCGTCACCCTGTCTCTTAACGATATTCCTAGGATTCTGCGTAACCACGTCAATTTCAGTTGTCACAAGTTTACGTTTGTCTTGCGCTGTCGTTGTCCATGTTTGGCGTTGGTAGCACAGCGTTGGCATAATCATCGTTTTGAATAGTGTTATTTTTCGTGTTTAAATCTACGTATTTGTCTCTGAAGATTGGTGTCATTTGTCATAGGGTTTGGTATGCTTTACTACATCTATTGTGTATTTCTTTGCGGCTCTTTTCGTCTATTGTTACATTACTTCCTAGGCATGTGAATTCTGTCACTTGGTTAAGTCTGTGGTTTTCAATATATATATTGGTATTTCTTTCTGCTCTTCCTATCTTCATTACTTCGGTCATTTCTATATTTATATTCATGTTAAAGGTATGGCATGTTTGATGTAATCTATCTATCTGTCTTTGTAGTTCTTCTTCTGATGATGCCACTAGTGCTTGGTCAGATGACCAAGCAAATAGTAATTCGCTTAATTCGCTATAAACTTATAGCATATAGTAATTCGCATAAGTTATCCTTCAGATTGTTTTCTTTCGTTGTCTTTGCTACTTTACAGATGTGGCCTATGTATGTATGTTATGAATAGTAGATGGGATAGTACACATCCCTGTCTCACACCCCAGTGAATTTGAAATTTATCGGATGAAATATATATATTTATAAATATAGTAGTATTCCTAATATAACTGGACGCCTGCAGGGAGGAACGAGATGAATTATTTAACAGCAAAATAATTTAAACACAAAGATAATTACTGATGAACGTGCACATACAAAAAAACAGTTACAACAATCAATGGAATATGGAAGTAGAGCCTTTTTTTAAATCAAACAAAACGGTGATTACTGTTCATACCGTGTGGTTGTAAGACTCTCATATGATAAATGAGCCGATATTCCAAAGACTGACGTTGCCGGTCACCGGAGCGGCAACGTAACAGACCAGTTACAGAAACATCAGTGCTGCCATGATGTCAAGGGCTGTTGAAATGAATGACCACCGGGGAGTCAAGGTGATTCGTGATATCTCTAAAATGTTCAGCGAATCTTTCAGGCAAACGTCTACCTAATTCACCAATATACTTCATGCCACAACGCTTACTTATAATAGAGTATATTAAATTACGTGACAAACATGAGAAGGAGTCTTGGATCTCGAAATTTGACTTAGAGAACTGAAGCATGGTAGTTAGAATAACAAAAGGGCAAGTCAAACAATTATGGGGACAAGGAACAATTCCTAATTGACCTACCCAGATGTGCAGACTAGAATGAATCAAGAGATCACGAAGGTTTCTATCTCTCTGAAAAGCGACAAGGGAAAGAGAGGTAAATGCAGGCACTAGAGATAGTATCTAGTTGAAAGATAGAGAAATGTCGTAATAAGATACATAGTGCCCATATATTAGATCTATTTGTAGTCCACCCTTTGCGCAGTAATTTCTTTCTCTACCCTTTCCGCTTTTATCTCCGCCCCTACCCCTTCCCCCATCCTTGGCATCGCGAATTGGTGTCCCCTTTCTTTATTTTTGCATTTTTCATCTTATACTTTGGGTTTTCATTTTTCCATGCCCATTTCTATTGAACGAGTAATTCTGCACCTAATTTAAAGGACGCAGAACGGACATTTCGGAAATGGTTTTTGTAAAGAAACCATTGTCAAAATCTTGGCTGTGTTTTTTATAGTTATGTTGTCTTACTTGGTTTTTGTATCTTGATAAAGGTCCCAATATGACGGACACATCGATAAATGTCTTTGTTCTATGTTTTATTGTTATTTCTGATTATATTGATAGTTATCTAGAAATATGTATACTTAATTTAGTATTTACCTCTGTAAAGATGCTTCCTAAATATTTGACCTCTTGAGTCTTGCTTGTTTTGTACCATTGACAGATACATTTAATTGACCCGGTGTTCTACTAACTTTGTAATCTCTGTTTTAGATGTGTTCAGTTTCTTGTTATTGTGTGTGCATACTATTGTCTTGGTATTAATACTCACAGTAGGTTGTAGTGTTTTTCTGTGAGAGAAGTGTACATAATGGGCTGGTTGTCCTAGCCATTGTGCCTAGAATGACATCCTCTGCCTAGCACAGTGTCTTTCTTTCGTTCACTTGAAACATGTCTATATCTGTAATTCTGTCTCCTGAATGAAACTCACTCTTTTATAGTTCATATAGTGGCCCATATATTTTTGGCCCAAAAAATTGATGCCTTTGAGATGTGGGTATATAGAAGAATAGGGAGAACATCATGGAAAGAGAAGAAAACAAATAAAGAAGTGCTAAAGACACTTAATATGAAGAAAGAACTACTAAGAGAAATAAAGATCAGTCAAATAAAATACTTTGGACACATTAAAAGACATGACACCCTATTGAAGACCTTACTTGAGGGTAAAGTCAAAGGGAAGCGAGCAAGAGGTAGGCAGAGATACAAGTGGGAGAGTAACATTACACGATGGACAGGTTACAGTCTAGCAGAGTGCACCACCAAGACAAGAGACAGGAGATGTTGGAGATACGTTGCAGCCAACCTTCGTTGCCGAGATGGCACTTGATGATGATGATGAGTGGCCCATAGAGCTGTGATTCCAGTGTCTGACCAATGTGTCTGCCTCAGAATTTCATGCTCAGAACACTCTTCAAGTATATGTTTGGCACTCTGTGCTGCCTGTCCACATGTATACATGGCCGTGTTGCCAAACTGTATACATGCGACTACGGAGTCGATAGTGTCCTGTTCTGAGACGTAGAATTATAACTTGTTCTGATCTGTTCATAATGTGATAGTCATCTTGTGTTGGTGTTTGTGGCTTTCTTATTGACTTGATCATCTGTTTTTTCTGATGGTAGTTTGGCAGCTAAGAAACTGCTGAACTCCAACTCTGGCCTACAGCCTGTGGTATTCCTGGCAGATGCAAGGTCAGTGCTTCAAGCTCTCCAGTCTGAAAAACTAACAGACTTGAAAAAATTACTTAGCAAATTGTCTTACCAGTATAGGGTAATACCAGGTAATACTCGGTAATACCAGGTAATACCAGGTAATAGGGTAATACTCACTTTGGAATACCAGGAAATGAAAAAGCAGACCAACTGGCTAAGGAAGGTGCTGCCGAAGACCAACCAGATAAAAATAGCACAGTTGAAGTGGTGATGAGTTATGAAACTACTTCTCAGCTGCCCGCCGCTTCTATCCATCGTCTGCCTGCCGCGACTTCATGCAATCCTGATAATAAAGGGGGTGGGGTGGATTAAGCGAGAACTCCAACTCTACTGTTGAAGTGTCCCTCTGATTTTACAGTTTTTATAGCCGAAAATGAGACACGGACAAGAAATTATTAATATCATTGCACAAGAAAGTCAAAACAAAGTCTGAGTAGCAGAAAAACTGAGGTTTTTGTGATATCAAAGAATAAAGATCCTCCAGAATGCAACGTCAATGTAGATGGAATCAGTCTAAAGCAAGTCAACATATTCAAATATTTGGCTGCATTAATTACATCAGATGGAAAATGTATTAAAGAAGTTAAATGGTGAATTCCCAGGAAATGGAAACATTTAGCAAGAAGAAGACCATCCTGTTATACATCTTTGTCAGTTGAGGCTAGAAAGATAGTTCTTAGAAGTTATATAGAACCAATTCTGATATAGAAGTGAATCTTGGACACTCCGCAGAACCGTGAAAAAATATATTGAGGCAGCAGAAATGTGGTTTTATAGAAGAATGGTGAGAACACCATGGATAAAAAGTGTAATGAAGATCTCTTGAAAAAAGTTAATTCAAAAATAGAGCTGCTTTCCCGCATCTAAAGAGACATCCCACATTTTTTGGGCACTTCATAAAAAGAGGAAAGATGGAAAACAAAGATGTTACTATGTGTGTGTGTGTGTGTGTGTGAATGCGTGCGTGCGTGTGTATGTGAGTGTGTGTGTGTCGCTGTAATGTATTTTCAGATTCATATATTAAACTTTTATCATCTGCAAATAGATGTTCGTTTAGTGAGCTGTGTTCTTCATTTGGTTTTTCTGCAGTGGATGATTCGTTTCTTGAATCTGATTTATTAGTTTTCCATGTATGAATAGAGTGGTGTTATTTCACAGTATTGTCTGACGCCTATGTACTAATATTATCAATAATTCTATAATTCTTGATTAATTTTCTCGTATTAATTTTCCCTTTGTTAATATATTCTCATTTTTGGCACTGTGGTGGCAAGGTACAGAGCGAATCTGCGACGCCCAAGGTAACGGATTCAAATCCCGCCGCAGGCAATTATGCTTCCGGAGAGTTCGCAAAGCAATGTGAATTTACCAAACGTACTTATATTGCCTATATAATCACTATAGACGCAAAATGTAGGGTATTCTTTCAATCTATTAGAAAGGCAGCAGATTATGTGGTTTGGTCACATTATGAGAATGAATCACGACAAGTTACACGTGAAGGAATGAAACCAAATGAAATCAGGGTACACAGCGAGAGAAAAACCACGAAAAAGATGAATAGAAGACGTCAGGGACATTTTGAATAAGCACGGCCATTACACAGCTGGCCTCAGAACACAAGCTCGGGCTCCAATTACCTCCTATACCTAACGGCAAGAGTGAATACCACACCACCTGGGGAAAGGCAATATACCAATACCAATATATTCTCATTTCTGATAGTTTCACGCAGACGACATAATTCAATTTACTTTTATTTCATATATTGTGTGTATGTGTGTTTGTGTGTCTATATCGTAATGATGACATTTTTATCGAAAAATTCCGTCGAAGACAGATGTGTCGGGTCCTTGGCGAAAAATAAAAAGGCGACAGAACGAATGTCCATTCTCTAGACTACATCCTGCTGAAAAACCTGTAGGACCATTGTCCTGCTACAAGAGAGATATATGTGGAGTTTGAGAATGAACGATGATGAAGAAGAAGAAGATCGAAACGTCAATTCTTCTGTTATATTTTTTGGGCCATGTAAAACTCTTATTTAATTTATATTATATTTATTATAATATATACTTGATTTTAAAATCGCTATCAAACCCAACTGTTAGAAACTGACTCAATCTCGTTTCACATGGTAATGGCCTAAAATCTTCTCAAAACTTAACTTGTAATTGCACAAAAACTAAATCAACATTTGATAGTCAACAAATCTCTCTGGTATAATTTACATGAACACATAACACTTACATACACATGTCGTAGAAGGAATTGTTTAACAGATATGTAATTACAAATCACTCTATGCTCTGCTGGAGCCTTATTGATCTACAGAGATTCAACAAGTATAGTAATATGTTTGATTTCACACATGATACATCAAATGACTTATATCATGATTGCGTCTAAGTTCAACAACCTTATGACATTGTCAGATTTCAAATATTGTATTTTATTAATAGAACATGCACATCTATTATAGTTACCACTCAAAATTTTGGAAGGAAAAAAACAGTTCCTAGAATAAATAACTCAGAAAAGCTCAGCTCTTAATGTAAAAAAGAAAATTAATGAATATGCATAATTTTACCTCAACATTCTTACTTGTGTTTTAACTCGATATTTCAAGTGTATTAAATTAATATTTGAATAATATGTAAAAATAAGGAATAGCAATGGTATATGAATTTTTCTATTAGTATGGTGCCCATTTCCCTACAGAGTAGAGTTAAATAAGAAGGATTTTATTTAGACAATAATTGAATAAATGCACGATTTTAGTTTGAGAACATGTCCCAACAACTTCAAACAACAGTACGGGTAGTTTGGACTTGGTAACATCCAAATATTGCCCCTGTGGTGAATCTGCTGGGAAAAAAACCAGAACATATTGTACATAATTTCCCACTGTGTGGGAATACCACACTAATAAAGCTATGATCATCTCAAACAGCTCTGAGGGATAAGATGTACTGACAATCTCTATGAGCTTCTCTCGTAGTTGGTGAGAACAGACAATGTGTGAACAGTGCAGTTCATTGATGTAATCCATGTGAGTGTCTGATTTCGACTAGTGAACGAGGTAGAAGGAAAAAAAAGAAGAAACCAAAACGGTATACAGCTATCTATATATCTATGTTCCTTCAGCGCCGACTTCGATTGCATAGGGCAGAAACCAGAGCTCTTCAGTTCGAGTGGTGTAATGCTACTCTGTGTAATTCTTGTATGTTGTTGAAACCCATGTTCAATACCTTGTTGGTGGTTGTTCTGCGAAGAATCTCTCTTGGTCTTCCTCTTTCTCTTTTGCCATCTGGTACTCATTTTACTTATTACAGTGGCAGCCTGTTTTCATTAATTCTAAGTACATGTTCGATATAAGTTCATAGTTTTCTTCTTATTGTTGTTGAAACATATTGCTATTTGATGTCTGCTCTTACTTGATTGTTTGACTTGAATTTTTCAATATTTAAGAGTCATCTAATATATTTATTTTCAAATGAATTAAATTTCTTTCTCCTGTGCCTTTGTCGTTTTTCAACTTTCGCAACCATCTGTCAGCACGGATATCACATTATAGTTGAACAGTCGTAGTTTGGTAATTTTACTTATTGTTTTTTTATTTCCAGATGTTTTCTAGGTTAATTGTCAACGTAATTCATGTATCATTTTGTTGCCTAGATAAGAAAAGTTATCAACTGTCTGAATTGTGTATGCATAAATAACTATTATTTTATTAATTAAAGTACATTTCTTATGCAGAGGTTCTCATTGATGCTGGCGTAAAAAGATCAATCATATCAAACATTAGGGACAGACAGTCAAGGTTTCTAGGGCATGTGCTGCAAAGAACACAGCTTGAACACTTAATAACCACAGGCAATTCAAGGGGAGAAGAGATATCGAACAACAAAGAGAAAAGTTATTAGATGGACTTATATTGTGGCACGGTAGAAGCTCACCAACCGAGCTTATTGATAACACAAGAGACATATAGTCGTGGAGAAACATGATCGCCTACGCCATTCGGCATGGCACTTGATTGATTGACCCTTCTTATGGTGACGTACATTCTTTCAACCACAGACGTTAGTCCAATCAGAGCTTTACAACCATAAACAAATTGTGGAGCTTGCGCTTCTGGTAATCAAATCACCATGACCATATATAATGCGTCAGTAAACTAAAATTGCATCAATAAGGAACATGTCATGTTAGATAACTAACTGACGTGTAACTAAATACAAAAGGCAAATTAAAAAATACAAAATACATACATAATGTTTAATTGTTCAATTCTTTGCTAGCATTGTGTTCTTTTTAACAAATTAAAAAACACACATAATATCATACAGATAATCTGTCATCCTGAAATCTGTTGGAATACATCGAAGAACATCTGGCTTCAAAGGGCAACAACTCTTCAATTGTAAACACAAAAATGACCAAGCTATATAAAGTACAAACGTCTTGTTAAAAAATAAAAACACATATCTGGTAGTATAGGGTTAAGGAGAGTGTAGGAATATCACGCGATAAAAACGACAAATAGGTTACCCGAGCTGTTGTGAAACAATTAGTTATTGAGTGTGAGTCAACCTCAGTGTCTGTATAAATACATAGATCATGTCTTCTCCATTAGATGTTGAAAATATGCACGCGTATAGTTTCTGTAGCTCGATTATTCTATACACTCTTAAGTCTGAACAATAGACGGACATTTTTACTAGAACCAGATTTAATTCAGTATCATATTTGCCTCATTGATGCATTGTAGTTACTCATTCGCAATGTTAGTCTCCAGCATGCATTCATGGACAATATTTTGCCCGTCACCCTTATCTAATCGCTATTCCGCATCCCGCCCCCAATATAGATGCATCTCAATTTGTGTTTCCAGTACTATGCACACATGTATATCAGTAAATATATGTTACCCATGAAGTAAATATTAGCTATTGGTGTTACAAATCATATCGATATCGTCTACTTTGAATACTTCGAAGCATGGACTGAGTCTGACATAATAACTGTCCTGGTAAATATAGTCACAGAGAGCAATCCAAGGACGGATGTAATTATCTTAAACTCAACACAGACAGTTTACGTATATGTTCCACTATTCTTGTAAAGCATTTATCGACAACAAATAAATGTGTGACCAACAGGCATTCTCATTAAAAACAACATTGACAAAAGCACACATATTCTTGAAAAATAACACAATATACTAAGATGTGATGGAAAAAGTCCAGCTCTTAAAAAAAAACCTAGGAGTGGCAATCTCGATTTCTACTATTCAGTATATGTGTGTTGTTAAAACATTAAGTGGGAAATGGAAGAAAGAACATTGTAACCGGGGCAGCTTAATCTGTCCCATCACTGTTTCACCTGGCAAATGTATTTATAGAAATTTGACTTTGTTTTGATAATTATGAAGTCGAAAATGGAAATGAACCTTCTGACCTAAATAATTTGTTCTCTTGTTTTTCACCTTGTGGGAAATATATATGCAATTTCAGTGTAGTTTTGTAAATATATTAACCACATATTTTAATGTTTCCTTCTTTTTGCAAGAGAAATTACTACAGTTATTTCAATTTTGGCATCGGTTAAATTATCCATAATTTGAACTGATCGTGTTAGTTGAAGTCTTAAACATCGACAATTTACCTGTAAATCACACCTGTCAATAGTGATTGTAGACATTTCTTATCACAGAAGTGACTGTTCTTAAAATAAGGGAATTAAAATTAAACAGGGAATTAAAATTAAAGATTATAGTTAAACTGTTATATTATAATTATTTCTACGAGATTCAATCATTCATTTCAAGTGACAATTTACGCCCACTAATAGAAGCACACTGTCATACATCATCTCAGTGTCTCCGATGTTATCTCATAATAAGAAACTACATAAATTATTGATAAATTATGTGAATTCTATTATTTTTGTACAGAATTATCCGAAAAGTGTTAATAAATATGTTTTCTTATGAGTTTTCATTGCTGTAAAATATGTATTAATGTTTCTGATATAGAAAATCTGCAAATTAAACGCTTGTAGAGTGAAAGGAATAAGTATAAAATACTACGAAGATTTTTGACATGTGGTTTATTAGCGCATCACATGTTAGAGATTTGAGTACTGTTTCATACTTATTAGTACACCACATGTTACAGATTCTTGAATACTGTTTCATACTTATTAGTACACCAGATATGAGAAATGTGAGTACTGTTTCATACTTATTAGTACACCAGATATGAGAGATGTGAGTACTGTTTCATACTTATTAGCACACCAACTATTACAGATGTCAGTACTGTTACATACTTATTAGTACACCAGATATGAGAGATGTGAGTACTGTTACATACTTATTAGTACACCAGATATGAGAGATGTGAGTACTGTTACATACTTATTAGTACACCAGATATGAGAGATGTGAGTACTGTTACATACTTATTAGCACACCACATGTTACAGATTCTTGAGTATTTTTCATAAGTACTACCTAATCAGATATGAGAGATTTGGGAATTGTAATGTGTCCGGCTCTGTGGTGACGTAGTACATGGCACGTCTGTGACAGCCTAGGTACCGGCTTTGAATCACGACTCATGCAATTCTTCGTCCGGACCGTTCAGAAAGCAATGGCAACCTACTGAACGTATTTATATTGCCTAGAAATCACTAAAGCAGCCAAACAATTTTGGTTTCATGATTATGGTTGGCTACGTCCTGAATAGTATAAAGGTTTTAAATGTGTAAAGGTGTTTGAATATGTTGTAGGCCTACTTGACAGTGACGACTGATGCAAAGTATTGCTATTTAATGATTAGTTTCACATATTTATAGATATACCAATAATTGAATTGAAAAACAATAGTAGATGGTGTTGTATGAATATGATTTGGTAAAGTAAGATTATTATTACATGAGCAGTCAATCTATACAGACTGCTAATGTAAAGTATACTTTTAGACTGATATAAAAGCTGGACGCTCAATGCAGACACGGAAAGAGTAATTCAGACTTGTGAATACAAGTGCTACATATGTTTCTTAAGAATTAGTTATGTAGAAGACAAGACAAATATATTTGTACCGCATCAACTAACCAAACTTTCAAGTTATCGAGAACCACTTCTGGCAGTGGTGAAACTGCGTAAACCTGTTTGGTGTGGACATGTAAGGAGACTCACTTTCAACAATTATTTTGCGAGGAACGGACGAGGTTAGAATAAGAAGAGAATGACACAGATAATCCTGGATTGATAACATTAAGAAATGTTTCTTGCCTGATTTTCATACTCTCCTCCTAATGATTGAAGGTAGAGTTGTTTGGAAAACATTTTGTGCTGATGTATCCAGTGTGGCACCTCTACGACAACAACTGGTTATGAATCTTATTATTATTGTTACTATTATTATAGAAACATCTTCAGTGATTGGAAAATAGATGTGTGTAACGAATTAAACTTAACGCCACCTACTGCAAAGAATATTGCAAGTCCATATCATTTCCTATTGAAAACGTTGCTATAGAAAGCAGTTTGAAAGAAGCAGAGAATGCCAATAAAATCATGGGTAGGCAACATCAAAAACTGCATTAGTATAAATTTTCCACAGGCATCTTCTTCTCCTCTGAATATTAGACATCTTCAAGGCAAACATCGTCTGGTTCTCAATGAACAACAACATAGTCACAGATACATTACCAGCAGCCACCTTTAAGGGCATCAACATTGGCAGGGAGCAGACTATGACATATCTAGGCATCACTTGATAGAAGTCTATCTTTCGCGATACATGTGGACAACATCATTCAGAAAGTTGGGAAGGGTGTCAGTGCAGTCAAAATCATGACATCTGCAGAGATGCCGCAACGAATCCTTTTTCAGATTATACAAGAAGTGGTATTATCTGTGTTGGACTATGGTTTAGGTTTATTGACACTGTCGCAAACACATGTGGATAGATTAGAGAGAGTTTAAAACGAGACCATGAGAGCTGTCTTCGGATAAAAAAGAATGCACATGGGCACATATCGTGACCATGAGGTTTCTTCTAGACCTACCGAGCATCAAATCAAGATATACAATAGCTCACGTTAAAGAATACTTCAAGGTTGCCAATAATGCTCATCACCTCTTACACCAATCTCTAGACAACACAAAAGGAAGACGTATCAAGAGAGGAAGGTCCTGGATGGCAGAAGCAGAAGATACCCTTCTCAGAGTTTGTGAGCTGGAGGAAGTGGGAAGAGGCTGTGAATGGGTGACATTTGGCAAAGAGAGAAAGTTATTAACAACAGATGGGAAGAGAGTGCCGCGACCGGCGCGCCCACAGAACAGAGTACTCGAAGACAGACTATACGATAATTTACACAGACGGCTTAGTAACACAAGAAACAAGCAGGTGTGGTTGGGGTTTCGTGGCCTACCAAAATGGCAAGAAATTACTTGAGAAGTCAGCTGCCACTACAACATTGAGTATGATAATGGAAACAGAAGCGGTGACAGCAGCTCTCACATGGCTGTCGACGCAACCATCAACAGACTCAGTAATTCTTTTGGACTCTCAAAGTATGCTGCGCAAGATAGAAAAAGTTTATCATCAGAATTGAATGGGTCGCTCTTCTCAACAACGCGTAGATCATTACATGGATCTACTGTCCAGGTTATGCTGGAGTCAGGGAAACGAATGAGCCGATGTGTTGGCTGGTAAAGCCTTGGTGAACGGCACCGATATGATTGAATTGATATGATAAGAGACATGATTAAATTGATTAGAGCAGTCATGGATATCCTAAACGAGAAGACGAGGAGGAAGTCGAACGAGACAATATACATATTCAGAGAATGATAGAAATGTGAGTGACTAGATGCGATGGAAGAAAGTGCTCCCTCTCCGGAAAGATCAGAAGAACACGTAATCAGCAACTGACTGGGACACTGAGCTTATACACTTTTATATGACTGACGGAACGGCAAGCAGGACATATGTGGGAATGTCCCCAGTGCTGTGACGCTTGTTTCTAATCAAAATAGACATCACTAACTATTAGTGTATCAAACCAATTAAGTAGAAAAGAAGGGATTTTGGGATTCACACCCGCTTAGAAAATGAAAAACTGAATTTTAGTACTAAGAATTTCAACCAAAAGCCCCCTCCCTTCCCTCATTCGTCCCGTAGCCATATTTCACCACAAGATCATCAAATATTTCATCAAAAGGTAGAATTGACACATGGACCACGCACGAATGACATGTTGTAAGTACCAACCACCACCACGCCTTTAAGGGAAACGTATCTACGACCCTGCATCCAACGCGTTAACCTAACGACACAGACGAACTATGAGTTTGTGGATGTAAGGATGCATGTATATCTAGAAACACGAATATAACAACTACAGCAAGATCTGTCTCGTCACTATAGCAGCATTATTGGAAGAGAAACAGTTATGATGACATATTTGCGAACCATTTGATCTGTTGTCTTTTAATATATTCCAATATTGGGGTGGTGCCTGTTGTGAATGTCCAAGTTTCTCACTTTGTTTCTAAGCGATATTCCTAGGATTCTGCGTAAGCATGGCATTTAATCTATTACAAGTTTAAGTTTGTCTTGTGCTGTCGCTATCCATGTTTGGCATTGGTAGCACATAGTTGGCATAATAATTGTTTTGAATAGTGTTATTTTGGTGTTTAAATCAGCATTTTTCGTTTCTGAAGATTGGTGTCATTTGCCCTAGGCTTTGGCATTCTTTACTACATCTATTGTATATTTCTTTGCTGCTCTTGCCGTCTGTTGTTCTATTGCTTCCGATGTAGGTGAATTCTGTCACCTGGTTAAGTCTGCTGTTTCCAATATATATATATATATATATATATATATATATATATATATATATATATATATATATATATATATATATATATATATATATATATATATATATATATATATATATATATATATATATATATATTGGTGCTTCTTTCTGTTTGTCCTATCTTCATTACTTCGGTCTTATCCATAAGGATTTTTAGACCATAAAATTAACATCTTGTTGTTTTTTATTTCTTAGCCCGCAAATATTGATTGTAGGATATTTAATGTGATGTTTGTTTGTTTGTTTGTTTTGCGTTCGCTCCATTGTAACCATCACGGATATCCGTGTGATTTCCGCCGGGAGCGTGATTACGTTGTGCCACCGTTATGCGTCTTGTAGGCCTAGCACATCCAAATTCGGTGGGCTACCCTTAGCCTGTGACAGCCTCTATATCTGTCTCCAGGCACGCGTAGTGACGACTCTTCGCCCAGATGATTTTTCCTCTCGTCTGACTCGCACGAGGTGTTCCACTGTCTATGAACTTGCCTCGTGTAAATGGACGTGCTGTGCCTGTGCCCATTGGGTACTTAACCGTTTCTCATCCTTGAGCCTGGTTTCTTAAAGGGAAGAACTCAACAGAGGAGTTGGACCCTGGCCGTTTAGCCGAGGTGTCATTCACCGACATCGTGTACCCCTTGTCTAAGTTCGAGTCTCACACCACGCGTTTCAGAGCAAGGCGTTCTCGAGCTGAGCGTCCTTGTCCCAATAGCGCCTGATCCCATCAGGTACTGAACCCTTTCTCTCTTCAAGTGTATTTCCGATGTAGGAAATCCTGACAGTAGAGTTGGGCCAGGGCTAAATCGTTGTCTTTTTTGTGCCTGAGACCATCGGGTACGGAACCCTTTCTCTCTGCAAGTGTACTTCCGGTATAGGAAACCTTGACAGCAGAGTTGGGTCAGGACTACCATCGTTGTCCCTTTCTTGCCTAAGCCCATCGGGTACAGAACCCTTTCTCTTCGCGAACGTATTTCCGGTTTAGGAAGGCTCGACATTAGAGTTGGATTAGGTCTTCTTGCTTTACCAAACGCCAATGAATGGGTCTGGGTCTCTGCCTATAAGGAACACAGGTAACTAGAAGCTCGACTCGAGCTGACGGAGCTTGTAGTTTCCCTTTCCTAGGGACTTTTCACTTTCTATTTGCAGTTCGCGCTGCCCTCTAGTGCTGTTCTGCCCTTTCATTGTTTCATTGTACTCGGTATAAAATCCATTTGTCTCTCGCCATGCATCTACCATGCATTTACGTGCATTTTTACATTGGCCGCCCCTCTAATGTTCGGACTGGGCTGACTAGCTTCACTGTATGTCGACAGTGTCGCTATATGTGGTGATGCTGGTGGTGTCGGAGATATTGTCTGTCTCTTGTACAGTCAAATCTCTTTCCATTTGCTACCTCCACATTCTCGGACACGATCACCAAATGATTTGGCCAGAATCAGCTCGAGCTGCTGTATTTCTGAATGCAGAGTGCACCGCGTGGAGGTACATTTGGGATCTTGGTTATCTGCTAACCCTGGGTCCACCTAGAGCAATGCGTTCCCTTTGCACCCCATGTGATGTTTTCGTATTCGATATTTAGTCTCCGGCAAAAACCTCCATTTAACTACGAGCACATTCTGTTCTCATTGTCTGATTGCTAATCATGTAGTAGTGTTGTATCAGGAAAACCTCACCCTTTATCTCTAATTAACACATTCATTAATGCGACATGTGATCTCTAATTAACACATACATTAATGAGTCCACCTATTCCAAATGAAGAATCCCGGAACACCGAACTACACTTCCATTTGTGACCCTCAAATATTGGCATCGACTTGGATATTTCTCAAAAAAATCATCATCAAAAACATTAAATAAAAATCAAATACCAAGATATTGTGTCAGCTGTTTTCAATATGTATAGGTATGACTGAGTTGAGTATTTATATTTGATTTTTTTCTAGTGATGACGTTCTTTCCTGTGACTTTTTTCCATGCGAAAACCGTTTTTATGTTGCTTTACAACCGACCATCATAAATTAATAATGACACTTTTTCCTAGCCAAAAATGTGACATTTTTCCTGCCACTATATATGCTGTCTGTTAATTTATGACCGTCTTCCCCGCTTCATACATAATCATATTGAAAACGTGTTTGATGCCCTCGAGTCCATCGGCGTCTTTGACGTCTCTTGTTCGTCTCACTGGGACTTTTCCCTTCATGATTATCATCATCATCATCAAGTGCCGTCTCCGCAACGAAGGTTGGCTGCAACGTATCTCCAACATCTCCTGTCTCTTGTCTTGGTGGTGCACTCTGCTAGACTGTAACCTGTCCATCGTGTAATGTTACTCTCCCACTTGTATCTCTGCCTACCTCTTGCTCGCTTCCCTTTGACTTTACCCTCAAGTAAGGTCTTCAATAGGGTGTCATGTCTTTTAATGTGTCCAAAGTATTTTATTTGCCTGATCTTTATTTCTCTTAGTAGTTCTTTCTTCATATTAAGTGTTTTTAGCACCTCTTTATTTGTTTTCTTCTCTTTCCATGATGTTCTCCCTATTCTTCTATATACCCACATCTCAAAGGCATCAATTTTGTCTTCTAATTGTTTATTTAGTGTCCATGTTTCTGAGCCATACATTAATATGGAATAGATGTAGCATTTTATAATTCTCATTTTTAACTTGTTTGTAATTTGTTTAGATATTAATAATTTCCTCATGTCATTGAAGGTACTTTTAGCCATTCCTTTTCTCCTTTTAACTTCTGTTTCACATCTGCCATCATTTGTGACTATGTGTCCAAGATATTGATACTGTTTTACTTGTTGTAGTTTCTCTCCCTGTATGTTTATGTTTACCTCCTGTTCTTCTGTGTTTTTGCTGATTATCATGGTTTTTGTTTTTTGAATGTTTATATCCAGTCCATATTCATTACTTGATTTATTGACTTGATCTATTAGTCTTTGTAGTTCATGTTCACTTTCTGCTAAAAGAACAGTGTCATCTGCATATCTAATGTTGTTTATTATTTTCCCATTGATCATTGATGTTCTGGTATTTCTTCTATATTTTTTTAAAGATATTCTCTGTGTAGATATTAAATAGGCTTGGTGATAAAATGCATCCTTGTCTTACCCCTCTTCTTATTTCTATGTACGGTGAGTAGCTGTTTTCACACCTTATTGATGCAGTTTGTTCCCAATATATATTTCTAATAGCCTGATGTCTTTTCCATCTATGCCTATTTCTTGAAGACATTTGATTAATTTTTCATGTTGGACTCATGTCAAAGGCCTTGCTGTAGTCTATGAAGCAAATATAGATACTTTTTTGGACTTCTATATATTTATCTATAACTAGCCGGATACTCAGTATAGCTTCTCTGGTTCCTTTGTTTTTCCTAAAACCGAATTGTTCTTCACCGACCTCCATGTCTATCTTGTTCTTAATTCTTTCATGTATTCATGATTATAAACTGTCACAAAGCGACCTCTCGAGTCATCATCAGGTGGCATGCAGGCTGGCGTAGGCGATCATGGCTCTCCACAGCTCTCTGTCTCCAGTATTATGTATCAAGATCGTTGCTGTTTCCTGCCGTGCCAGGTTCTCAAACTGTATAATATTTTCTCACGTTTTCGCCCTATGTCTCTGTTGCCTTCAATATCGCCTGTTGTGACTATGCTCTTCAAACCTCCCTGTCCCATGAAGTGGCCAAAAAATGAAGATTGTATTTTTCTTATATTATCAAGGTCCGCTTCACATTTAACTCTTTCAACACCTCCACATTAGTTTTCTGTCAGTCCATGAAATTCTCAGCATTCTCCTATAGAACCTGATCTCTATTGCCTCTAATTTTCCACTTTCCAGTTTGTATATTGTCTTATTGTCCTTCATGATTAGTTTTTCTAATTCATCGACTCTTTTCACCAATCCGAATAATTTGTTGTGTTTTCTTTTATAGTTTGGAGGAACAAACATTATATGTTCAGATCTTTGTTGATGTCTGTGATGATTCCTCTCTTCCTCTTTCTCTTTCTTTCTCTCACTCTATATATATCAATAATATGCTTATTACTTTTAAAAATATTTTATAGTATTTCATTTTAAATGACGATACTTTCTTTTCTATTATTGTGTCATTGCCCAGGTCACTCGTCTTTATTCTTCTTTGATTCTTTTCGCTTAATACCCCTTATGTCTTGCAGCGTAAAAGGGTTCTCTGGAGACGACCTGTTTGTGGGCTTCATATAGGCTATTTTTATTTTCGTTCACTCTGTTATTCCTGTAATCTGTCTTTTGTATCAATCGTGTCTCTATAGCAATGCTTTTTGGGGGACATTATCTGATGATAGTATGAAAGCATGTGAAAACCACTTAAACTGTAGTTTTTTGATGTAATCGAGATTTAGCATTGTTTGTTAGTCTTACGACATTTTTAATATCAGATTCTGTCTCTTATTGTTACTCCGAGAATTCAACGTCAATTATTTGCTTCTGGGAAAACATCACTATTAATAGTTATATATATATATAGTAGCTGTATTTGCCGGTTTGCTAATTATCATGTATTGATTTTGAATAGTGTGTTCTTTAAATTTTATAACATAGAAGAATCGAGGATTTATTATTCAAGACATTATACTGCTACACACGGTATTTCAACCAGGTCCGCTCTGGTGAAGCCGTCTCAATGAGCCTGGTTCTAATTCCGTGTGCTGCATTGTGATTTTTATAGAAAGGTAGCTCACATTGCAGAAAGCTACCGTCATAGTTGTTGAATGGTATAATTTAATATTTGTTAAATTTGTATTTGCTATAATTTCATATTTGTTGAATGGTATGTGCAATGATTTCATATTTGTTGAATGTTATGTGCTATGATTTGATAGTTGTTGAATGGTATGTGCTATAATTTCACAGTTTAAGAAATGATACATGGATAATTAAAAAATTAAGAATTTACATTATATTTGCAGTGGGTATCAACGGCTGCTGCATGGATCTAAACTGATGCCCAGTGTTGCTTCTAGAATAAAGCAAACCTACGCCACTGGGACAGTTAATTATCCACAAGTCCTGGCACTATCCTCACTTCATATTACAATGGATATGAACTATACAAATGTGATCCATTACGGAGATCGTATAGATAGAAGCATACCACAAGGCCATATAGACATTCTTAAACGTGGTAGTAACTATGTCAACGCCGATGCGTTGACAGATAAAGTTCACTGGACTCTGGTGTTTATTGTCACACCGATTGTATCCATTATCGGCGCTATTGGTAACGTACTGAGCATTATTGTGATTACTAAACAAGGTTTTAAAAAGAGTTCCAACATTATTTTGGTCACTTTAGCTATTTCAGATATTCTATTTATGGTAGGGGTCAACGGACCCCCTAAACCAATGTATGAGTGGGGCGGAGGTGGCTATCAATATCCAGAACTGACAGCCCATGTCCTTTATTATATGTACCACATTTTTGACAGTCTGAACTGGGGCAGTGGTTCCACCTCGTTATGCTTGCCGGTACTGATAACAATAGAACGACTTATCGCCGTTTTCCTGCCTCTTCAGTTTACCTCAATAATAACTACCCGTCGCACTGTAATAGCTGTCGTTATTCCTAATGTTATATTCTACGGCCTTCAGGCCTACATCAGGAACTGGTTTGAGTTTGCGTATATCTTCGACCCAGTGAGAAATGCCACTATCGGTTTAGCTGTAAGATCGGAACTTTATTGGAGACAACGAGGAGGATTAAAAATTCTCGAAATTTTTATCAACTCTTTAACATTTTTAGTTATTTTTGTTTTCTGCGGGTGCATTGCCATCGGCGTGAAAATAAAAATAGCCTCCATCAAACGGCGAGCAATGACGCACAGTTTGAAAGCAAAACAAGGAACGAAAAGTAGCATCACTTCCCGTACAACTAAAACATTATTATGTTTATGTATATTTTATACAATCACGTGTTCACCCATATGTTTACCAGCGTTCATCCCCAATTTTATGGTGTTCCCGGTGTACACAGAAGATCCCAACTTTCGATCGGTTGGTGTATTCATGTATCATGTCTACAAGTTGATTTTTAGTGTTAATGCTTCTTTTAATTTTGTCATTTACGTGGCTACAAGTCAGAGTTTCAGAGACACATTAAGAAGCATTCGTTGCGGATAAGACATCTATGCTCTTTCTCTTCCAGCGTCAAGTTTTCTTTTTCGGGAATAGTAATTCAATTATAATCAATTGATTTAGAACGATCTGGACTGATTTGCCGATTGTTGCCCAGAGTCTTATGTAGCGAAACAGAGCTATACATTTTCAGTCCTCGTGACCTCAAGACTTTCAGTACTTCTCAAAACTTGCAATCCTTCTGAGGATTCCTACTTTTTTTCAGGCTTTCTCCACAATTTGCCCAGTCGCTGGAACCGATGAATGCTCACCACAGCAGACGCCAGACACTGTAGATTGTCTTTGAAAATAAACTCTCTCCGCCCAATGTTTTGCTTCATGAGCTTCACTGTGGCAAGAGAAGCTGTAATGATGGACTTTGATTTTATAAAATTCAGACTGTCACCTCTAACTGCATGCTAACCTCATTAAATGTAGTCAACAATTCTGTTAAATAATCAATGCCTGGTTTCGATTTGATAACATGTTCTTTGCAAATGGCACCTGTAGCAATAAAAAATTCTAAAACGGTCTCAAAGAGTGAAACTAATCTTGTCAAACATAAACCTTTCGATAGCCAGCACACATCATTATGAAGGAGTAATTGATGAAAGACCTTGTCATTTTCTTCACACAACTGCGCAAATAACCTAGAATTTAACTCGCTGCTACGAAGCTTGGTTACTCCGTTTATGACGAATTGAAGAGATTGATGCAATCTGTCACTCAGATTTATAGCTACTAAATGTTGTCAATGAATGACGCAGTTAATTGCAGACACCACATCGGGTACATTTCGTTTTAAATAAAAAACAGTATTGCGCCCAAACATGGCAGATCCACCTGCTACTGCCGATATTATATTTGAGAAAGGGATTATCTTTCAATTAAATAATATTTAAAAACATTGAATATTGATTCGCCTTTAGTGTAGGGTGACCAGATTTCCTAGATAAAAAAATTGGACATTTCGGCTTTTTCCAGACTTAAAAAAGGGGGAAAAATATGGGACATGCAGCGTAAAAATTCAATAGTATGCAATTATTATATAAAATATTTAAACAAGTTATTTTTCACTTATAATATATAACTTCGGTTTATGATAGAGTTGTCGCATTTTCTTTAACATATTAAAAGTATTTCAGACTATTTCTTGCAAAATATATGACATTTGTGTATTATAGATTATAAGCATAGACATAACATTATTATGACATAACAACTTACAGAAATAATTGTGTCCACATGACTAAGAACTGCACTACAATATATCAATATCAACACTATTCACATAATAGTTAGTTAGTCGTCGGATCATCATCACTGCAAACTGGACACATCCATAGTTGCTACGATCTCTCCTTCAGTGTATCCGCCATTACACTTCTGCTGACAGTACCGGTTCTATTCTGGTTGACCATCATTATTCTGCGCCCTCCAAAATGTTCACCTCTAGCAACACCGCATTTCAATCCCTGATTTTTAATCCTAGCCATTGAAAAGGAATCATCATCTAGATTAGTCTCACTCTCGCGTGTTATATCTCTTAAGGAGCTCAAAACGTCAACGAGATCCATTGCCTAATCGCCCTATGCCACAATCGCGCACGATGCCAGTTGATCCGTTCTTTCATTGCCTTGAACGCCCACATGTCCCGGCACGAAAATAAATGTAACCACTTTCAAGCTTGCCTTTCTCAAGGCCTCAATCCACTGTTCGCGAACGAGACCCACTTGTACTTTCTTAATCATACTCATAGAGTCACTCAAGATGCAGACCTGCGTTACCATCTATGTGCGTAGCCACTCAAATGCCTTGGTTACCGCCATAGTCTCCATGGTCATACTACTCGTAGTGACCGCAAAGGCACCACTTTCCTCCTTGATCGTTTTACCTGCGCACTAGGCTGTAAAGGACCAAGCACTGCGAACATGCCTAATTACAGATCCATCAGTATATATATAATCACATCCCCCTCTTTGGTATTCTCACTGATTAAAGCCTGCACTTCTTTCTCCACATCTGTGGGACACTATTCTCTGCATTCCCTGCTAAGTGATATTACTATTCTCAAACAAGTTTTGAAATCTGTGTGTAGACCTATTCATTCCCCACCTGCTGCCACATCCTGCAATCTGCACACGCTTTAAGTTTATTAAGTTTATTCACATAATTATGTAAAGAAATATTTTTTTCAATTTTTGTCTAATAGTTCATCTTAATCAATAATATTCAGGATATTGCTATCAGCGACACTGATATCTTTTAAACTTGTTGAAACATCCAGCCCACGTTAATAGTCTCCAGCTTAATCCAGTGAAATGCTGTCAAAGGTTGGAAATCATAAATCCACCTATTTTAATATTTTCGGATAGTATTGTAGAATAAATGTGTGGTGTCCAAGATCTCTTTTTCATCAAAATCACCCTCACTGTAAATTTAAAAATAATTGACGTCATTTAGAGTGTTTGAAAATATTCAGTTTTTCTGGTCATTATTTTCTGCCTCAACACGTCTAGTTCTTCTGCCACTTCAGTTGCCAAAATATTAACCCCTTCTAGTTTAATTAATGTTGCAGAGAATATTTTCAGTTGGCTTTGGAGGAAATGGAGCCAAGTAATGAAATCTGATCATTAAAAAATGCTTTCAGAAGTGTGGGACATTTATCTGGTGACAGAAAATAAGAATTGAATCCATCATAAATATCAATAACTCTACTCACAGCTGGCAGTAATGATAAACATCTAGTTTTCACACTTTCAAAAACATGTTTGTATTCTATTTCTACAAATTCACAGAAATTCTTCAATTCCTTTACTCTCACCGGGTAAATCTGACAATACTGAAAAACCTTGTTCACAATTGTTGCAATGTCGACTGGCAACATATCAGTACTTGCCTAAACACCATCAAGGACAATGTGAGCAGCACAATAAATACCATTAATGTTGTTTTTTATAACTTTATTGATTCTTGCAAGTACATTGTTGGAACCCTTTCTTTTGTATCCACCGAAGTTGGTGTTACAATTATCATCACAAAATGCAATAACTTTTTCTGCCAATTGATGTTTCTGCACAATGTTCAAGATGTGATCTGCGGGCAGTTCTGTTGTATCCCCAATTATGTTCTGAAACTCTTATCACCTTAATTAGAATGCCTTTATCTGGAATAAAATACATACCAAGGACCGGTATCAACTTTAAATCCCTATGGTTTGATGTGTCAACCATAAATGAAATGCATTTAGCTTTTTTTCAATTCTGTCTATTTCTCACATAGCAAAAGGTGTTAGAATATTTACTAGAATTGATTTGCACTTCGTTCGCTGATATGTAATATCTTTTCAAATAAATTTCTAACTATTGCAGACGTACAATCCACTGATCTCATGAAAAATGTTTCACTGCATTAAATGCAAACCGAGCTACGTGTGCTGCTAGACACTTTCTTTCATCAGTTAACTGCCCTGTCTCATCTCTTGTAAAAAAAAAAATGATGCAACACCTTGACATGAACTGCTAGCAGCGACTGCCATTTTGTGTTTCTGCATCATCAAGTGCTGTTTCATATTGTAACGACTTCCATTGTCAATGGATAACACGAAATGAAACGCAGTACATTAAACCTTGCCTATAAAAATCGGTTCATTCTAAGATTGAAGTAGGTCAAACACACCCATATATTACTCCTCGACCACAGATGATTTTTTATACAGCTGATGACATTTAATAACAATATCATAATTAATTATTCAGAACCTACGTGATAGCAACCCTGCCCCCTCCTAAATGTCACTGAGAGCTTAAAACAAACGATCTTCTGGATACAGAGCCAAAGGAAGACCGAGAAATCGACGGATCGATAGCATCACGACCACACTCCACAAACACGGACTCGTACGACTCAGGCGTCACATCTGGCGTTGAACAGAAACTTACAGCTTCCACCCCTACGCTTAACGGCAAGTGTGTATGCTACCAACCAGGTTCCACCTGGAGATCGATAATTGACAAGAAACTATAATGGTTGCCTCTGACCTCTTACCAGGTGGTATAATAATTTACCCTAAGTATGACAGCGGCAAAGAAAATCAATGCCTTTGAGATAAAATGATACAGAAAGATATTTAGAATATCATGGGAGGAAAAAAAGAGAAAGTCAGATATTATAAACACATTGAGGGCGGAGCACTTATGTGAATGCCCCGCGTGTTGTCAAGCCAGTTTCTAATCAAGAATCAAGAAACACATTGAAAATTCCAGAGTGTTGGTTACTAAACACAATAACAAGAAGAAAACTACACCTGTGTGGTCTTATAAAGGAACACAACTGTTTAGAAAGACAAATAATGGAGGGCAGAGTACCTGGAAAGAGGAGAAAGGGCAGACCAAGAAGACCATGGACTAATGACATTAAAGATAACAAGCCGCATGGCCCAAGACAGAAGAGGGTTCAGAGAGTTCATTGGGAAGACAAAGTTCTGGAAAGAATACGTCAAATGACACACATAGTAATTTATCATGGAATGATGAAGATATATTATATCTTGATTTATTTCTTCTTCTTCATCGTTCTTCAGTCAGATATCCTGTTACAGCGCCAATAGCTTCAATGAATTGTGTGATTCGCTTCAGGTCATCCATGGAACCCCTCAAGTCTGGAAGCAGTGCTGTCTCAGTAGGTCATATTTTCACCCTCTCCTCTTGGTAGAGTTGACAGGCATGAAGAATGTGTTCTGCAGTCTCTGAGCTCAGTCCACAGTTGCAAAGGTCTGTCTCGCCAATCTTCAGTTTTCGGAACATGTGACTTCTCAGTCTGTTGTGGCCAGTTCGTAGTCTGAAGATGATGGTTTGTTCCTTGCGTGACATTTGATGGTAGTGGTCATTTGGTTCTGTAGTTGGGTGCATCTGCTTCCACTTTTTCTTATATTCTGCTTTTAACATGGTCTTACATTAATAGTACGTATTATCACTTTCTACTTGTTCCAGTGATCCCGCTTTCTTTGCCAGGAGATCAGTTTTTCCATTTCCAGAAGATTTATTTTAAAACATACATTATTATTGTGGTAGACATTTAGCAACAGTTGATTTAAATCAACAACAATATTATGTTCTGATCAACTATATTATTGCGCACTTTACATTCGATATATGCATTCTGCGTTCAACAGCCAATAATAAGCACTGACCTACTTCATTCTTAGAATGAACAGAGTATAGTATGGCATCTTCTATTAAGAAGGGATATTCCCCTTTGATGTTTCTACTGAAACTGCACTTCTTTGCAGGAGGCTTTGCAGGAGGCTTTGCAGGAGGCTTAAATATGTTTGATATAACATAGAGAATAATCTCCCATTTTGAACAAATATTCGATATGACATTATTCAATGTTTGAGATAAAATTGAAAAATGTATAACTTTCACAGCTTCAAGAACTGCTGCGGTCATGTTATACTTATAAATAAGTGGAGAAAACGAGACTGAAATGGCGGAAAAGGGACAATGGGACAACAGCCCCCCAAAAAGGGACAGTCCCAGAAAAAAGAGGACGTCTGGTTACACTACTTCAGTGTCTCTCGCAAAAAGCAGCTCCTCGTGGATTTCGTGGTCCATAACGAAGTGAACATGTGCCAATAATAGTGCTTCATTACCAGGCAAAAGTTGACTCGTCCAGTTGAAATAAGAAATGCGGTTTGTTTGTAGATAATACACAAGAAGCTTTCAATATCATGACTCGTTTCATCAATGCGTCTTTGAACTCTGCTGTTGCACAAAGGAATTTTTGTGAGTATATCATATGCAGGTTTGTGTGGACCTTTTTAAAACCACTTCAAAGTCTATCACAATCAGCTGTTCCCCAATAGTATGAGACTTTCTTGAGTTTTGAGATATTGTAAGACTCCCGAAAACCATCATCGTCTCTATTTTAAATTGAAGCGATCGCACAGTAGTGCTCTTCTGACTTTAAAAAAAATGTTGAGTGGTAATTATGTTTGGTACAAGTCTGGACAAGTGGTATGTCCTGGCTGTGCTGCTTGTCTGAAATCTTGTAAAAGTTTGCATATGAACGTAGTACACCAGAAAACATAGATACTCGATCAAATGTATGAAATATAATCGTATTTTACGACAACTACAAGAAAAATTGTGAAAAGGTGAAACCACTTATTGTGGCTTTCGTGGATTTAATTAAGGCTTTTGGCACTGTTAGTAGACCAGCTCTATATAAGATTATAAAATACACTGGCAAAACTACGTGACTTTGTTACTTCCTTTCATGAAGACATGCGTGCAAATGTACATGCATATTGTATTCGAGGGCAATAGTCTGATAGCTACGTAGTAATGACAGAAGTAAATCATGAGTACATTCTAGCCTCCACCCTGTTCTGAATCGCCTTCGCAGCGCTTCTGAAACATGCTCTTGCAGATGCAGAAGGTGATGTTTTCATCCGCACCCGTTTATTTATGCATCGTCGACAACGTTTGCTACCTAGGATCCACAAATAGTTAATTAGTGTTAGTTATTGTGACAGAGGATCCACTCATCAAGATTTTCGCCGGTGCGACGGAGTACGTGCATCAGAGCTAAAATTTTCATGATTGTAGCCGTTGCAATTGGTGTGCTCGCAGACTATCTGCGGGTATGCTTGCATACTCAGTGGCTGATGAGCATGATTGTAAAAGTTCAGGCGGGGTACATTCGGAAACAGTGGCTGGATGCAGTGAGGAATTCCTGTATGCGTAAAGCGACTTTGATTTCTGTGCCGGGACAAGCGGGAGTCCGGGGGTAATGAAAGAGCAGATAGGTTAGCTGCACAGGCTGCTACTATGGCTGTTGGTGGAGTGATGGATCGAGCAGACATTTTTAATGCCCTAACAAATAGCTGTATAAGTGACGATGACTCTTGTTCCATGACTAGAATAAAGAAATTTTGTTTGAAATGTGGTGTCGCTAGAAAGGAGCGGTTTCGTGGGCAAGACAAAATGATGGTCAATCAACTGCGTACTGGAACCGTCAGTCAACGTGTAATGGCGGCTCAGAGATCTGAGCACCTATAAACTTGTCCGGAGTGCAGGGACAATGATCCAACGACTAACTAACTAACTATTTAACTTAACGCGCCTTCGTAAATGATGCTGTACTGGTGGCACATAGTGAGTCTACCTTGACAACATGAATTGTCAACCCATACTGACAACATGAACAAAGACCTGCGAGCTGTTCTCAATGACAAGAAGCATCACTAAAACTGTGGCAATGTGTCAGGGATTTACAGTACCAACAAACATCACCTTAAACAACACCCATATAAAGCAAGTCAACAATTTATGCTACCTAGGATCCACAATTGCATCCACCTTATCCCTGGATAATGAAATAAACGCATAAAGACATATGCATGCATTCTTAAATGTCGCTGGTCCATCAAATATATGGAAGAAAAAAATTATAAACAAAAATCAACCGTTGCTGTGATATAATCGCTTGAAAAGTCACCAGAGAAAATACTCAAAGGATTCTTCTTATTGCTAAATGACCGTCTACAAGACGCAAAAAGGCCATATACATACATTTATATATACATATATTTCAGTAATGTCTATGTCTATTGTAAGTATTATGTACACACTATCCATGTTATGTGTAATTTACGGAACGGTTGAATGTTGATGATGACCTGCCTAAATGTTGTCCGCTCGCATGGACCCCCCATTTACGTCTCGTATACTCCCAATGTTTGTTCAAGCCAAAATCTATGTCAATAGACCACATTCAAGTTGAAATCGACCAATGGGTGTACATAAAGACTACTTTGATAAAATTCCGCGACATGATTGCACTATTTATAGAGCGTTCCGGAGATGACAGAACTTGGCTATTATATTATAGATGGTTATACATAGACATCATTTCACTACAACGACATTTATAACTGATTAGTGTCTCCCAACACAGATGTTGATACGCACGTACATAGTCCCCGTATCTCTACGACTAACAACACTCCTAATTCTGGTCCACATTTTCCCAGTCGTAGGACTGTACCGTATAAAGAACTTCAGATATTTTTCCTTATATACGTCCATTTCCTGTAGGTGTGATTGCTTAATCCACCTTCAGTTGACAATCTATAGATTCATTTATGTCATGTAGATGAGATTGTGCTACATTGCAACGAATTCTTGCATGACAGTTGATCCAAAGATATTTGATGCACCATCAAATAGAACGGACACCTTCAATCTTTCCGAACCATGGATTGAGAAGCAGGTCCAACATGGGCATCAATGATCTTCCTTTGCTCCAGAGCAAAGGAAGAAGATAAAAATCAGTCTCAACTATTATTAAATGATATATAGATATTTATATATACTAGATTGTGCAAGAATTTAAATTAGATACACCTCCTTGATAGGTTTGGTCTCAGTTATCGGGGTCACATTACGAAGAATTATAAGGGAATATAACCGCTGACAGGGAATATGTAAACCAAAGACAGCACCATTGACCAAAGACAGCAGAACAACAAGAGGAAGTCTCCGTGGATGCAACGAATAAACTGATTTTAAACCACTGGCCATGGAAGATAAGGAGAGCACAATAACATATCCAAATAGAACTGAAAACAGTAGAAAACAGGTTGTCCCATATCACTGACACTAGAGTACCAAAACGTGTAGCGACATAAGCGACGCCAGATGTCTTCTTATGGTCCATGCAGTGTGCCGTAGGTTTTCATGTCTTTTCCACAGCCTTCTATTTCGTGCGCTGTTAAACATTTCCGATCCCGATGTTCTCACATGCCACAATGCTAGGTTATCAAGCATCTTCTCACGTGGTCTTCTTCTACCCCTCATACTCTTCACCTTGCCTGTTACAAGGTGTTCTATCTTCCTTTTCTCATGATGGGAAAAAAATAAAGTATCTTTCTGATGCAGCTGCCTTTGTGAATTAACTTCTTTCAAGATTACACATTTTATCTGACCATTGTGATCTTAACATTCTTCTATAAATCACATCTCTGCCGCCTTAAAATAATTTTTCATTATTCTGATGTGTCCAATATTCACTTCCATACATCAGAATTGGTTCTATATAACTTTTAATTTCTGACAACAATTGACAAATGTATATTACATAGGATTGTCTTCATCTTGTGAAAGGTGACTGCAAACAAATCGTCGTGAGAAGCAAAGCAATGAATTACCAGTTGATTGTGTTATATGTTCGTGATATTGTAAGATATTTAGTCGATGTGAGAACAACAGAGATTGGCACATCAACTATTTTATTTGGATTCTGAAGACTCGAGAAGATCGACTGCTAAGTGCTGGATAAAATACAAAACAACTCGTTGCCAGTATGTCTCTTCCATGTATTTGTGTGAGGGCATTGCGTGTTATGTTTGCTACATTATAAGGTTTGAAAGTTTTGTTTGGTTCGACAACTTGATCATTGACTGCAACCCACACAAGTTCAACGGGATTGAGATGTGAATGGTAAGGTGGTAGCCGAAGAGATCTATCACCATGCTCTGCGATGATTTGCAAAAGCCTTTATCTCCTTTGGCTAGTCTCACATGATCTAACAACTCTGGCTTGAATTTTATTATTGCAAAAAGATACATTTTCTTTTGCAAGTCATGTCATTTCTTGTTTTGCGCTTGATGAACTGAGAATTTCGTCTTTTTGTGCAACTACGTTATCATAAGAGGCATTGTTCATAACAATGCATAACTGCATATCCAGCGATGGTAGAAGTGGGTTCTCTAACTAATTGCTGAAAATGATCAAATAAGCTGATAAAATGATACAAATTGCAAAATAAGTCCTTCTTGCACTGACAAGATCATTTGCGTTACTGCCTGCATGATCTATTACAATGCGTTTACCTTTACTGCTTGGAATTTCCATTTTATTAGTTCCATCAAGTGATCAACACTCTTTATCAAATGTATGGTGAGCATTTACCGACGATTCATCCAGATATACTATGTCATAACCTTCCATTCTACGTCTACATGTCTGCCTCAGATACTGGCATCGTGCAGTTACGATCTGCGATTTTTACATCATAATATATTCTTGACTATAAGCGATTTCCGAAAGTGAATCAGCCACCCATAATAGCCCTCCATAAAGAGGTTTTAGAAATATAAATATCACAATTCTTCTTCTTCTTCTTTCGTTCACTTGAAACCTGTCTATATCTGTAATTCTGTCTCCTTAATAAAACTCACTGTCTTTTGTAGTTCATACAGTGTCGCTTTGATTCCAGTGTTGTTTCCTCTGGCCAATATGTCTGCCTCAGCGTTTCATGCTCAGAACACTCTTGAAGTATATGTTTGGCACACTGTGCTGCCTGTCCACATGTACACATGGCCGTGTTGCCAATCTTGAACTTTGTATACATGTGACTGCGGAGTCAGTTGTGTCCTGTTCTGAGACGTAGAATTATAACTTGTTCTGATCTGTTCATAATGTGATAGTCATCTTGTGTTGGCGTTTGTGGCTTTCTTATTGACTTGATCATCTGTTTTTTCTGATGGTAGGTGATTGGTATATCTGGTTGGTCTTCGGCAGCACCTTCCTTAGCCAGTTGGTCTGCTTTTTCATTTCCTGGTATTCCACAGTGAGAGGGTATCCACTGCATGGTTACCCTATACTGGTAAGACAATTTGCTAAGTAATTTTTTCAAGTCTGTTAGTTTTCCAGACTGGAGAGCTTGAAGCACTGGCCTTGCATCTGTCAGGAATACCACAGGCTGTAGGCCAGAGATGGAGTTCAGCAGTTTTTTAGCTGCCACACTAATTGCCTGGATTTCTGCATGATAATTATTGCAGAATTTTCCCGTCGGTGTTCTGATTGTATCTCTAGGCTTGTGTAGATATTCTATATATACACCTGCACCTCCATTCCTCACAGCATTCTGTGCTGACCCATCTGTGTACACTCTAACCCATATATCTTGTGGATATTCCTCATCCAGGAAACTGAGGGTGACTGTCCTTCGCTGCACACTGTTCTGTTCGTCTTCGCTTAGTATTCCTTTCACATGGGTCTGAATGTATATTGGCATTCCATGGCTTTCACTCCACGGGGTTTGTTCTGGTACAGACCTTAAGGGGCTGTCAACTTCAGGTAGGTCTGTAAGTTGTCTACGGAGTCGTTTAGCTTCATGGATAAAGCTGCTCCTTTTCAGTCGCCCCATTGCTAGATTTTGGAATATTTTCTTCATTGGATGACTTGGCATACACTGGAACATTTCTGCTTGAATTAGTACTTTTGTGTCTGCGTTCGCCAAGTGTTTGCATTCTTCCCATTTTCTGCATCTCTGCTATGTGTGTTGATTTCATTGCTCCCAACATTATTCTAAGTGCCTGGTTTTGTACTTTATCTAGATCTTGTAATGTGGTGTTTGATGCAAGACACCACGCAGCTGAACCATATTCCAGGTGCGGTCTTATGCCTTGCTGGTAAACTTTACTGAGTATATTTCCACTGGCTCCCCATGTGGTTCCACTTAGTTTTCTCAGGATAGCTAACTTCCTCCTGGCTTTTGTTGTTGCTTTGTTTATGTGCTGCTTCCATGTCAGTTTATCATCAAAAGTAACTCCGAGGTATGTGGGTTGTTTGTCTTCTTTCAAGAGCTCTCCATCTATCGTGATATGACCAGCTTTTTGTTTTGGTGAGAGGGTAAAGAGTGTAGTGCTGCACTTATCTGTGTTAATGCTGACGCACCATCTATTTGCCCATAAGGCATTGATAGCTCTTTGTATTTGTTTAGTGGCCACTGTTGCATGTTCTTCCGTGCACCAGATCACCAGGTCGTCAGCATACATTGCCACTTTTCATACATCTCATTTTGCAGCTTTTCCAGTTCATCATTCCAGTAGGGTTTGTAGTTTTTGCGTGCCCCCCTGGGTATGGTTTTACTAGCAGCATGTAGTATACATCTATTAAATTCACTCACTGCTCTATTGATGTCTTTGTCCAAGTTCATTTCCTTAGCGAGAACACTGGTTAAATGCTGGTACATTTTCCAGTCTGCCCTTTTATAGTTCCACATAGTTAGCGTGCTGCTGTCCTTGGTAAATTCATTGTGGATTTCCAGAAATACTGGTCTGTGGTGAATACCTCCAAGCTGCTTTCCAACGACACGTGTGATGTTCCATTCCAAGCCTGGTGAGTGGAATGCCAGGTCTGGTGTAGAGGTGGTGTGCCATGCTCTCGAGTAGAAGGTTGGTGAGTCTGCTGGCTGGTTAATAAGGATGAGATTATTTTCATCCTGCCAGCTCTCAAGTTCCTCACCTCTCTTGTCGATATGATCGTAGCCCCAGCTCTGGGAGTGGCTGTTGAAGTCACCACACACTATAAGTCTCTCTTTGTCTGGAATTGTGTCTAGTGCCAATGGTTTATCATTTGGTCAGCAGTAGTTCAGGAGATGGAATTCTGCACTGTCTGTTTTTAGGTGGAGCATCTGGTATTCTGCCCCTTCCATATATACTTCCAGCTGACATGCGCTGATATTTTTTTAACAAGTGTCAGAATTCCACTCTTTCGCCTGTCCTTTCTGTCAGACCGGTAGCACTGGTAGCCTCTGAGTTTGAAGGCTATGTCGCTGCTGAGATGTGTTTCTTGGATACAGCATATACTAACCTGTTCTTCACTGAGGACATTTTCAAGTTCCAATTTTTTGCTGTATCCATCTCTTTTACTGTTGACACCCACAGCATTCCAGTGCATTATTTTTATTGGTCGTTTGTTTGTTTGGCCAGTAGCTCTATTCCCTTGCCTCCTGGCTCCTCGGGGCAATTGAGAAGGACTTCCAGTAAGTGAGGTTGGGCCCTTTCAAGGTATAGGGCCCGGCACCGTCCCTGCCTGAACGTCCGCCACAGGGCAGGCACCATAACTATTTATAGATGTAGATATGTTTCCATTGTGTTTTGTGCGTGCCATCCTGATTATCTGTGCGCCTTTTGGCTGGATGCCTCCGTCTTCAGCACTCTGCTTACTTGGGCAGGACTATGGTCCTGCTCGAGTGGGACTGCCCAACCAGTCTTAGTTTCCAGCCCCTGATGGCTGAACTAAGCACCATCACCTCTGCACGGTGCTGGTCTCGATGGGAAATATCACAATGAATGCGCAGACGAACTTTCAGTTTACGTAGTGTTACCATATCGTTTGTCCGAAACATTTAAAGTATCTCACTTACCATAATATCTTTGTCGAAATGGTCAGTTTGCTTTTTTGACTTTGAAGTCGTTCATCATTTACATAATTATAGTCCTGTTTCAGTCAACGGTTACATGACATTTTATTTAAACTGAGAGCATGCTGTGTTCTCGTACAAGTCTCCTGAAAAGTGTAAACATTAAATGGCATGACAAAATCACCAATATAGAAGTGTTACGCCGCACTCAGCTAGCATCTGACATGAAAACACTTAATAGAAATAGATTGCGTTGACTTGGTCAAGTCTGCAGAATGTCACACTGAGGCATCAGAAATTTAATAAAAAAGGCTGAGGCATTAATTACCAAAGTTCAGTAGAAGTTCAAAAATTGTGTTGCTTTGATCTGAGAAGGACAATGGCTGAGAAGGACAATGACAATGGCTCGTAAACGAATTACAATTTTTAGAACTGTATTTACTTCGTTGTGGCTGTCCATGTTCATGAACACAGACCATTGGAAGATAGCTACTATGCTAATACCAATCTCATTGTTATATTATACTACTTGTATAATAATAATTCAATAAAACTGAAGAATGCAGAGATCTCGTTTACTAGACGTTAATGAAGGAAATGAGAGTGAAAATGTTAGAGAGTGACAAATTCCAACAACTCACAACCAACATTTTACTGAAACACTGTGTGGATCCAGCTTTCCCACTCCTTGGCTCCCTCCCCCCCCCCCCCCAGATTGGGCTTTTTTGTCCTCGGAATAGTGTATTTTTAAATGTTGAGTGGTAACTATGTGTGTATACACAATCGTGCAGACTGATAAATTGATGAGATGAGTACTTATTGGAATGTCACTAATACTGTGATGCAGTTTCGCAATCAGGAATCGAGGTGATAAAAATAATGAAAACAATGGAACAATGGGATAAGGGCACTTCAGTATAACATGAATAGACTATATATATATATATATATATATATATATATATATATATATATATATATATATATATATATTAGGGCTGCAGTGAGGTGCAAAGGGAACGCATTGCTCTATGCGGACCCAGGGTTTGCAGATAACAAAGATCCCAAATGTACCTACTCGCGGTGAACCCTGGAAACAGAAAAACAGCAGCTCGAGCTGATTCTGGCTAAATCATTTGGGGATCGTGTCCGAGAATGTGGAGGTAGCAGATGTAAAGAGATTTGACTGCAAAAGCGATAAACAATATCTCCGACACCATTAGCATCACCACATACAGCGACACTGTCGACATACAGTGACACCAGTTAGTCCAGTCAGAAGGGGCGGCCAATGTAAAAGGCACGTAAAGGTGGATGCATGGCGAGAAACAAATATGTGCCATAATAAGTACAATGACACAATGAAAGGGCAGAACAGCGCCAGATGGCAGCGCGAACTGGAAATAGAAAGTGAAAAGTTCCTAGGAAAGGGAAACTACAAGCTCTGTTAGCTCGAGACGAGCTTCTAGTTACCTGTACTCCTCAAAGGCAGAGACACAGACCCAATCATGGACGTTCGGAAAAGCAAGAAGACCTAACTCGACTCTAAAGTCGAGCCTTCCTAAACCGGAAATACGTTTGCGAAGAGAAAGGGTGTCGTACCTGATGGGATTAGGCAAAAAAGGGACAACGATAGCAGTCCTGGCCCAACTCTACTGTCAAGATTTCCTTTGCCGGAAATACATTTGCAGAGAGAAAAAGTTCAGTACCTGATGGGCTCAGGCGCTATTGGGACAAGGTCGCTCAGCTCGAGAACGACTTGCTCTCAAAACGCGTGGTGTGAGACTCGAACTTGGACGAGGGGTTCACGATGTCGGTGAATGACGCCTCGGGTAGGAAGGCGAACGAGCCAGGGTCCAACTCTTCTGGCGAGTTCTTCCTCATACGGAACCAGGCTCGCGGATGAGAAACGGTTCAGTACTCGATGGGCGCAGGCACAGTACTTCCAACTGCACGAGATGAGTTCATAGATGGTGGAACACATCGTGCAAGATAGACGCGCTCGACAAGCGTCTTGGCGTAGAGGCACTACACACCAGCGTGCCTGCGCGACAGACAGAGGATGTCACGGACTAGGGACGAAATAAAGGAATGACGAAAACGGATGTGCTGGACCTCGGACGTCCATGTCACAGAGTGGCCATCCGAGGTGGAAATAACACAGTTATACTGTGGAACTTGCAGCACAACGTACTTCACGCTCCCCGGCGGAAAAAAACACGAAAAATTCGTTGTGGTTTCATGAGAGCGAACGCTGAAGAAGAAGAAGGTCTGCGGTATTTAACGATTAATCGAATTCCAATTTTCCGCCTTTTACTAATAAATGTTCCGGAAATCAGGAGGCAATAATGACAGTAAACAATGTAAGATGACGGCTGAGAGTAATCGAGGTATTCGATATAAACCTATAGCAGGACGATTACATGAACATTTTAGATTTAAGTTGTCAGTTGACAGTAATATAGAAAATGATGATGTTTGTTGCATTTATTGCGATAAACCATTTACATATCAATGATCTAACATATCGCTTACTTATCATCTTCAAAACAAACATCTGCTACAGTACCAGAAGGTTCAGCTTGCAAAGTTAGTCTAAGATAGTAAGTTGATAGCAACATCGTCACCTACTTCTAAGCAGACTAATCTGTCAGTTTTGTATCCAGTATGATCGTCCACTGAATGATGCCGTACAATGTAAATGTAAACATAGTGCTGCAAACACTACCGAATTACAAAGTTGTGGTGAGTCACCATTGCGCAAACTACAGCAAGATGTTCCAACGAGATAGAACAGTATTTTTGTGATGTTATAAAGTCTGCTGCAAACTAGAGAAGCAATAACGGCCTATATGTCACAGGAAGATAAGCAGTATAAAGGTAATAAACTGTTAGATAAGTGATTGGGAAAAGATTTCAAAATACTTCGAAGTTTTAGACTTGTTTTGTCAGGCAACGGTCCTACTTAGCGCCCAACAGTATGTGCCGTGTACTTGTGTATTGCCACTTTTATAGGGTTACCATAATTGTCAGATGGAAAAAGAGGACCTTTCGACGTGCGCCTTTAAATCCAGTGCACGCTTATTGTAGGGTTACCATAATTGTCAGATGGAAAAAGAGTATACGCGAAATTTTCATCTAATATGGCCAATGTTAAGTGTTGTACAAATAAAATTAAAGTTAAACTACATAAAATATTGCTCTTATTTAATTATAAACTTGTATTAACTGAGTGTTAACTGAGTTTCGACATTTTTTAAATCTTATTTTTTAAATTTAATGTTTAATATTCAATTCAAAAATTAATTAAATAATAATTATCACTAACGAACTCGCGTCACCGTCTGCTATGCGAAATGCGTTTTGTTTACGTAAAATTGAAATTGGCTAATGGAACCAGAAGTTCTGATGGCTAATGTTAATATTGAGCTAAATGTAGCTGGTGCGCGTGTATTTTCGTAGAAAATAAGAACAGACGCATGGAGCTGCATTACACGATTATATAAGGTATGTTTCGCTTAAACTAGTCAATATGTTGTATAGAGCCGTAAATGCGGGTCTCTGATGTAACAAATAAATGGGGGGGGGGGGGATAGAGTAACCTATTTACTTTTAAAAAAATTACTCGGCGTCCCAACTCTGAAATTCACTCTACGCCACTGGTTATTGCTCGGCAGAGCTTATACAACTAGTGTGCGCATTAAGTGATATGCGTAGAGTGGTAAGTAAGCCTGTCAAATTTACATCTTCAATTCGAGAGGTCATCATACTTGTCAGGACATGTGACAATTATATTCCAGTGAAAATGGATCCAAAAGACCCGGCTCTGAAGAGTGAGAATGACTGAGATGAAGATAATTGTCTGCACTGATAGATCAGTAGTTCTGCACAAATATTCAAAACTCAATGCAACCAAGAATGTCATTATTTCAGTAGAAACACTAGTAGTAGGTAATGATTGTGTTCAGGGCAATGACGTGTGGGAAGACCCAGAGAGTCACAAGTGTTTACTTTCAAAGACTCATAGTTTGCATGGTTTGGTCCTGAAATGAACATGGCAAAACTGAGTAAATTCTTAAACTTGAAGACAACCCTGTAGTTATTAATGGTAATCTTGAAATGAAAATATCTCAACCTTTGACAAAACCTATTTGCACTTGCGTTTTTAGAAACATGGAGATGTAAATTATTTACCGTAAATACTGGAACTATTGCAGAGCTTTGGTGGTTTATAATTTCGTTGTAATATTATGTGTTCCGAGCTTCAATTATGTGTTAATTTTCCGAGCTAATATTATGTGTTCCGAACTAGTGAAATGAAAGACGTGGAAAATCTTATGAATGTAGAAATTATGTTGGTTATTTGAGAACTTCATTTGATATAGTATATGGATATATTCTACTATATAACTAAAATATGTAAACAAATTCGAATATCTAGAAGCAAATGTAAACAGTCCCAGAGATTGTTTAGTCGAGATTAGAAGACGACTCGCAATTGCAACTCTCAAATTAACACAAATGAGAAAGCTATGGTCAAGTAGTAATAACGACACTATAGTAACACTTTTAAGAACATATGTTTTCCCGGGTGCAATACATGGATGCGAGATGTGGGCTTTAAACACGACAATATCCAAAAGAATAAAATTTGTTTGAAATTAAGTGCTACAGAAAGACCCTTGGAATATCACGGACAGAGAAAAAGAAGAACATTGACATTTTGAAATTGCTGAAGCTAAATGAAGGGTGGCTTCTAAATACCATCATAAAAAGGAAGCTACAGTATTATGGACACTCAACGCGATATGATGGTATGGATAGGCTGATTCTGAAGGGCCGAGTACCAGACGAGAGAAGAAGAGGAAGACTAAGTAGATGATGGACCAGCGACATCGAAGAATGTATGCTTATGTGTCTGGCCAATACAAGCCTGCCTGCCCAGAACAGAGACTCGTTCAGAGTATCCACGATGAAGACAACGTTTTAGAACGATTGTCACTGGATATATATAATTATATATATATATATATATATATATATATATATATATATATATATATATATATATATATATATATATATATATATATATATATATATATATAGGCCTACGTAATTTGAAGCAATATGATTAAAATAACAACAACTAATAAAAGAACTGATGCGAATCATTCTTATAATGCACCAACGAAGGTCAAGTGTTTTCTTGTAGAAATTTTTTTGTAAAACCACAGTTACTGGGATCGAACTCTGAAAACATGAATAATTTACATTTCTAACTGGCGGTTTTATCAACTAAGCTAATAGAGACATACGCAATTCGGGGTACAGTTGAACATTTGTACACCCACACACACACACATACACACACATATTTATATATATATATATATATATATATATATATATA